>WNGS01163259.1:81659-97783 GCA_020271785.1 Procambarus virginalis | reverse complement strand
AAAAACGTTAATTAAAATTTTCCTTTCCTAATCTTTCCGAGTAAGCCAGAGGACTCAAACAAAAACGGGACAGTATATCACTTTCGTGATCCGATTTCATTTAAAATTACGTCCATTTTTGGCCATAACGCACATAGGAGCGAAAAGCGGCGTTATTTTTAAGAGGACGGGTTGACCAGTTACCCTTGCCTGTTTCTCCAGCTTATGTACCAGACTTTTATGGGGGTACTGTGTCAAAGGATTTCCAACAGTCCAAGAAAATGCAGTCTACCCAACCTTCTCGTTCTTGCTTAATCTTTGTCACCTGATTGTAGAATTCTGTTAAACCTGTGAGGCAATATTTACCATCCCTGATGGTAAATATTGATGGTGTTGGTGGTGTGTCACGAAGTTCCATTTCTCCAGATGTTCTACTAGGTTTTTTCTCACGATCTTTCCCCTCTGGCCCGTTGGCGCCGTGAAATGCTCCATGGAACGGCCCTCTGTCCTTTTGTGGCCTTGCACTCCTGCTGCTGTCTTCTCCAATTGTGCGGGATCGCTTTTCCTTATGTTTCGAATTTTCTCCCCCCCTCTTCTCCTATCTGCTTGTCGTTTCCTGCCGACCTTTTGCTTGTTTTGGTTATTCCTTTGGACTTCTTCTATTTTGATGCCCGGGTACTTGAGGAGGATTACTCTTGCACCAGTAGAACTGTAGTACCCAACGTCTCGAGCGAGGGGAACCTTTTACTGTCAATCCTCCTTTCGTCGCTGAACCCGATCTCGACGGACTGACGGTTCTTAAGGTGGCGTTTATGGGGCGTATACTCACGACGTACCCCTCGGGGGCAACAGCATGATCGGCGATAGCTTTCTGTTGGGTGTCCTGCCTCTAATTGTGGCTCCATGGTGGGTGTGGGGGCACATTCGTGGATGAATTTCTTTCTCTTCGTCTATTTGTCGATGAATGTTTCTGTTGTACCCTCTCAGGCTCGTGGGGTGGGCGACCAAGCCCTGGAGTCGGCCTGTATAGGAAGACCAGGCTCTGTAGCCCCGGCTGCGTTGGGCCCCGACGTTGCTCCTCCTTTGACAATCCTGACTTCTTCCCCCAGATCCCCTCCCTCCTCTGTGGTTGGGTCGAGCCTCCAGCCCCCACTGGTGACCACTTCGTCCCCTGGTGCGATTAAGTCTCTTGTTGTGACTACTGCGTCTTTTAACAACTCCCTCTCTGGGGGTTCTCAACGCCGTCCGCGTCACGACCGCACTCGCTCGATTCCTTCCCGTACTGATGCGTATCAGGCCTTGTTTGGTCCCGCTTCATGGGCCAAATACTTTGATCCCCTCCCTCTTGATTCTGCGCCTCTTGACGATTTCTCCCTCCATTGGCATCTTGTTGATTCCGTGGATGCGTCTGTTACCTTCAACCCCACTCGTCTTAGTACAAGTGTTGTTGCTGCTCCTTTTCAGGATGCAGCTTCCTGCTTGGCTGCCTTATCCTGCCTTGGCGAGATCCCTGTTTGGGTCTCAAAGAACGCTCGGTTGAATGCCAGTGTTGGCACTATTCTCCTCCTGCCCCATGTTGCGACCGGTGTTCGGAATCTACAGTACTGCCACGATGACATTCGGCATATCCTTGATGCCCAAGGCCGTTCTGTCCTCCAGGTAGACTCGTTTACTTGTCCCGCTCGTGGTCGTCGCCGTCAGCCCCTTCGGGTTCTGAAGATAACCTTTGACGGTAGGACCCTTCCATCCTCTGTCATTCTTGCTGGTGTCAGGTGCTCTGTCCAGGAGTATATTCCTTCTCCTCGGCTATGTAACAAGTGCTGGAGGTTTGGGCATGGTGCCCTCCACTGCTCTGGGACTGTCTCTCTCTGTCCTTTGTGTGGGGGCGAAGGTCACTCTAAGTCGGAGTGCACTTCACCCCAGGCTCGCTGCCTTAAGTGCGGTGAGGCCCACCCTACCTTCTCCTGTGCCTGTATCCATTACAAGCTTGAGACGGCCGTCCTCAACTTGAAGAACCGGGAGCGTTTATCTTTTCCTGAGGTGAGGCGCCAGGTTCGCCGACTCCCGCTTTATGCTAACGTCTCTTATAACCGTTAACATGCTAACAATGCTAACAACCGTTTCCGGGCCTTGGACCCTGATACGCCCACTACCCCCTCCTCTGTTCCTTTGAGTTCTGTCCCGAAGGGTCCCCCTCCTGGTCCTCTGTCTGGGGTTCCCCTTCTTTCTACCCAGTCTGTCATGTCTCCTGTGTCTTCTTCCTCGTCTCCCTCCGATCCTCCTTCCGATCCTTCTCCTCCTTCTATTGACTCTCCCCGCCACCTGTCGGTGCAGGCTGATGTCCATCGCTCTCCTAACGGCCGTCGTGTGTGCTCTCCTTCAGCTTCTCCTGTTGAGACGCTGGAATCCGTTGCCCAGTACGTAGTTGCTGGGACGCCGGCCTCTTTAAGTCAGAAGCGTAAGCCTGGCTCCTCTTCTTTCCTCCTCCCCGGCGGGTAAGAAGGCTTCGCTTTCTTCCTCGGCCCCTACTACTGGCTCTATTGCTCCTTCCCCTCCCATTTCAGTGGTTGCGCCCCCTGTTCCTGCTATGGAGGTTTCTTTGGCCTCCGCTTCCCTCTCGGTTGCTACCCTTGCTGAGGTGCGCTCCCCTCTTTCTACTCTCCCTCTTCCTACTGCTGTCCTTGACTGATCTTCTCTGTTGTCTCCTCCTCCAGACCCCGCCCGCCCACCTTTGGTCTGTTCTCCCGCTTCCTTCCCTCCGTCTTTGCTCAGTTTACCCATGCCCCCTAACCCTGACTTTGCTGACCCTGATCTTCTTTATCGTGCTATGTTGCTCTTTCACCTTTGTTTCTTCCTTGTTCTCTGTTGTTGTCCTTTCTCTTCTCGTCGATGTCTATTCTTCAATGGAACGTTCGAGGTTATTACGCCAATTTCCTTGAACTCCAACTTTTGATTTCGCAGTTTTCGCCCCTTCGTGTCTGTCTCCAGGAGCCGATGCTTGGTGCTCGTCCTGGTCGTTTTCGTGGCTATTCCTTTCTCTCCCCCCCCACCAGCTGTTGCTGGGGCTCCTAAGTCTTCTGCTCTCTTGATTCGCACTGAAGTTCCATTTGTCCCCTTACTTTTTCCTTCGCCTCTCCATTGTTCTGCTGCTCATATCTTTGTGGGGAAATGGTACACCGTGTGTTCCATTTATCTCCCCCCGAGTGTCTTGCTTTCTTCCTGCTGGGTGATTTCAATTGTCGCCATTCTCTTTGGGGTGATGTTCTGACGAATACCCGTGGTCGCCTTCTTAAGCCGTTTATCCTCTCTTCTTCCCTGTCTCTTCTGAATTCTGGTGAGCCCACTCATTTGGACTCTCGGACTCGCACCCTTTCCTGTCTAGATCTTTTTCTTTGCTCCTCTACTCTTTACTTAGATTCACGTGGCAGTTTCTGATGACCTCCATGCAATGACCATTTCCCCTCCTTGTTTCCTTTCTCTCTTTTCGCCCTTCCCTCTCCTTCCCAAGTGGCAGTTTTGCTAAAGCGGACTGGAACCTATTTACCCCTCAGTGCACTCAATCTGACTCTCCCTCGCGCTCTCCTTCTTTTTCATGACACTGTCTTCGACCCTGCCCTCCGCTCTGTTCCTCGCTCTTTCCTCTCGGGGTCCACGGAATGTGTTCCCTGGTGGAATGCAGACTGTGCTCTGGCTGTCCGCTGTATGCATGCAGCCTGGAAGAGACACCGCTGTCGGCAGACGGCCAATTCTTTTCTTTTCTTTCGGAAAGCGAGTGCGGTGGCCCGTAGGGCCATCCATACGGCTAAACGTGAATGTTGGGCATCTTATGTCTTCACCATCATGTCTGAAACTCCTCTGCCGCAGATTTGGAAGCGTATCTGCAAGATAGCGGGTAAGTTCGTTCCCGATGTTTCACCGGTCCTTCACCTCCATGGTACTCTTATGGCGGACCCGTTGCAGGTCGCTACCGAACTCGGTTCCCACTTTTCTTCTGTTAGCTTTGGTCTTCATCTTCCCCAATTTTTCCTTCTTCGTAAACCTCTCCTTGAGTCTCGTCCTTTAGATTTCTGCACTCGTCTTCAACTTTCCTATAACGATCCCTTCTCTCTCTCTGAACTTCGTTCTGCCCTGGCCCTCTGCGGTTCTACGGCGGCGGGCTCCAATGGTATTCATTATGAGATGCTTCGCCATCTCCCTCCGTGCACATCTTGGTATTTACCGAGCCTGTATAATCGGATCTGGCAGTCGTCGTCAGTCCCTGAGGACTGGCTCGATGCCGTTGTCCTCCCTGTTTGCAAACAGGGTCTCTGGGAACATCCCCTAAGGACTTTTGCCCTATTGCCCTCACAAGTTGTGTCTGCAAACTCTTTGAACGTATGATTAATGTTCATCTGATGTGGTTCCTGGAACACCATCACCTCCTCTCCCCTTCTTAATTTGGTTTCCGCAAGTGCCGCAGCACGACAGATGTCCTGGTGAACTTGGAGGTCTATATTCGTACTGCTTTTGTTGTGTAGACCTCCGTTGTTGCCGCCCTTTTTGACATGGAAAGGCTTACGACACCACTTGGCGATATCATATTCTATCCCAGCTTCACTCTATTGGCCTTCGTGGTCATCTCCCTCTCTTTCTTCGCAGCTTCCTCTCTCGTTGTTCCTTTCAGGTGCTGCTTGGTACCGCTCTCTCTGCCTCTTTTCAGCAATACGAAGGTGTGCATCAGGGTAGTGTTCTGAGCACTACTCTTTTTCTGGTTGCCCTCAATGGTCTTCTTTCCTCTCTTCCTTCAGGCATCTTCTCCGCTCTCTATGTCGATGATCTTACCCTTTGCTGTCAGGGTGATGATTCGCCTCATCTTCTGCGCCGGCTTCAACTTGCGATTGATGCCGTGCGTCTTGGGCCACCGAGCATGGCTTCAAGTTCTCTACTACTAAGACTTGTGCCATGACTTTTACTCAGAAACGGGTTGTTCTTCGTCCCTCTTTGTCACTTTATGGTCATCCCCTTGAGTACAAAGATTCTGCGAAGCTTTTGGGGTTATCCCTTGACACTCGTTTGTCTTGGTCTCCCTATATCTCTTACCTCCTTGTTGAGTGCTCTAAGGCTCTTACCCTCCTTCGGGTGTTGTCCCATACTTCTTGGGGGGCGGATAGGCTCACTCTCCTTGCTTTACATTCCTCTCTCGTCCTGTCTAAGCTCGATTATGGTTGCCCTGCTTACTCGTCTGCTTCTCCTTCTACTCTTCGCCGTCTTGATGCTTTGCACCATACTGGGTTGCGCCTCAGTTCTGGTGCCTTTCATTCGACTCCCGTCCTTAGCTTGTATATTGACACTGGCTTCCTGTCTCTCCAGGACCGCCGTGATCGCTACTGTCTTCGCTATCTTGCGCGGTCCTTACATCATTCCTCTCGCATTTGTCGTGCTTTAACTTTTACCCCTCCTGCGGTTCCTGTTCCTCTTCACCACTTCCCTCTTTCTGTACGGTTATGTCGCTTACAGGATTCTCGTTCCGTTCGTATTTCTAATGTTTCTCCTTGTGTTGTTCCTTCTTTGCCCCCATGGAGAGTCCTCCTTCCGCAGTTTTGTACTTCCTTGACCCGCATCACTAAAGATTTTACCCCTCCTCCGGTTCTAAAACGCCTTTTCCTTGAGCACTTTTCTTCTCCCTCCCGCTCCGTTTCTGTCTTCACCGATGGGTCTAAGTCTGCGGACGGTGTTGGCTACTCTGTTGTTTTTTCCTGATCACACTTATATGTGTCGCTTACCTCCGAAGACTAGCATCTGCACAGCGGAGCTTTATGCTATTTTCTATGCTCTTCGTCTCCTGCTTTCTCGTTGTCAGTCTTCCTTTGTTGTTGACTCTCGTAGTGCCCTCGTGGCTCTCGGGGCCTTTAATCCGGTTTATCCAGTGGTTGTCGAGATCCAGTATTGGCTTTTTCTAGTTAACAGTAAATTTAAGTCGGTTGTGTTTTGTTGGGTTCCCAGCCATATTGGTGTGTCTTTAAATGAGCGTGCTGATGCTTCCACCAAAGAAGCTGTCCGCTCTTGTCCCAACTCTAGTAAAGGTATCCCATATTCAGACTTTTACCCGGTTATCCATTCCTTCATCCTTACCCATTGGCAGGCTTCTTGGTCGTCTGTTACTGGTAACAAACTACGTACTCTTAAATTTTGTTTCCCCGTGGCCGTCCTCCTACCACCGTAACCAGCAATGGGAAACGGCTCTGGCGAGGTTGCGTATTGGCCATACTCGCTTAACCCATGGTCACTTGATGGAGCGCCGCCCTGCTCCTTTTTGTCCTAATTGCTTTGTCCCTCTTACGGTCGTGCATGTTCTTCTTGAATATCCTGACTTCCAGGACGAGCGTATGTCTTACTTTCCGACCGCCCCTCGCGGTCACCTGTCCCTCCATAGAATTCTTGGTGACTCGGATACTTTTGATATCGTTCGCCTTATGCATTTTTGTTCTCGTATTGGCATCCTTAGTGATATTTAGCACCCTCTGATTATTCCGCACTCTGATAGTGCTACATAGCCTTCCCAGTTTGGGGCCTTCTTTTGATAATTACTTCTCACGATCTTCTCCACCTTGCATGGTATATTAGTTAGACATTGGTCTGTAGTTCAGTGCCTCTTGCCTGTCACCCTTTTTGAATATTGGGACTATATTGGCCGTGTTCCGTATTTCTGGAAAGTCTC
This sequence comes from Procambarus virginalis, assembly GCA_020271785.1. NCBI lineage: Eukaryota > Metazoa > Arthropoda > Malacostraca > Decapoda > Cambaridae > Procambarus > Procambarus virginalis. The sequence continues at coordinate 91,107 of WNGS01163259.1, read as the reverse complement.
CTGTCACCAGTGGCAAAGTACTTCTGCACACTCTCTCAGTACACATGGTGATATTCCAACAGCTTTTATCATGTCCAGATCCAACAGATGCCTCTTCACCTCACCTTTGGTAATTTCGAACCATTCCATGGCCTCTTGGTTTACTGCCACCTCTCCCAGCTCAGGGACTTCATCTCGTTCTATTGTGAAGACCTCCTGGAATCTCTTCAGTTTTTCATGTACCTTTTTTGTCCTTTTCTGTGTACCTGTCCTTACTCGTTTTAAGTTTCATCAGATGTTCTTTCACTGTTGTTGTGTGTGTATTCTCACCTAGATGTGCTTGCGGGGGTGAGCTCTGGCTCTGGTCCCACCTCTCAACTGTCAATCAACTGGTGTACAGGTACCTGAACCTACTGGGTTCTATCATATCTACATTTGAAACTGTGTATGGAGTCAGCCTCCACCACATCACTTCCTAATGCATTCCATCGGTTACCTACCGAGACACTGAACAAATTGTTTAACGTCCCAGTGGCTCATTTGGGTACTAGGTTTCCATCCGAGTCCCCTTGTTCGTGTTCCACCCATGCTAAATATTTTCTTTGTCCATCCTGTCAATTCCTATGAGAATTTTGTAGGTAGTGATCATGTGTCCCTTAACTCTTCTGTCGACTAGAAACGTGAGGTTTAATTCTCATAGCTTATATCTCTCAGTTCTTGGGACTAGTCTGAGCGTCCCCCCCCCCCCCCGCGCGCGCGCGCGCGCACACACACACACACACACACACACACACACACACACACACACACACACACACACACACACACACACACACACACACACACACACACACACACACACGCGCGCACACGCACGCACACGCACACGCACGTGTACGTTCGTACGTGTGCGCGTGTATTCTCGCACGCACAAGAGCGTGTTTGGGCCTGGGATGATGTATTCATGTGTAGATGTGATGTATGTAGACTAATGCAATGCCTTCCACAAGTCTGTCTGCCTTTCATACGCAGCCAAATTCCAGCTCACTGCCTTAATCTTCTTTACGTAATCCAATAGCAAAAAGCCTTTTGATAAAAGAAAAAAACATCTACTTTAAGAAGCTTTTCACCAAAATTCCACATTGCATGAACCAACCAGCTGACATAAACACTTCATAACTCATTCATCCGTTCGTTTCGTGAGCAAAAACATAGTTGATCGGTGCTTTGTCAACTGGCACTAACAACAATGCAATTTATCATTGCTCTGCCAGGTGGCATAATCAATACAGCAACCATGCAAGGCTACTTCGTCTTGCATAATAGATTCACTCCCTCGTCAAAAACAGCTTCCAATAGCACAGTATTATTTAAACTCAATTTTGATGGTCCTTGAAATGAATTGTTATCAAAAGCCTCTTATACCTGCAATAAAAAGGTCACACTATCGGCATTGGAAATAAATATTTTATGCCGTATACATCAAATAAACGTGACGACATTTTTTGCCCGTGCCTTAAGTCCTGGGGCAGGATCTATAGCGCATTTGCGTACCCACATACGAAATCTGTACATCTTTTCACGATCATGGTAGCTTATTATTTATTATACAGTTTAAGAGAATAGAAGCTTGGCAACCCAAGGTTTACATAGTCACAGACAGCTCTACAGCGCCCCGGAGCTCTAATGAACTGTTTTATGACGTAAACAAAGACTCGGTGATTAAAGGAAGCTGTACAGGTTTCGTAAGTACACACGTAGATGGCTGATGACTCGTGGCGCTGGTCACAACAGCTGCAGTAACGTCGGAACGTTGCCATTTACCTCATTAATGGTCTTGTGTTGGCCGAGTCATTCCTGCTATGAAAGCACTCTCACGTGAAAGACATTTAGCAATAGACGCATTGCAAGCGGATGGTCTGTTCAACGTGAAATAACTTGCCCAAACATCTCAGTGGGCGCAATATCCAAGAGTGGCGTTGGTTCGACGTTAAATCAACATTAATTTAACATTGACGTTCATTTGGCGTTGAATTGACGTTCTTCATTATTGTACCTATTAGGGTAATGTGTGTGTTCTTCCTTCCTCCGAACCACAGCGGCGTAGCTGAATTACACACTTGGGGATGTAACGTCTGTTGATACGTGTTTATGAAGTCCATGCCCAGCACTTCTGAGCATTCACTGGGACAGTTAAAGTGTTCAAATTTAATACATATACTTAAAGATTTTTCTCTTTCGGAGAATTTAGAGGGAGCTTATGTTATCGATACTTAGGAAACTGTTGCTTAAGTGAGTTGCATTCCCGGCTGGAATATAGTGCCCAGTCATAATTCTTGGAGACGTAATGCATTTTCCAGGCTTCACAATAAATTCCAGGCGCTACATACAATTCCAGGTTCCATACACATTAGAGATACCACAAATTTCAGCCACCACACACCTTCCAGGAACCACACACAATTCTAGACAACTCAAATTTCCAGGCCCCAAATACAATTCCAGGTACCACTCACAATTCCAGACAACACATACAATTCGGTACCTCACACACCACACAATTCCACACGCCATACGATTCCAGGCACTACACCTAATTCCGGGCACCCCAGGCAATTCCAGGGACCACACACACAATTCCAGGGACCACACACAATTCCAGGCACCCCCTCCCACAATTCCAGGCACCCCCCTCCCACAATTCCGGGCACCCCCCACAATTCCGGGCACCCCCCCCCCCACAATTCCGGGCACCCCCGCCCCACAATTCCGGGCACCCCCGCCCCACAATTCCGGGCACCCCCGCCCCACAATTCCGGGCACCCCCGCCCCACAATTCCGGGCACCCCCCCACAATTCCGGGCACCCCCTCACAATTCCGGGCACGCCCCCCCACACACAATTCCGGGCACTCCCCCCCCCCACACAATTCCGGGCACTCACCCCACACACACAATTCCGGGCACGACGGGCGATTCCAGGCACCAGAGACAACTTCAGGCACACACACCAGATACTGTCGCAGATATCAGGTACACTCCCTGAATTCAGATACACTTCCAGGAATCTGATATAGTTCACGGGTCGAAATTAGATTCCAGGCGACACATAGTTCCAGACGATATCCGGAAACAATTCCGGACAACAGAAGAGCAGAATTTCAATGGGCAGAGAAACACGATTCCAGGCTAAAAGCAACTTTTTAAAACTCAAACATAATTCCAGCAGGAAGAAAGATATATTTCCAGGTGGGGGACAACGCCAGGCCCCAGATAAACACAATTCCAGGCTGAAGACATTATTCCAGTCGACAAAGATGTTACTCCAGGAAAAGGGCACAACTCTCCACGAGAGAGAGAATTCAAAGAAAGATTCTCAATGCCACACACCTGACTGTTCCAGGAGATTGATAATTCCAGGCGACATAGAGGAATCCGGTTACATATAGTTCCTGGTTACAGCCATAGTACAGGCGATATAGATGACTCCAGATGAGTTGAGAGTGACAAGCATTATGAAAATAAACAATTTCCAGAGATTAATTAATTTGTTCGGCTCGTCAACACGGCTCGGCCGGCAGCCTGTCCTCATAAACAAAGGCCAAAGTCCATTCCATGCACCCGCCAAACCCACTGTTTATGAATGAAAACCGTTTACACACGACTCGACTGATGACGGTCGAACTACACACTAGAAAGTGAAGGGACGACGACGTTTCGGTCCGTCCTGGACCATTCTCAAGTCCCACAATCGACTTGAGAATTAGATCCAGGACGGACCGAAACGTCGTCGTCCCGTCACTTTCTAGTGTGTGGTTTGGTCAACATATTTCGGCCACGTTATTGTGACTCCTCGTCTGCAACTGATGACGTTCGGACACTTCCGGAACAAGTGCTTCACTGACGAATTTTGTTCGAACCACAACGCCGTAAATGCTTCACCCACTTATTATAAATAATCGCCAACAGAACCTAAACACCTAACCTAACCTATGCCTATATATGCACAATATGCTAATATAATAATAATAATTTATATTTGAGAAAATTCATATTTTGAATGAATAGCATATTAAAATTCATGAATGCGCCTGGGGTCGACAGCTGGATAGAATAGACTTGGTCTGAGGACGGGTTGCGCTCGGGTGGATTGGCGACTAGCCCAGCCAGAAGAACCTGATGTCTACAGGCTCAGCTTAATAGCAAAATAAAAATCCATAAATAACCTGCAAATCAGTTAGGATCAGAACTGTTGTCACTTGTTTAAGAACACTGCAGCCAGCAACAAACCTGCACAAATAATAGTAACAATAGTTACTATGAAAGCAATGTACGAACTTTGCACTCAAAACTGTTCATGATGCACTACTCTAATTCTTAAGTACATAACCAAAAATTAATATCAATCTAGCCTAAGAATGTTTTAGATATAGCTACTCTGAACGAAATGTCCTTGTAGCCCGGGCTATGTTGAGCCCGTAATTGAGTTGGGTTATTCGCGATAACCTTGTTACTGTGATATTTGGGTCAAAGTAAGAAAAAGTAAAAGTTTTACATGATTGATAAAGATTAAGCTACCCAAGAGGTGGCACGGGCATGAATAGCCCATAGGTGGTACAATTTTTTGTTCAGTAAATCTTTTCAGTGTTATTCTGAGGTCGCAATTAATCGTCAAGCTGCTATCGCGGGGGAGGATACTGCTTGACAGTCATTATGAGGGGTGTCCAGCTACTTGACACCTTTTTTGACCAGAAGAGTGGCAGTATTGATGGCTTCAGGGTGGTTACTGCAAGATTCAGGGACTCTTAAAGCTCTTCTAAGGTTGTTGACCAGACCACACACTAGAAGTTGAAGGGACGACGACGTTTCGGTCCGTCCTGGACCATTCTCAAGTCGCTTGTGATGAGGAGGTAGAGAACGGGTAATAAATAGGCAAGAGAGAGGTGAGGAGGAAAGTAAGGTGTAGAGAATAGTAGTAATAATGAGAACTGCAGAAGGCCTATTGGCCCATACGAGGCAGCTCCCATTATAACCACCGAAGGAAAAGTAATAGGAATAAGAAGAGGATAGCAAGGGAGCGTAGGAGAAGAGAGAAAGAAAAGGAAAGAGAAAGAAAGATAAATGGAAGGGGTAAGCTTATGTTAAGTCACGTTTGTTAGAAAGATTAGAGCATTTGAGTATGTACTGTGAAAGGGAAGAGTCCACAGCAACAAAGCCAGGACTCAAGTTCATGTTGGGTACTTGTGTATAAGAGCCGATTCTACAAGACGGCGTCTGTGAAGAGTAGAGGCAGGAAAGATTATTTGGAGGAAGACCAATCAATGGGATGATTAGAATCCCTCACATGGCAGAAGAGAGCATTGTTAGTGTCTGCAGACTTAACACTTCTCTTGTGTTCTTTAAGTCTGTCATTCAGTGTACGGCCAGTTTCGCCAAAGTATTGGAGAGGACAAGATGAACAGGAAATAGAGTAGACACCAGCAGCATTTGAAGCAGGAGGAGCAGTGTGAACTAGATTGCTACGAAGTGTGTTAGTTTGTCGAAAGGCGAGTTTAATGTCAAGAGGACGAAAGGTATTGGTAAAAGTTTTGAGTTCAGATATGAAGGGAAGGCATAGTACAGTGCTACTACTGTTGGAAGCAGGTTTAGGATGAAAGAAATTTCGTTTAGCTTGAGAGTAGGCAGAGTTGATGAAATGCAAAGGATAACCAAGGCGAGAGAATGATTTGTAGATAAAGGAAATTTCAGAATCAAGAAACTGAGGGTCGCTGATGCGTAGAGCGCGGAGGAAGAGAGAGACGAGGACATTTTCTTAACAGAAGGAGGATGGTAGGAAAAGAAGTGAATGTACATGCCACTGTGCATGGGTTTACGGTAGACAGAGAAAGAGAACCCAGACACAGAGCTGTGAACATGAACATCCAGAAAAGGAAGGAGGGAATTAGATTCCCACTCAACTTTGAAATGGATAGAAGGAGCCAGATTGTTAAGAGAGGCGAGGAAAGGCTGGAAAAGATTAAGGTCATGAGGCCATAAAGCAAAAATGTCATCAACATAGCGAAGCCAGAGAGAGGGACGAGTATCAATAGAAGGAAGAAGAACAGTTTCGAAGTATTCCATGTAGAAATTAGCAAGAACAGGGGAGAGAGGGGAACCCATAGCGACACCGAAAGTTTGAGTGTAATATTTACCGTTAAAAGAGAAAGAATTAGATTCAACACAGAGTCTAATGAGATCGAGGAAAACGTCAGTGGGAAGAGGGAGAGGAAGAAGGCCCTCTGACGCCTTCCGTCTAAGGAAAGAGAGAACGTCATCTAGCGGAACATTTGTAAACAGAGAGTCAACATCAAGACTAAGCATCTTACAAGAGGGTTGCAGGCGCAGTCTTTCTATGAAGTCCTGAGAGTGACGAAGGTGGGCAGGGGAAAAAGTGCCAAGGTAAGGCGTCAGGGTTTTAGCGAGCCAGGAGGCAAGAGAATAGCTGACAGAGCCCCGTGAAGAAATGATAGGACGAAGAGGAACACCAGGTTTATGAGTCTTAGGAAGACCATAGAAATAAGGAAGAGAAGGGCAGATGACACGGAAACGTTTAATGAGATCAAAGTCAGGAGGGCAAAGACTAGAGAGCTGACTTAGTTTGCGGTTAAAGGAAGTTTTGAGGCGATCCAAAGGGTTAGAAGTCAGAGGAGCATAAGTGCGAGAGACAGAGAGCAAGACATCTGCTTTCCGGAGGTAGTCCTCACGGTCAAGGACAACCACCGAATTGCCTTTGTCAGAAGGAAGGATAAGAATAGAGTTGTTAGATTTTAGGGAGGCAAGGGCAAGCTGGAAACGACGAGGAAGGTGGTGATTTTTAGAAAACAAGCTGTCAAGAACGGGGATGAGGGCCCCTCTAAAGGCAGACAGGTCCGAAAGAGTACTAGAGTTAGAATTGACAAACCTGTCAAAGGAACTAATGAGATCAATTAGTTCTAAGGTTGATCAACCTCTTCTAAGGCTGATCAACCTCTTCTAAGGTTGTTGGTTGCTTCACATTCCAGGAGATAGTGAAGTAGTGGCTTTCTGTGACAGTTCTGCAGAAGATGGTTTCCCTCTGTCGGGGTTCACCAATCTCCCAGTGCATCTGTAACCTAGACGTAGTCTATATAACCTAACTGCTATTTTCCTGTGGATTCCTTTTGGGATATTTAACCTTTCTAATTTGGTTGCCTGAAGATACCATATTGCAGAGAGCGAACCTTCAGCTACTCTCTGGTGTAGATGGGCTTTGTTGAGGTGTGAGAGATTTTTTGGTGATGTTTTTAATGTTCTCTAGGCTGGGATGGATTGTTTTATGTATCACTGGATGACGAGTTGCCAAATTAGCAATATAATCGGCTTTCTCATTTAGTGGGATTCCAACATGGGATGGGATCCAGTTTAAGGTTATGTTGAGTCCTTTGCCTTTAGCGACTGCTCCAAGGTACAAAATGGTGGTAATTATTTCCACGTTATTTTTCCACTGTTTTTGTCCTAATATTTGAAGTGCAGCTTTTGAGTCTGTGTGTATGGTTGTATTTTGAGTGTTGTGCAATCTCACATGTGAATGCCTGTTGTATGGCAAACAGCTCAGTTTGGGTTGATGATACTGGTCCTCCCAGTCTCCAATATGCCTGTACGCTGGCCGTGCAAAGAGCAGCGCCAGCACACTCATATTGTGTCAACTGATCCGTCTGTGAAGATGTGGGTGGCAACTACTACTGCAATGCTATACATTTGTTTTTCTATTATGCGCCTTAGGATTGTTGGATCATAGGCAGCCTTTTTCATTGGGAAACTTTCTATTACTATTTTGAAAGTAGGCTCCTCCCACGGTGCAGAAGAAGTGTAGTTTGGGTGTGGTTGATCACCCTCTCTATCAAGAATCGCGCTTTTTAAATGTAGTCTGTTTAGGACATTTCCTGCTCTGGCAGCCCAAGAGTTTCCGTTGTTTTGGCCAAGTCCAACACCAAGCCTGCCGTACTGGGATTGGATCAGGAGAAATAATTATCTTACTGATAATTGCAGCTGTTCTTTGTGATATTCTTTCTTGGAGAGAGGGCAAACCCGTTTCCAGTCTGTTTCAAGCCTGGGGCCAAATTCACGAAGCACTTACAAACGTGTACATCTTTCCTCAATCTTTGACGGCTTTGGGTTACATTTATTAAACAGTTTACAAGCATGAAAACTTCCCAATCAACTGTTGATAGTTATAAACAGCCTCCTGGTGCTTCGTTGCTCATTAACTGTTTAATAATTGTAAACAAAGCCGCCAAAGATTGAGAAAAGATGGACAGGTTCGTAAGTGCTTGCGTAACTGCTTCGTGAATCTGGCCCTGGTCCACATTGGGGCTCCCAAGGGAGCTCTCATAGCATTGTTTTGGGCAACTTCAAGCTTTTCCACTGTTGGTGTGATAGACGTGTGAGTGCAGGCGCGGTATAGTAGATCAGTGATCTGACTGTCTGTACATAGTATGTGCGAAGGACCTGCAGATTGGCTCCTCCAGAGAGGGAGGTTAGCGACCTGAGGATTGCCGTCCGGGCCGCAGTTCTCTCTCTCTTAAGTGACCTCAGCATTAAATTTGTGTGTGTCCAGGATTATTCCTAGATACTGATAGGTGTCCACCAATTCATTTGGTTTACCCTGTACTGTGAGTTGGATGTTGGACTTTACTATTTTTATGGGCATGGCTTTTGTCTTTGTGAGGTTGAGTTTGATACCAATCTGCTTTGCCTCTTTACTGATGTAGTCTAAGCATTTGGGTGCAAGGTGCGTCACATCCCTTCCTTTTATGATGACGACAAAGTCGTCCGCGTAGTTTAGCAGCCTGCAGTGATGTGGGAGTTTCACTCATTATTCTTTCCATTAAACAGTTGATGAGGAGCAGGCCGAGAATACCTCTTTGCGGTGTACCATTTTCATATCTTTTGTATTCAGAGGGTATGCCATGAAGTTTTACTCTTGCTTCTCTGCTTGTGAGACAGTTTTTGGTCCAGAAAAGCAGGTTGCCTCTGAACTCTTTGTCGATGAGGCAGCAGAGAATAGCTGGGGTGCTAGCTAGTTCAAAGGCTTTCTCGAGGTCCACGAATATCAGCATTCCAGGTCTGTCATTCAAGTGGGGCTGACAGAGTTGTAGCCTAAGAAGTCGAAGGCCTAACGTAGTATTCATAGGCCTAATGTATTCAATGTTAGGCCTAATGTAGTTATGTACTATATAGGCCTAGGGAAATTTTGATTTGGTTGTTGCTGTCTTAGGCCTTCTGAAAAGTAAAAGGAATAAAACAAGGGCATTGTTAATACATTCCATATTATGCTATTTTATCTATACAAAAAAGTCATATTATTTGTAGATGACAGCAGTTTGCACCAAGAACGTCGCCTGCTAGTCATGAAAAGTACACAACCGGGATCGTCAATTTATTTACAAATCTCCTCGATACGCACTGAATAT
>WNGS01163258.1:39469-49845 GCA_020271785.1 Procambarus virginalis | reverse complement strand
GACGACACCAAAGATCCATGCCCGAAAGACTGCTCAACACGTCATCCAGACGGCAGCGAGAGCAGCAAAGCCACGAACATCACGGGCAGGAGTTAAGAACACAGGCAGCCGAGCCGCAAGAACACGGCTGACAACCAGGACACCATCACAGGCGAACCGGGAGAACAGAACCGATCAACGCAAAACGCGCCCGGACACAGACGCCATGGCACACAGCGGAGACCAGGATGGTGCAAGCGGCGCACGAACAGGCCGGAGGGGAAACGACGCACAAGACAGCGTACTAACGGTGTAGAAGCACACCAACACCGAAAGCAAGCCAAAGCGGCCCCGCCACGCGCGACAAAAGAGAGGCGACAGTATGTGGCACGACGACGGCCCCCAACCCCCCAAAAAACCAAGCCGACGCTAACAAAGGAACCACCTAAGAAGGACAGGAAAAGGAAGGACCGCCAAAACACCCCATACTGCCGCCAAGAGAAACACGCAGGTGGGACACCGACCACCAGCTGGAGGCGAGACCACGAGGCAGACGGAAACAGCCCCGACAAGGCCCCCCTCCAAGCCCAGGAAAAGGCGGAGCCGCAAGAAGATCTCGGGCGCGACCACCGAACGCAGGTGGCACAAGTGGAACGTCTGCCGACCAGCATTCGCAAAGATTCACCGGGAAGGCTCATCATCTGTCATTGCGACCTGACCAAAATGTAAACTGGGTCAACAATTATTTGCACCAGAAAATGTAGCCAAACATCCCCAGTTTGCTAACAGTAGGTAGCAACTGAGTGATTGTAACCTATCCACCGCTGCCCACTGGATGGGGGGCGGTGTGCAGGACAAACATATAAATTTGGACACCAGCACTTCACATGTCAGTTGCTTAATTTAGAACCTGTACTCGAGGTCGACCTCGAACCCATTGTTGATGTGACTACTTATATTGAATTTGTAACTAGCTCATCAGATTGTAACTTGCTGAGCTAAATGAAGTGTGGGGTTCAGTCCCTGAGCCCATTATGTGCCTCTAACCTTTCCACTACCGCCCACAAGATGGTATGGGGTGCATAATAAATGAACGAAACTAACTGCCGAACAGAAGAACTCCAAGCAAGCAAACCTGCCAGGAGTTCAGAAATGACGGGTCTGACGCGGGACATCGCCAGACCCCGAAAAACCCAATTGGCAGGGCAAGCAAGGAACCAAAGAAGGCGGACGGGTTGCCGCCAGAACCGTACCCGAACCAAGAGGTACGAGCAACTGCAACAGACAGAGACAAAGAAGCACACCAAGGACCCAGGCCGAAAAAAGCCCAGAAGCCAAGGAACACACATAGACACCCCTGCGGCAGAGGAGGAAAACAAGGGAACGCACAAGCAAGGAAGTGGTGGAAACCGACCACGCCCCCCCAACATAGCAGCAAGTGCAGGCAAAACAGACAAAAGGAGATGCCAGGAAAAACGACAGGTGAGACAGTACGAAAGAGCAGAAGCATAAAAACCCCAGGAATAAGGACACGCCACCGCAAAACACGGTACTAAAGCACACGCGCAGTAGTAGCAACAGGCACCACCGCAACATGCCACAGGTAAAGAGCAACTCGCTTCTGCAAAGGCAGAGAACGGAGCAGACAGACCCCAGACAGGGCCCACGGAGACACGACAGAACCCAGCAGGCCCAGAACCCGCATACCAGGCGACCAAGGCGGAGAAACCCCGCTCAAAATCGGCAGGATAAGAACTGGGAGCTCACGTACACCCCAAGCCTGGCCCGAGGCCAGGCTAGACCGGCCAGAGGGAGGCCCACCAGGCAGCCACATGGAGCGGCCTGCAGGCCCACAGACTCCCACAACCAGGATGGCCATAACTAATTCGAAAGCAAGCTAGCGAGCCCCGGAAGTCCACGGATGGACCATAAGGGGCATAACTGGCAATCCCCCACAGTGTTCAGCGTTGTTACACACTATAATAGGGTAAGTAACAATTGTAATTACGAAACCATAAGACGCTCATTTCAACATACTAAGTAGGGAAGGAAGGTCGGTGTTTTCCATGAAGTTCCGAAAAGGAAAACGATGATGTTTAGCATGTCACCCATGCACGTAACTAATAAGGCAAGAACGACTTATTAAATGTTGCGAGGACGGGGTGGTTCAAGAGAGAACTGGAGAAGCACCTCCAAAGGATACCCGATCAACCAGGCTGTGACTCGTACGTGAGGCAGCGAGCAGCCACGTCCAACAGCCAGGATGAGCAGTCCAGGAGCCTGGTCGACGACCGGGCCGCAGGGACGCTAAGCCCCGGAAGCACCTCAAGGAAACCCCAAGGTAATTTTCCAGCAAGAAGGCGTATGCTCGCACGTAGGTCTTTGAACAACTGCAGACCTCTGAAGGATATACAGTGTTCCCCGATGGTGCCATAGCACCACTGCACTCCACTGGTACTATCCCGCAAGTTCTACCAGATAAGCGGGACCCAAAAACCAGAGTGCAAACCTTGCAAGCACAGCCAGGAGCCCTACCAGGCGAGTACAGAAACCAACACCACAACCCCCACACCTCATAACACTAACAAAGGTGGAACCCCTGAATGACCCTAGCATGGGTTGGACATGCACAAGAGTGGGACAGGAAGGGGTGAAAAGGGGGACAGACACTGGTGTGCGAACGGTCTCAGTCGTACAAAAAGATACCCAAATAAAGACAGGTATATAACACCGCATCCAGCACCCTGCAAAAGACGCCAGACCGCAGAAACTCACCTGGCTAACGGTAGCACGAAGTGACACGACTCAACCGAGCCCAGAAGAACCTGGGAGCACTGACAGGTGAAGACGCCAGAGCCGGACCTGCAGGAGAGCAGGGGAGAGGCGAAGAAGGCGGCCCACACCCATGACAGAAAACCTCTGCGGCCTCCCCACAACTGGAACCCAGGACACCCCCGAGCGAAGGGGCACACACCGCGCCAAGGGAGAAGAGCGAGAGGCGAAGCACTGGAGCAAGAAGGCGTCTAACACCAGCACTACACACCGCCCAAACCAAAACAAACTCCGCGGCGCACGCGCATGACACGCTGGCCGAAAACGCGCAACAGTCTCTGCGGGAAGGCGGCAACCAGGACTACTGCACTAAAAAGAAGCCAAAAGAGTGAGCAGGAACAATAAAACCGGCCAAAGAAGCGAAGACAGAGCCCAAATAAAGCACGCAGCCGGTCCACAAGCAGCCCAACAAGGCTACAAGTAGCCCAACAGGGCTACAAGTAGCCCAACTCGGCGACAAGGACGAGGAGCCGACAGACGTTCCAATAACGCGGGAAGTAGCGAAACACCTTCCCGAACCCTCGAGAACACGGAAGCCAAAACCAGTCCCGAAGGCACACAAAGGCGCAGGTGCACCCGAGACCAGAGTCACGTAGAACCCCCAAAACGGGGAAACATGACGAAAACACCGTCCCAAAAGGGGGGGGGAAACATCCACCCACAGGACGGAACCAACCGACTCAAAGGCCAAGGAACCGAGCCCGGGAGGGGCTGACACCCAACAGCACGTACGGCGAGTGGGGAGGAAAACCCTACTCCGCGTAACCACAAGCCCCGCCTAGAGGGGGAGAAAACCCCCACGGGGTCCAACGGGCCATTAGGCCTCCCAAGTCAGCCCCTCCCCAGCCCCGGGAACCCACACGACAGGCCCCGGGGCCGAGCCGTCCCCCCAAAGCCCCGCCGTACCAGAAAACCGGGCAGCCGTGAAACACGAAGGAAGGGAGCCCACTGGCAGACTCTTACAACACGGCTGGAGGAACAGGCTCAAATGCCCCCGTCACTACCCCGGAAGGGGATTTCCCCGAGACTGCCCGAGTCTCAACACCAACAACCCCGCCCTGAACCTACAGACGGTAAGGACCGGATGCAGGCAGGAAGGGAAATCCAGGGGAAAAACAAGAACCAAAACGGGGCAGCCCGGGGCTCCCGGGGAGTTACCACGAGAGCGTTGCCACCACCAAGGCTCAGTGCAACGCCCCTGCTGCCCGCACCAGCTGTGCACAACTGGGTAAGCGAGCCACAACGAGCAACAAACTCGCAGGACTCTGGGTCGAAGGTGTCACCGACCCCACAGGCAGCAGACGGAGGCAAAACAGAGACCCAGAGACAAGGGGTGAGCAACCCTCAAACTCGCTGGAAGCGAGGGGGGGGCTCTGGGGTCACATCCATCGGACCCTCGCGCCCCCAGGGTTTCCCAGGGTCCCGAGCGTTTACTATAAGAGGACTCGCGCTCAGGTAATCCCAGGCAGGGTACTGCTAACCGGCACCCAAAACTACCAAACAACTTTCTAAGAGCTGAACCCCCGGGACGTGTACACTCACGGGGACCAAGCAGGGGTACCACCAGAAAAACTCAGAACACAAGGGACACCAGGGGCAAGAACGAAGGCAGACCCCCCCACCAGGTAGATAAACAAAAAGAAAAAGAAAACCCCGCAAGAGGACAGCGTACCCAAGCGGAACAGAGCCGGCCGCTATGATTGGGAAAGACAAGCTGCACAGTACCCTGCGCCCCACCAGTGCAAAACTGCCCCTTACTCTAAGGCGAACAAGGGAGACAGAACACCCGAGCACACAAAGAGCGGCCGAAAACCAAGCAGTAAACGGCCTAGCAGGGGCAGACCCCAAGGAACTTGTGGAAGGTGGCCCCAAGTCCCAAGGGCAGTACTTACAGGGCACCTAGGGATGGGAACCCTAGGCGCATGCAGCCCGAGTACTGGAGAATCACTCCCGGCTCACGCACCACCTAGAAAACAGACACCACACTCTAGGTACAGTGCTGAAACAACCACTGGAGCCGGAGCACATAACCGGTGCCTATAGCATCAGCCGAAGAACTGATGGGTGGATAGCCGGCGTGGGAGGTCTGGGGCTCCCCCTTCCCCCTCCCGGGAGGGGGGAGCTGCGCAGACAGCGGCGCGGTGACGTGTGACGTCATACTAGTTTGCTTGTTTTTCTGTTGGGAGTTCTATCCACTAGTTGGCTTTTGGTAGCAATTTTAACCAGAATAGGGGTTTGTTTTGGGGCGCTTACCTTTCTGGGTGCCTGTCCCGGTCGATGGCAGACATAGAATGCTTCCAATCACACGGGGGCTTCTATAGGCCATTGCTCCCCGTGCCTCTCTGAGGGGGCCCGGTTCTGGCCGTGGTCCCCGGTAGGCCTAAGAACTCCATACACATGACTGATGCCAAAGTCTGACATTAGCATATCAGCCTGGGATAGCTCCGGGGAGCCGACGGGGCTCCCCCCAGAAAAGTATGCAACAAAATGATGTTTATATATTTATAAAATCAATAAATCTACGTAGAAAAGAAAAGCAAACGTAATTTTTAAGAGGCATAAACTCTACATATAATGTGCAAGTTTCATGTAAATTAAATAATAAATAAAGTCTGTGAAATCAGATATAATTGTAAATATTTACCTGCACAAGCAAAGGTCAAAGTTCAGCCACCTTTGGCTGAGGTTGATGTTGACCAATATCATTCAAAATTTGCACCCTTGTAGATAAGCATGGGTTCAATAAGGTGTGCAAGTTCCATGCAGATCGCCTGATAAATAAAAGAAAAAAAATTATTAAAGAAAAAAAATCAATAAATAAAAAAAAAAAATCAATAAATACAAAAAATTATATATTTGTCACCAGTTTTATATGTACAAATATTTATGAAGTAATATCACAATATAACACTAAAACATACTAACATAATATAATGGTCAGAAATATGGGTCCTCAAGGTGGCACTGCAGTGGCACTAGTAGGCACCTGCCCCATAGCCGGGGTCAGCTCCCTCAGGGGCCGTTCTTGGCTTGGTGGTGCGTCTCGTTGGTCTCTGCATCTCCTTGTCCTTCTTGCTAAAGTACCAGTCCCGTATGTCACTCTGTGGTAGACCAAGGAGGTTGGTCAGAGATCCCATCAGATACCCAGCGTTGTAGTTGACAGCTGTCATTGCCATGGCGAATTCTACCATTACACGACTGACAAACTGGTCTTTGGGGGCGAGTTTTCAAACTCGGTGGTGTAGAGACTTGTTTGGATTCTGAGTCTTCCCCTTCAGACACTTGGTCATGTTGTCCTCTGATACAAGATTGTAGTATATCTTCAGGACTTCAGTCATGTGGATACTGGGTAGCTGGAAATGTACCCTCATCGTCTTGTGTGATCTTGGGGTCTTTTCATTTGCAATGTCTTGCTGGTAAAAAACACCAAGACTCTTTCCCTTTAGGGCAGTGCATGTGCATTGGCTTCTCATCAGTCGATGTTGTATGAAACAGTCCGGAGAGACAGGCATCCCTCATTCGTTTCCAGTCTGTGTTGACGTTATCCCTGATGGCTTTGGTGAAGTAACTTGCCAACTTTTGAATGGTGACATCAGTTAATTTACCTTTCCTTCCACTAGTGACATTCGTCTGGTCTTTTTTACATTCCCTTTTGTCTCTCTCAATTCCACAGCTGTTTTCTGAAAGTTCTGGAGCTGTGTTGCAAGTCTTTTGCTGAAGTGATTTATACACTCAGCCTTTTCCACGGTTACATTTCGATATGGACCAGCACCATTATTCATTGCACAAATTTATTGAAGGCTGAAGAATCCCCATCACTGACCAAGGT
Source organism: Procambarus virginalis (assembly GCA_020271785.1). Lineage (NCBI taxonomy): Eukaryota > Metazoa > Arthropoda > Malacostraca > Decapoda > Cambaridae > Procambarus > Procambarus virginalis. Next base: position 43,205 of record WNGS01163258.1, on the reverse strand, counting down.
CGTATACCTGAATTTGAGGTCTTCAGATCGACCCCACATCAATACTGCGGCATCAGCCTCCATATTTTTGGCAGTGCCGTCATAGTTCTTATCACAATCAGGTGCATGTTTACGCATCGCACTGTCAAACTCGGTCCTGTTAATTTTCCGCTTTGTTTTCTATTCAGTAACGTCTGGCACTTTTTGCAGTTTTTGCAGAAACAATTGTAGTCCACAACGAGCCCGGTAATATCTCCACAACAAAGGCACACCCATTTGTGAATGATGGCCCCTTGTGTGCCACGATCCGTCAAACGATACATCAATGTCCAGGATCCCACCAACCGGGTGCCTATCAAATTGTTCTATGTAATGATTGACGATGATATGACGAGAGTTTTGTTGCAAGTGCACCCATTGCTCACTGGCAGCACTTTTTACCATTCTCTGAATCCTATTATATACACTATAGGATACACATTTTATGTTTGCTGTGGAACACATACCCGTGTAATATGTATATCCGTGTCCATTTAGCATGTTGCCGTACACTAAGGATATCAGATTTTCATTATTTCCCATCAGTTCTTCAGTGAATGACAAATTACAAGAACTACAGGTTCTTCTCACATTTACATTATGTAGCGCAATCATAATGTCATGATGAAAGTTAGCCCGTTTACATTTTATGCACACGGAATATCTATCAAGGCATTGTTCAAGTTTCCTATCCGTGACAAGTACCACAGACTCACGTGGATTTACTCTATATTTCACTTCACTGGTACTGTCACCGTCAGTGTCACCGTCAGTGTCACCGTCAGTGTCCGTGTCACTGTCATTTCCAATTTTTTCTTCTCTAAATAAACTTATTCGTTTCTTGGCACTGCTGTGGATACGTTTACGCTTTCTTGAAATGTTTGGAGTTGCCAGATCAGCACGTGAGGTGCTGGGCCTGCAACAGCACGTGAGGTGCTGGGACGTGCAACAGCACGTGAAGTGCTGGGCCCTGCAACAGCACGTGAGGTGCTGGGACGTGCAACAGCACGTGAGGTGCTGGGACGTGCAACAGCACGTGAGGTGCTGGGACGTGCAACAGCACGTGAGGTGCTGGGCCCTGCAACAGCACGTGAGGTGCTGGGACGTGCAACAGCACGTGAGGTGCTGGGCCCTGCAACAGCACGTGAGGTGCTGGGCCCTGCAACAGCACGTGAGGTGCTGGGCCGTGCAACAACACGTGAGGTGCTGGGCCCTGCAACAACACGTGAGGTGCTGGGCCGTGCAACAACACGTGAGGTGCTGGGCCGTGCAACAACACGTGAGGTGCTGGGCCCTGCAACAGCACGGGAGGTGCTGGGCCCTGCAACAGCACGTGAGGTGCTGGGACGTGCAACATCAAGAGCGAGAACGTCTGGAGTAGCAGGTGGAAGATCTGACGTAGCAGGTGGAGTAGCAGGTGGAAGAGGTGGAGTAGCAGGTGGAAGAGGTGGAGTAGCAGGTGGAAGAGGTGGAGTAGCAGGTGGAAGAGGTGGAGTAGCAGGTGGAACATGTGCGGTGGTAGAGGGTTGGAGGGCTGCTGGCTGCGACAACCTCCTCACACTCGCAGCTGAGAGGCCTCCACGATCTTCACTAGTCAATGTGCGTAATCTACGTATTCTAGCCAACTCGGACCTTCTACGGGCAGCTAGCAAGGATTTAGCTTTCATAGCTTTCTTCAGCTTCCTTTTGTACGTCATATTGCAGTAAAAATAACACAAATAACGATAATTCTGCGAGATATTGTGAGAGCGCATCCACGATAGATCAACACGCTCAGGGACACACAGAGTGACTGACTCCTCTTCAGCAAACCTACCCCCTCCCCTCACACGAGTGTGTTGCCAATGAGCGAATTTATATTCGTTTTATGCATAAAACGTTATTTTCCGCGATATTACGAAATATTAGACTTCTACAACGTAAGACACAATACCCCACGGCGCACCCAGGCCGCGAGGACCGGATTGGGGAAACTTGCAGCGGGAAATTTGACTCTAATTACATTATTTTTCAAGATAACATGAAATGGTTTGCACCACCGTGTTGCCAGAACGTCGTAGTATTTTTCGTAATTTTTCGTAAATATTTAATTTTTCTTCGGATTTTCGGTTACCATGCCCCCTTAACATTGCAGGTTAATATAGTAAGTACAGCATATAATTGTTACACTCTTGGACAAACTTCTTGTAGCTCCTAAGTATACTGTCTATCATACCATTATAACACATCCAAACAATTTGATGTGGTACACTTCTTATTTCCTTATTTCTATAGTTTCAATAAGTTGACATAAGAACATAAGAACATAAGAACAAAGGTAACTGCGGAAGGCCTATTGGCCCATACGAGGCAGCTCCTATTTATAACCACCCAATCCCACTCATATACATGTCTAACCCATGCTTGAAACAATCGAGGGACCCCACCTCCACAATGTTTCGCGGCAATTGGTTCCACATATCAACAACCCTGTTACTGAACCAGTATTTACCCAAGTCTTTCCTAAATCTAAACTTATCCAATTTATACCCATTGTTTCGCGTTCTGTCCTGTGTTGATACTTTCAATACCCTATTAATATCCCCTTTGTTATATCCATTCATCCACTTGTAAACCTCTATTATGTCACCCCTAACTCTTCGCCTTTCCAGTGAATGCAAATTAAGCTTTGTTAATCTTTCTTCATATGAAAGATTTCTAATTTGGGGAATTAACTTAGTCATCCTACGCTGGACACGTTCAAGTGAATTATTCCATTCTATAATATGGCGACCAAAACTGAACTGCATAATCTAAATGGGGCCTAACCAGACACTCTAATACATAATGTTCTAAGGTGTGGGCGTGCGGCATACTACATAATTTACACTCCTTATCTTTTTCACTGACATCAACTCCTCCTTAATTCGGAGGAGGACTCACTATCACTTCAAGTTGATCTAGATAGGATTTTGAAATGGTCAAAGGACTGGCAGATGCAGTTTAATGCTGATAAATGTAAAGTTCTGAGGCTAGGTAATGATGATAGAGTTACAAGATACGAGCTAGATGGTGTTGAGATTGCGAAGTCGGATTGCGAAAGGGATCTGGGAGTTATAATTAGTAAGAATTTAAAACAAAAGGATCAATGCATAAATGTTCGTAATAAGGCAAATCGGACACTCGGATTTATTAATCGCAGCGTAAGTAACAAGACACCTGGTGTGGTTCTCAAGCTATATCTTGCTCTTGTTAGGCCCCATTTAGATGATGCAGTTCAGTTTTGGTCGCCATATTATAGAATGGATATAAATTCACTTGAACGTGTCCAGCGTAGGATGACTAAGTTAATTCCCCAAATTAGAAATCTTTCATATGAAGAAAGATTAACAAAGCTTAATTTGCATTCACTGGAAAGGCGAAGAGTTAGGGGTGACATGATAGAGGTTTACAAGTGGATGAATGGACATAACAAAGGGGATATTAATAGGGTATTGAAAGTATCAACACAGGACAGAACGCGAAACAATGGGTATAATTGGATAAGTTTAGATTTAGGAAAGACTTGGGTAAATACTGGTTCAGTAACAGGGTTGTTGATTTGTGGAACCAATTGCCGCGAAACATTGTGGAGGGTGGGGTCCCTCGATTGTTTCAAGCATGGGTTGGACATGTATATGAGTGGGATTGGGTGGTTATAAATAGGAGCTGCCTCGTATGGGCCAATAGGCCTTCTGCA
>WNGS01163258.1:15911-27349 GCA_020271785.1 Procambarus virginalis | reverse complement strand
AGTTTCTTCTCACATGTGGGTTTAGTGACATAAAAGACATGGGATCACTGGATTGTATCAAGCATAGACTTACATGTGATGAGTTTGGGTGGGTGTAAATAGCTGTCTTGTATGTGTCAATAGCAGCTGCCTCATTTGGGCCAATAGGAGCTGTCTCATATGAGCCAATAGGAGCTGCCCCATATAGGCCAATAGGAGCTGCCCCATATAGGCCAATAGGAGCTGCCTTATATGGGCCAATAGAGCTACCTTGAATGAGCCAATAGGAGCTGCCTTATATGGGCCAATAGAGCTACCTTGAATGAGCCAATAGGAGCTGCCTCATATGGGCCATTAGGAGCTGCCTCCTATTAGTATTAATATTAGTATGGTCCAGTAGACCTGCATTTTACAATGTTCTTATGTTCTAGCCTGCATTAGAATATGCAGGCATAACTTAGGAAGTTGTGCAGGCACATTTTGAACATGTCAGTATGTAGGCTTTTTTTTTTTAAATGAGAGAGAGATGGTTGGATAACTTGATGGCTAAATATTTTTGAGTTTAACATGTTATTTGATATACAGTACAGTATATATATATTTTCAGTTGTCGGGTCTGTCCAGTTTAGTGCACTTCATGGATGAGTCGGACCCAGATGTTGCCATCACCGTCAAGAAGTACGCAGCCCTCAGCCTGTTGGAAGTTTTCAACAATATCATTCCCTCATACTCTATCCAGACTCATAACTTGGAGGAAAAATGTGAGTCGTGATGTTGCTGCATGTTGTAGCTGGGGGGGCTGGGGGGGGACCAGATCCTCCAGTGCCCACTGGGCTACAAAGCCAGCTTTGTCACTGACACAGATAGTGGTGGACAGCCCCTGTAGTTCTCCCGGGTCATCTGTGCCATGGGCCAACAATTATTCATTCTGCCTCCACCATGTTACCTGTTGGGTTGATGACACACACCTACAGCCCTGAATTCTGTGGGGTTTGTCCTCCCTATGTGGCTCTTCTGACCCTCCTGATGAAATTTTAGCTTATCGGGCAACTTTCTTTTTGGGTTTGTTTCACCTACCTTCAGAGATCTCATTTGCATTCCCAGTTTTATGCCCTAGAGCTGTGCCCCTTGAGGTTCTCTGATGCTATACACTTAAGATGCTTCCCATCTACCCGGTCATATCAGTCGTAGAGTTTTTGAGGCCTACCAGGTACCACAACCAGAACCTGGCCCCTTCACAGAGGAGCAGCGAACAGTGACATTTTGCTAACTCACCGAACAAGGCAACCAGAAAGTCAGCGAGTCAAAACAAAGCACTGCTGTGTTCAGAAGAGATAGCAAAATCCTCAAAACCTGCCTAATTAATAACCCCAACTATGCAAACAAACTATTGAATCTTTCACAACTCTTTCAAAACTAGCATGAGCTCATGACACAAAATGACACAAAAATCAGTATGAAAATTACCTCGGCTGAAGACATTGAAAAACTTCAAGCTGATATTAATAAAGTTTTCGACTGGGCAGCAGAAAATAATATGATGTTTAACAGTGATAAATTCCAGGTACTCAGGTACGGTAAAAATGAGGACCTTAAACATAATACAGGGTACAAAACACAATCAAATGTGCCCATAGTAGGAAAACAGCATGTAAAGGATTTGGGAATAATGATGTCTGACGACCTAACGTTTAGGGAGCATAACCAAGCAAATATTGCGACAGCCAGAAAAATGATAGGATGGATTACGAGAACTTTCAAATCCAGGGATCCCATCACAATGGTTGTACTCTTCAAGTCACTGGTGCTGTCCCGTCTTGAGTACTGTTCAGTACTCACTTCCCCCTTCAGAGTAGGAGAGATTGGTGAAATAGAGGGAATACAGAGAACATATACAGCACGTATAGACGCGATAAAGCACCTAAATTATTGGGATCGTCTCAAAGCTCTCCAAATGTACTCACTAGAAAGAAGACGAGAGAGATATCAAATAATATACACCTGGAAGATACTGGAGGGCCAGGTCCCAAATCTACACAGTAAAATAACAACGTACTGGAGTGAACGATATGGAAGAAAATGCAGAATAGAACCAGTGAAGAGCAGGGGTGCCATAGGCACAATCAGAGAACACTGTATAAACATCAGAGGTCCGCGGTTGTTCAACGTCCTCCCAGCAAGCATAAGAAATATTGCCAGAACAACCGTGGACATCTTCAAGAGGAAACTAGATTTATTCCTCCAAGGAGTTCCGGACCAGCCGGGCTGTGGTGGGTATGTGGGCCTGCGGGCCGCTCCAAGCAACAGCCTAGTGGACCAAACTCTCACAAGTCAAGCCTGGCCTCGGGCCGGGCTTGGGGAGTAGAAGAACTCCCAGAACCCCATCAACCAGGTATCAACCAGGTAGCTCATTCACCCCACCTTCCCCCACTCGTTTGTGGGGGAGGGGGGAAGGGGAGGCTCGCCACCTACTGGGGTCTGAGGTTGTCAATTCTTTCACTTATATAGTGGGTCCTGGGTCTCCTATTTTCTGTGCAGCCTCCTCTGTTCAGCTAAGTGGTTTGGTGTTTGTCCTTGATGGCTTCTCCTTCCTATACAATGCTGTGTAGCATGAGCATGGCTAGTTGAGTGCTTGGAGTGGCATGTGCTTAGGGTTACATTTCCTGAGGGCTCCCTACTACAACCCATGCATTGCTGCCAGAGTTGTCTTCTCCGGAGTATTTGGGAGTTGCTTGTAGTGGCCCTCGCCCAGAGTGAGTCGAGTCTTATTTATTTATTTATTATTATTATACTTGTTTCTTCTCTGTTTTAACTCTGTCTTAACAAATTGCGAAACAACATGAACACCCCACATTATGTCAAGAATGACAAGGATGGCTATGTAGAGAAATGAAAACGATTAAACTAAAATGTACAAAAATCTTTAAAATCCAGGAGAGGCAAATAGGGAAAAAGGCCATCAGTGAAATAGAGAGGAATTTGAAATACTTTTTCTCTAATGCAAAACCTAGAAAAATTACTTCATCTAGTATTGGGCCCCTGCTCAAGGGAGAGGAAATTTTCACATATGACAACAAAGAAATAAATGATATTCTAAGGATACAGTACGATTCAATATTCAGAGGGCCCCTAAACACACTGAAGATTGATAACCGAATGTGTTACCAACATCAAATCATATATCAGATGTCACCCAAACCCTAGTGGACTTTGAAGTAGCCATAGACCTAAGCTATGATATAGATACACAGGGTCTATGCACTTTTTACCAGGCTCTGATTCCTGGAATTCCATATTCATCAAGAATTGTACAGTACTAAAAACACTATTGCAGCCCCTTAAAATTTATTATAGACAACCTAGATACTGGTGGTATCCCTGATACTGTATACTAAAAACAGCAGAGATGCTATCACTCAATAAAAAGAGGGAATAAAACAGGCAGAAAATGATTGACCTAATATCTAATATCACACTATTGGACATTTTGTTCATTTGGAGCTGGCTTCTTTTCCTGGTGAAGAATGAGTCGGTTGGCTTCTGAAGATGTCCATTACTTATTGATGGTTGGTTAGGCCGGGTGTGCATCATGCACTGTGGCCAATGGGAGCTCTTTGCCATTCTATTTGTGCCACCAATTCTACTTCAGTGGATGCTTTGTGTTTGGATCCTGTTTCCTGGGTTCCCTGTTCCAGAACTCATGTTTCTCAGGTCATCCACAGTGTTAATGAGTAACCAGCTTGCAGTCTTCCCTTGTGCCCACGATATTCTGAAGTATGGAGCTCTCACAGCTGTGTTCGTTAATAGTATATGTCATGGGCTGATATTGGGGCGAGAGGGTTTTGGACGTTTAACAGGGTTTTGGCAGCTCAAAATTTAATGAATGTTCTGGGCCTCGGTGGCCTTGGGTCGTCTCTCTCGTCTGGAGGTCTCTTCTTTGTCTTGACTTTAGCGGTTCTACCTCCTCCCTGGTAAGATTCCATGTGTTCTTCCTTCTCCATGGAGAGTTAGTTTCAGGGAGCCACAAAGGGTTTCCCACAGAAATCCAGTGTTGTTTGTGATGAAATGCCACTTTATGGGTGAGCCCCACTGTCTCCTTGATCCTCTCTCCCTCCCTTCTAGGTTGACAGGTAAGTTTAGTTTGTGCATCTGCTCCAAAACTGATTGCTCAGACTTTGGAAGATGGTGGTACTTTCCCCCCTTTTCTCCCCAAATGAGTGTGGCAGGTGGGGGCCAACGAGCTCATGCTAGTTTCGGGAGATCCAATTGTTTGTTTACATTGTTGGGCGAGTTCATTAAACCAGTTTTGTGGCTTTTTTTTTTTTTTTTTTTTTTTACCCAGTAGTAGTTTCAACTTGCTGACTTTCTGGATGCCTTCCCCAGTGAGGTGGGAAAATGTCACCGCACCCTGCTCCCCAGTGAGGGGTGGCCAGGCTCTGGTCCCCGGTGGGCCTCAGAACTTCACAGCTGATGTGACCTGGTTGATGCCAATATACACCTTAGTGTATAGCATCATGGAGCCACTGGGGCTCACCCCAGACATTGTAATTTCATTACATTCAATGTTGGTGCTTTAGATTTTTTCTTTGTTTTTAACTTAATCAAAGCAGTGAGATATATGTACAAAGTAATCTGTGAAATGTTTGATGTTAAATATATCAGAAATTCTTACTTGAAATTTCAGCAAAATTGTATAGCTGGGAATGGCATTAATTACTGGCCTTAAAGCCAAAGATTCTATCATACTTATTTACTCAAAAAGTGTAGCCGCCTTTTAAATTATGCCGAGTTCATGTCATACCTGCATACATTGTGGTACAGTATTTCCAGTTTTAATATGTAGCTTTGAATCTAACCTAAAGTACATTATTACTAGTATACCCAAGTTGGTACCCATTTTCCCACAACATAGATACCACTCGATAGTCTTCTGGTTTGGTACATTCATTGGATAATTACTTACTTTAATACACATTTTTTTTTTTTTTACATTTCAGTGAAGAAAGAGACTAAGAAATTGTACTTTTATGAAAACCACATGTTGTCAGCCTACCAGATCTATCTTAAGGGTTTGGAGAGTATGTTAAGTAATGACAAGAAGAAGATGAAGGAAACTAATCCATCTCTGAAGGTACATCATAGTAACAATTCCCGTTGCAGGGGGACAGGAAGCCTGTACTTAGGCTTATCCAGGTGCCCCCCCTAGGCCAACTACTGACCTTCCCTAGGATACAACCCACAGTAATTTGCCTAACTCCCAGTTCCTTATTACTTATAAGGCGAACAGAGGCATTAGGTAAAATGTGACGTGCTCATCTGTTTCAGCCCTGCCTGGAGCTTGACAGAAATGACTGGGTGAGTTTCCTTTCACCTAATGCCTCTGTTAGCCAGCTTGTGGGGTTGCATCCTGAGGAAGATGAGTAGTTTGACCTTAAGAGGACCTTAATACAAGCCTAAATAATATATATACCCAAGTTTCCTGTCCCCAACAAACTGAATTATTAAATTATTATTAAAAGTAATAAAATTGCTTTCAAATTGTTTATATCTAGCAAGTAACTTAACATGCTAAATTTGGTAACTGGCAAAAAATGGGCTCTGAGAAATGAAATTGTTCTTACTTTTGCTAAGCATAGATTTTATTTATACAGGTGCCAAGGTTTACAGCATACATTCTCCTTGACTTATCATACTGGTACTTACCTATATTTCTGGGGAGAGCCACCCCTTGTGACTCCCTGAAGCCACTATCACTGACAGGGTACCACTACTTGGCCGCATCAGCCGTGGAGTTCTGTCACCTGCCAGAGACCAGAGCCAAAACCTGGCACAAGGAGCAGTTACATTTATATGTGTATGTATGTAACCACCGAGAGAACAACCAGAAAGTCATCGAGCCAAAATAAGCCACTGCTGGCTTCAATAGAGACCAGGCTTAAAAATCTCTGAAAGAACTCCCTCCAACTATGTAAACAAACAATAAAAATCTTCATGCTAGTTCAAGCTCTTTCACCCCATCTTGCCACTTGTTTGAGGGGAGGAGTTCCCATTTGTTTTTCTTCTCAGTGGGTAGTTAACTTCATTGAACCACAAGAGGCTCCCCCCAGAAACCAGCATTGAATGTAATGAAACACCAATTTCTAGGTGAGCTCCTGTGGCTCCCTGACACCCTCTATCCCTCCAGTTCGTTAGGAGTTTGGTTGTATCTACCATAGAACTGAGGGTGGAGTAGCCCGCTGACTGTGGGCTGCCTCCCTCATCCTCAAGTGGGGGAGGTGGAGCAAACGAGCTTGTGCTAGTTTGGAGAGATTTAATTTGTTTACATAGTTGGGAGAGTTCTTTCGGTTGTTTTTGAGGCTATGGCCTATATTGAAGGCAGCAATGGTGTGTTTTGACTTGCTGACTTCCTGGTTGTTTCTCCAATGATTACATAAATAAATACTGTATAGATATGTTCCTGCTCCCTGTGCCTCTGTTGAGGGGGGTGCCAGGTTTTGCCTCTGCTCTCTGGTAGCCTGTCAGCTGGGTGGACAGCGCTTTAGGATTGGTAGTCCTGAGGTTCTGGGTTCGATCCCCAGTGGAAGCGGAGACAAATGGGCAAAATGTTGCTTTCAGCCTGATGTCCCTGTTACCTAGCAGTAAATAGGTACCTGGGAGTTAGACAGCTGCTATGAGCTGCTTCCTGGGGGTGGAGGCCTGGTCGAGGACCAGGCCGCGGAGACACTAAGCCCCGAAATCATCTCAAGATACTCTCAAGATAACCTCAAGGTAAGTGATAGAACTCCATGGCTGATGTGACCTAATAGTGGTACACTATTAGTGATAGTAGCTTCAGTGAGCCACCGAGGCTCACCCAGAAATTAACGTTTCATTACATTCTACACTGATTTTTGTTTCTGTTCACACACATTTTTCTATCTGTATGCATATTTTATTTTGTTCTTTGTCAGCAAATGGGACTGGTAGCACTGCGGTGTCTGGGGGAGCTGCTGACAAAACACAGCCACTTCAACTACACGACCAACATCATGCAAGCTCTCGTTCCCTTCCTCAATCATCACGATGACGATACTTGCTCATTGGTCTTCTCATACTTTACCAAGCTTTTCAAGGCAGATAAAGATGGCCGCCTCTCTTTGGAAGTTAGTCACCTTTATTATTTTGTGTATTTTTCAGGTACTTATATCATTGTTGAGAAATAAAATATAATAGTTTCTTTGGTTGCAATCAGACCATTTTAGGCCAAACATAAGACAGTGTAGGGCAATACTGTATGCTCTTGGAAGCATCGCATTTTTAAGGAGGTAATGTATTAATCTGTATTTTTTTAGGTATGACATGGAGGTCAGAAAATTACTATTGTATGACTAAAATATTAGTGTGCATTTTAGTGGGGTAATAAATAAGGATGTATGGTAGGTTAATTATTTAGGTTGTATGCAAGATGCTTATACAGAGCTTCTTGACAACATTCAATATTGCCTGTGAACAGGTAGTATTATATATGTTCAGCTAGCAGAATGTTCAGTAATATGTTGAGTGTTTGGGATGCGTGTAAATGTACGAACACGTACAGTAGTACTGAACGGGGTGAGACTAGCTTGAGCTGCCTTGTCCCTTTGTGTGTATTTATATCTCAAAAACTTATTTCAATTTAATGTTCAAACAGTTCACCAAATACAGTGTGGTGTTGCTGCTGCTCAAATGGACTGATTACAGTACATCCGAACACTGCATCTGAAGTACAGTACAGTGAAGTGCATCTGAAGCATTCATTGGTTGCTGTGCTCTGTAAAACATTTGACTTCAAAAACCTCTTGAAGAAAATAATTATATTTAAATATTTTGCATATTTGTTTGTACTAGATTTGGCCCCAAATACAGTCCATTGAATGCCTGAACTCATTCCTCTAAGAGATGTCCATTATTGACTCTTGTGATCAAACTTACAGCCACACTAGAACATTATTGTTTCGCTGCATCTGGCCCTCTGTAGGCCAAGCCTCTTTTGAGCATTAGTTCACTTTATTAACACTTTCGCGCGCGCGGCACTCAGGGAAAAAAAAAACCGATTGTGCGCGCGGCGTTCTGGGCGCTCAAGTGTAAAGACAAAAAAGTGTATAAACTTTTCACGCTCCTAACATCAATTCTCAAGCTACGTATTTCATTTTGGTATCAATGTGTTGGCAATAAAATTCTCTACAAGATCATATGCATAAAATGTCACCAAAGCATTTGCTATCCCACCACGAAATAAATAAACACGAAGATGACTCGCCGTGACACCCAAACAGGAAGTAAATGTTCATACTCTTTCGTTTGTTGCCAGCTCCACAGTGATCCTACAGCATTGATTTTGATATCACTGAACTCGCAATAAAATTCCCCACCCAGACATATGCCTATCAATGTATAATTATGATACGGGGTGACCCGCACGAGTGTGGGAAGTGGCCGAAGCGTTAGCCGTGATTTCAGCAGCGATGACACTGTTGTGATGCAGCGCTTTGAAAGTTTATACTTATTTCACTGTCCTGACATTATTTCTGGAGCTACGTATTTCATTTTTATAGCAATGTGTTCGCAATAGAAAGTTCTATAAGAACATGGGTAGAATTGGTCAACAGAGCGTCAAATAAATTTGCGGCAAATAAAATCTTACGCGTGTTTGTACCCGTGAACGTAAAAAGTTTTTACTTTGTTCATGTTTTTCAAGTTTATACTCGTTTCACACCGTTTTTTTTTTTTGTATAGTGTTCGGAATAAAATTCCCTACACAGACATATGCCTATCAAGTACAATTCTTGGGAATTCACAGCTGTAGAGACGGCCAAACACACACAACCGGAACCCGCTCTGGATACTCCAACTCACACCCGCAACACCCACAAAAAAAGTTTCTGGTGTTTCGTGTATACTTTAGTTTTCGTGCTACAGTTGTCATTTAGGTATCAAAATATTCCTAAGAAAATCGACTACAATACTACAACAACCTAGGACAATTATGTGTACTTACCAAAGGAAAGACGATTGTAGAAAAATAAGTTGAGCATTTTCTCTCCACTCCACCTCCTTCAGGTACCAATTCCTGAAGTTGCTCAACAGATGTTCGTAGGTGGAGTGAAGCTGGTGCGGGTGGTTACTTCTTGTCCACATAATACACCCTTTTCTTGTGATAACTGGTGTAACACGGTATGACACAAAGTGGAACATCGCATGTCTTGCATGCTATACCAGTTTCCTTCCTAATACCCGACTTTGAACACACTTGACACCTGCGACGTTCGGGAGTTTTACAAGTTCATGCTTCAATTTGTAGTTCAGGCGAGTCTCTGATAAAACAACACGTCCCTGTTGTCTCTGTGTTGGTTGTACACTACAGTCTGAATCGTCGCTCTCACCATTGTCTTCAAACAACAGTGTAGCAGATGAAATATCTTCATCAGATTCATGGTTGGCTTCAGCACGAGGTGTAGACGTGAAGAGAGGGCGCCTCACACCCGACGGGCCAGGTGTTGACGGGTTAGCAGCAGGATACACAGGACCAGTGTCATCATTTATGTCTGGAGCATGAACTAAATGAGGAGATGGTGTTGTTGTTGCAGGCCACTCTTCCTTGTCAAATTTCAATAAAGCCCAAATAGCAACCTCATGAAACTGGAGCAGAGTTAGTTTCTTTCGGTCATCTGTGTTGGCCTTGTACAATGCATAAGCGTTTTGCAAAGCCATTTGCAGGAAATAAAAGGTTATTTTCTTTGTCCACTTGTGACATTTCCTGGCGAAATGGTAATACTTTACCATTTGATCAAAGTGGTCAACACCCTTCATGAACTTATTGTAGTCAATAATTGCCTTTGGTTTGTTCACCACAACCTGCTGTAGTCCTGTTGTTCCATCTGGCCTACGAACTCGTTTGCGTTTTTGAACTCTATTTGTGTCTGCATTGTGGAGGTTGGTAATCATAGAGACAACTCGCTTGTCTTTCCACAGCAGAATGAAGGTGTTGTCCTTGCGGCGGTAGACTGTGGTATCCACATCAATCTTAGTCTTCGCTATATGTTGCAGGTCTTTTGGGGCGCCACATATCATCGATCATCGAACAATGGTGGAATATTGTCCTCAAGCCACACAACACTGGCCCCAGGCTGGCGAGTACGTACTGGACGTGTACGCTTGCGAGGAGGCTGGGGTGCCTCATCTACCTCACTCGGTTCATCCTCACCTGATAATTCATAGCTTGAATCACTCCCACTATCAACAAATGGGGTTATTTTCAAACCACGAGTAGGAGGTCGTTTCCTTAGCTGGATTTTAGGCATGCACGCACCACGTGTGCGCCTTGTGGTGAGAGGCGGCAGTGCTGGTGCCCCCTCCTCCTACTCCTCCTCTGTTAGGCCTTCAGAGTCCTCCTCCGTCGATTCAGCCCCATGGGCTCCAGGCCCCCCAAATTCACATTCTTCTTCTAAATCCTCACCTTCTGCCTCACTTCCATCCAAATCCACTTGATCAAAGGCATCCAAGAGATTGGGAATCTTGGTGGGAGTGAGCCTCAATCCAGAGAACCTCCTATAGATGTCGGTAATCTTGTCTTTTCCAGATGAATCAGAGGCTCCTGTAGCCGAAACACCACTTGGGCCTGGTGCTGGATCCATTATTGATGAATGTAGTTGGTTACAAACACACAGAAACGGGTAAAAATCCTTGAAACCATGCGAGTGTGGCGCGCAAGGGGAGAGAGATGCGATCGCTCCACGTGACAACAAAATGGGCCTGTCACGTGACCCAGTAGGCCGATGTGACATTCGGCCTACCCGAAAGAACGGGAATTTCATGGCGCACAGTTTGAAACAAACCCCAAGTAAATCGGATTTAAGCTGGATTTTTTACAATTATTTTAATACGGACCGTAAATGTACGACGCGACCGCACAACCGATAGAAATATAGCCGTCGTATATGTACGGGATGGGCGCGCGAAAGTGTTAATATTAATTTATATTATCTTGAAGTTATCTTGAGATGATTTCGGGGCTTAGTGTCCCCGCGGCCCAGTCCTCGACCAGGCCTCCATCCCTAGGAAGCAGCCCGTGACAGCTGACTAACTCCCAGGTACCTATTTACTGCTAGGTAACAGGAGCATCTGCGTGAAAGAAACTCTGCCCATTGTTTCTCGCCGGCTCCCGGGATCGAACCCGGGACCACAGAAGTGTTCTGTCCGCTCAGCCACCGGCTCCCACGGTACATTATGGAGCAACAATAAATTTTCTTTGATAGTAATATATATTTTGATGTAATAATACAAATTGATAGGCAATAAATATAATTTTGAGTTGTGCTCAGAAGATATCAAGCAGCATTAGAATTTGTTTGTCAGTTAGAAATTTTTTATTAAGTTGTGAAATTTAATTAACCTTGAAACGGATCAGCTAATCAAAAATCCTGCATCGGAGTACACACGAC
>WNGS01163258.1:0-14911 GCA_020271785.1 Procambarus virginalis | reverse complement strand
AAAAAAAAAACAGCATTCAATGTAATGAAAGGCCAGTTTCTGATGAGTCCCAGTGGCTCCTTGTAGCTACTATCACTCTGTGTGTACTGTCTAGTAGGTCACATCAGCTGTTGAGTTCTATTGGCCTACCAGGGACCAGTACCAGAACCTGGACCTGCTCACAGAGGCACAGAGAGCAGTAGCATGTAGTTATTTATGCCACCACTGGGGAAGCAAGCAGTGCTTCCCCAGTCAGTGAGACAACCACTGACTGGGTTGTCAGTGGTTGATTTGAAGCAACCAGTGCTTCAAATCAAGTCAGTGAGACAAAAACAAGCCACTGCTGGCTTCAGTAGAAACCACAGTGTCTAGTACTGCCAAAAGAACTGCCCCATCAATGTAAACAAATTATCAAAATCTCTCCAGCATGAACTCATTCGTTCCCCCCACTCGTTTGGGAAAAGGAGGGAGGCAGCCCACAATCAGCCGGCTACTTCACTCAGTTCTATGGTACAGTTAGATGTAACCAAACTCTCTGACAACCTGTAGAGTGGCAAGGTGTCAGGGAGCCAACAGGGCTCACCCAAAAATTGGGATTTCATTACATTCAATGTTGATTTTCTGGAGGGAGCACCTTAAGGCTCCCAGAAGCTAACCACCCATGGAGAAGGAAAACAGATGGGAACCCACCAGGGAGGAGGAAGCACCACAGGAGCCTGGATGAAGAAGACACACTTGGATGAGAGAGACAACCGAAAGCCACACAAGGATGCCAGGGCCCCAGGCACATGAATTGAGACACTATACCTCCAAAACCTCCACGCCTGAATATCGGCCCAGGACGTGTCCATAAACACTGCCGAGAGAGTGGCATATGTCCAAACACCACATGCGCAAAGGTAGACTGCAGGCTGGCTAGATTTAATAACACTGGACGACTGGAGAAAACCCAGCCTTGGAACAGGGTGTCAAGGCAACAGAATTAACCCACATGGGATCCACCAAGGTAGAATCGATTGCACATAGGTGGCAATGAAGAGCCGCCACCGGACACAACACATGATGCACCCTTGATCAAACCAACCAAACATCAAAGACCGTAAGACTCCTCCAGAAGGAAACCGGATTCATTCTTCGCCAGAAAAGAAGGAACTACCCTCAGACAAACAGACCGCCCAATAGGGTCAGAAAAACAAAACCCTGTTGCTGGAGAAGAGAACAACCCTCGCCCACCCAACAACTGGAAGCTAAGGAAACCAAAAACAAAGATTTAAAGAAATAAGCACAGACCAAAGGGGACACTGTAAACCAAGGGAAAAAATGAAAGAACATTGTCTACAGACTGAGCAGGCTGGAGGTAAAACAACACACAAGACAGCTTGTGAAATGGAGCCAAGAGCGTATCGACCCCAAATGACAGCGGCTCCGCCAGTGCCGCATGATATGAGGTGACAGTAGATGGCACAAGATGCCAAGCAGGAAAATACTAAGACAGAAAAAAAAGAGCACTGCACGCTCAGAAACCGAAGAACAATGACAAAGAGACAGGAAGTAGCAAAAGAAGATCCATGAAACCTCACAATGTTGCTGTGATGGAGACTGCAGGTTGGACACCATCAACAGTCACCTGATCACCATAGACATGCTTCAGAAATATCAGATGCGAAGAGCAGAGGAGTAGGCAGAACCAGTGAAATATGTCCCTGGCCTTCTCTCTAAAAGAGGCGGAACCTCAGAAAAATTGCCTGAGCTCAAACACCAAGGAAGAAGCATCTGAAACCAAGGTTGAGCCAACCACCAGTGATCCAGAAAAAAAACCCTCCCCTGATAGGACTTGAACCTGGTCAGAGCCTAGAGCAACAGCCAGACTGGAAGGATGAGAGGTATAGGAACCCTTCTCCTCAACCAGGCCACCGAAAGGCATCCACTCTGAGGGCCTTGTGATTGGGGAATGGGACAACATACAATGGAAAGTTCTGAGACCATGTCGATGTGAAGAGGTCCAGGAGCCTGAACATCTCACAAAACCTCAGGAAGGAGGCAGCATTGGTGGTCCACTCCGTGGAAACAGGAAAGAACCTGGATAAGTTCCTTATCGTTTTTGATAGAGTTGATAGAGGATTGGCCTCATACGCATGGGGTCCACAGTTCGAGACCCATACAGTCCAGGTGAATGGATCTGTTTACATAGGGGAGTTCTTTCGGCAGTTGTCAAGTCTGCGGTTTTCCATTGAAGCCAGCAGTGGTTTGTTTTGACTTGCTGACTTTCTGATTGCTTTCCCATCAGTGGCATAAATACTGTAAATGAATGGCACTGCTCCCTGAGCCTCTGTGAAGGGGCTGGTCTCCAGTAACTTCATAACTGCAACTGATGTGACCTAGTAAATGGTACACTATCAGAGATAGTAGCTTCAGGGAGCCACAAGAGACTTACCCAGAAAATAGATCACAAAACTAATGTTAAAAAAAAAAGTATTTAGTAGATTCGAGCACAAGTGGTAATTACAGATAGAAAAATTGGAGCTGTTTAAGGGTTAAATACAATGCTGTATGTACTTATTTCTGTCCCTTAGGTGGTGCAGCGGATAGATCAATATGTACGTAGGAGAGCATTCCGAGTTCGACCAGAGGTTTTAAAGGTGCTTCTAGGGCTAAGAATCCAGGATACAGTGAGCTTGGATAATGAAATTGAAGCCAAGCTCACCGCCAAGCGGAAATTAACGCATAAAGAGAAGCTCGTCAAAAAACTTGTTGACAGAAATAGGCACACGAAGTCTAATAAGGATGCAAAGGTTAGTTATATTATTTTGTACTGATAAAAATTTGTGTTAAATTAGATAGTTTGGTAAAGGTTAGCATCATATTAAAGAGATTGGTAAGAGTAATCTTACCAATCATTATATTCATTATATTAGTGTTTGGTAAAAGTTAGCATCATCATGGCCAGTCATGCCTGGCCGGGCTCAGGGAGTAGGAAAACTCCCCAAACCCTCTCCAGGTATGTTTCAGGTATCACCTTAGATTGTGTGGTAAAGTAAACGACACCTTAAATAGTTTGGCAAAAGGTAGCTTCATGTTCCATAGTTTAATTTATATGAAAAAAATATTTAATGCCGTATTGGAACAATAGTGAAGTTGATAATTAAAGGTGTGATGGTGATGAGAGTTGAAGTAGTGGACAGCCAAAGTAATGTACAGTAGTGTACAACTGGAAATTACAGTTTACAGTGTTGTCTTGCCTGACTGTTATCAGTACTGTCTAATAGGCATGGTTGGATTTTATTTTAGGGAGAATACCTGGGTCATACCTGCTTATCTATCAGTGACTTGAGGAGAGTGAGCTCTGGCTCCTTATGCCCTTCCTCCTAGCTGTTTATACCTGGCACACTAATTACCCATCTCAGTATTATCATTGTCATCATATTTCTTTTCCAAGTTGTGGATGGAATTGGCTTTTAACAACCTCTTCAATGCATTCCACTTTGCTACCATCTGTACAGGGAACGAGAACTTCCTTATATCTCTTTGACTTGTTTGCATTTCCAGCTTCCAGAGATGTCCCCTAGCCCTACCTCTTATTATTTTAAACAGGCTTCCTTTATCCACTTTATCTCCCCCCCCCCCCCAAGATTGTATTGTATTTATAGTTATCATATTCCCTCCATTTTCTCCTCTTAAGTTGTAAGGCCAAGTTCCTCACAGCTGAGGCTTCTTGTTTCTGGTACTGATCTGGCTGCAATCCTCTCAATTTTCACAAGTTTCTGTTTATGCTTCATAAGGTATGCCGGAGCCGTATATTCAAGTAATGGTCTCACATAGGCAGTGTGTAGTTACTTGAATGCCACTTTGTTTAGACTCTTAAATAACATTTTTATGTTTACTCAGAGAGTAATCACACTAATGTGATGTATAAATGAGGAAATCCTAATCACGGACCCTATGGATTTTCTCATTCTTACGTTTGCTAACTTCTCATATGCTGCTGATGATATCCTGTTCACGTGAGCTTTTGGTTTTAGTGTTGGGATTATGTCTTATCTACTCCCCAGCTCTTTTTCTCATAGTGTGTTTCTTGTAATTGCCTTCCCTTTATGGTATATTTGAATACAGAGCTCTTGTCTCATCCATTTTCATTTTCACCTGGAGTGGGTTCTAGGAGTTCTCCTATTCCTACAAGCCCTGCCGAGGTCCAGGATTGACTTATGATAAATTGGTTTAACACACAATTACTTGGAATGGGTCCAACAGACAATTACTTGGAATGGGTCTAACAGATAATTACTTGGAGTGGCCAACTGGTCAACATACCCACTTCAACCCATTTGGTCCAGCACTTCTTGCAGGAAGGTGACAAATTGTTCATTCATTATTTGATGTAACATTCTGTTGGTTGTTTTTTCTCCAGGCTTTCCGTAAAAAGAGAAAGTTGGAGGAACAAATGAAAATCATACATAAAGAGAGGGCCACAACAGTCCGCAAAACACATCACACAAGTGTCATCCAGTTGGTGTTTGGCTTGTTTATCCACGTACTAAAGAGACGACCCAATAACAAGCTCATGGGAGTTGTCCTGGAAGGTCTTGCCAAGTAAGTACAGCAGCGATCCCTAGTAATCTTCATATTTTTTTTAGTGTGGCCAGCATGGCAAAAGAGGGAATGATGCTTGGCATATGTAATGTCGTTCAACCTCTCATGTTGCCTTCCATGGGAAATTTATACCGCTGTAATCTTGTAAATATCCACAGTAATATTTCATTCCTTTGTGTATTAGATGTAAACTATTTCACATGAATTACCACAAGAATTGCCATTCACGTATTCTCTTCAAATAAACTTATGCCATTCAGTCCTATTTAATGCTTCTTTTCATGATTTGTCGACTTGCTCTTGTTATATCTGTCCACTTGTCTCTCTCCTGCTGTCTTAGAACTCACTTATATACACATTTTCTGTGGGGAGCCCCATTGGCTCCCTGAAGCTATCTGAACTGATACGTGCTATATTAGTTTGAGGTCATGAGTCACAAGAGTCCCTTTACCTACTGGGGACCACGAGCCAGAACCTGGCCTCCTCAGAGAGGCGCAGAGAGCAATGGCCTATGAGCATTTTACATTTAAAGTATGTCATAATTGCCATCAACAGGAGAAGGCACCCAGAAAGATAGGCGAGACATAACAGACCACAGTCTGGACCACATCCTACGTCCGAAAAGAGCAAAAGAACTCCCCAGGAAGAAGGTAGAAAACAAACAAGCATCATGTCATCCAACTAGCACTTCTGCACTTTATGTGCCACCCCCTTGCCCCTATGCCCATTGGTGAGAAGGGGAACCGGCTCGGGTGAGCCGACAGCACACCACCCAAGTTCTTTAACAATGAAGGCCACCGACTAGAGGGAGGTTGTCAGGGAGCCTCCAGGTCTCGCCCAGAAAATGGCATTTCATTACAGTCAACGCTGGTTTTCTGTGGGAAGCCCTGTAGGCTTCCTGAAGCTAACTATTCACAAATAGGTAAAAAAAAAATATGGACTTACTCGGGATGCGGCAGCACCGCAGGTCTCAAGGCAAAGTAGAAACCGACGGCTGTGACAGGCTCCCCAAAGCATCACAAGGCCATAGAGGGCCGGGGATGTTCGCGCATCACCTGGCGGCCAGGACCCCTGTTTGACACATCCAGGTTCTGGTCTGTGGTCCCTGGTAGGCAAAAAGAACTTCTATGACTGACGACCCCAAACTAATATAGCACATATCAGTTCAGATAGCTTCAGGGAGCCTCTGGGGCTCACCCAGAAAATGGCATTTCATTACATTCAACGCTGGGTTTTTTAGTACTAATTATCCTTTCACTCCACATGATTATGCCTTTTTGAGCACATTTCTTAGTCATAGGAGTCACGGAATTATGTACTTCACATTTTCCCATATCAATGTTATTCCTTATTCCATGCATCATTTAATATCCTAAATACTTTTCATATTGACCATCTCTGCTATCCTAACTATATTTCTTCTGTTTATACTGTTCCTGGGGATCATGGCTGTGCATTATAGTTATAAGAATCACTCCTATGTGTAGCTACATACTGGCATTAAGCTGAAATACATGTACCTATTTTGTACCTTGTAGCATAGCCATAACACCACCAAAGTTTATACAATTAAATTAAGGGGGCGGTCCAATCCAGTTTGGCTCCAAAAATGCAAAAATGAAAACTCGTTCGATTTCAATCAAACTTTTTTGACAAGTTCTATATGGAAAGTGTTTCATCTGGTCCAAGTTTCAGCATCGTAGCATAAATAGGAAGGGAGAAAAAAAATAATGAAGTAGTTGTGAAAATTATGCCAAAATGGTCAAAATCGATTATGAATCAAAAGTGTCAACTGAAATCATAGCTATGACTCTTTGCTATCACAATAGCATATATTAAACAAATATTATAATTAGTTTAATTAGAAAAAATTTTAAGAAAAAAAAAAGTTTTTTTTTTTTTTTTTTTTTTTTTTTTTTTTTTTTTTTTTAATTTTTTTTTTTTCAAATTTTTTTTCGGACGATTTGCATCAAACTTACACACCTTACTGTACGTATACCTATCTGTAAGGATGCCAATTTTGGAGAAAATTGGTTGATGTCAACCTCAGCCACAGATTTTAGAACCTTAGACTTCATTAATTTCTGTTTTTTTTTCCAATTGACACAAATGTTTACAAAACTGAATAATTTTTATTCAATTTACATGAAACTTACACAGTATATGTGGAGGGCATGTCTCTACATGTGCAAGATTTCACTTTTCTCTAAGTTCATTTATTGATTTTTATAATAGCAATAAACATGCCATTTTTGCATAATTTTTTGGGTGGAACTTTGAACATTTGTATTAGGAAAACTAAAGATGTTTGGAAATCCTAAATCACACAATCATTTATTATATGCTAATGTGTCAGAAAAGTGTCACAGAATAATTATATCTGAAACGTGTGTGAAGAAGTGTAGACTTGAAAATGTGTAAAAAACGTTGTTGAAAACAAAAAAAAAAAAAATCTTTTTCTCTTTTACGCTGCAGTACTGAAACTTGGGACAATTTCAGCACTTTTCATATACAACTAGTCAAATAATATTGGTTGACATTGAACAACTTTTTACATAACTAGACNTGTTCCTCGTGCCTCTCTTGAGAGAGGCCAGTTGGCTCATGGTCCCAGTAGGCAAGAACTCCATGCACATTGACTGATGCCAGAAAGTTATATACAGTATATCCATCCATTTAGCCTGGACAACTCCGGGGGAGCCGACAGGGCCCCCCAGAAAGAGTGCTTTGAGTGCTGTGTGACTATTATTTTTGGCATGTTGCTTCAGTACTGGGTTGTCTCTGTTCCCTTGCATCTCCAGAATGGCAAGAGAAAAGGTCCTTGTCCTTTTCTCCTTTTCTAACACTTCTTTTGTGTTCCTTAAGTCTGTCATTCAGTGTACGGCCAGTTTCATCAAAGTATTAAGAGAGGATAAGACAAAAAGGAAACAGTAGACACCAGCAGCATTAGAAGCAGGAGCAGCAGTGTGGTGAACCCGGTTCTACAAGGTGTAGAACATAATTGTTTGTTGAGAGGAAAGTTTTACATCAAGAGGATGTAAAACAATCCCCATGCTAATGAGTTTTTTTGAGTTTAGATATGAGGGTAAGCCACAGCACAATGTTACTAATGTTGGAAACAGGTTTGGCATGAAACAAATTTCCTTTAGCTTGAGAATAGGCACATTTGATCAAATTTAATGGGTATCCAAGGCAAAAGAGACTTGTAAATAAAAAGAATTTCAGAATCAAGAAACTGAGGTCACTGAGACCAGGATGAAGAGTGTCAAGAACACTTTTCTTAACAGAAGGGAGATGATAGGAAAGCAAGTGAATGTACATACCACTATGCATAGGCTTGTAGTAAACAAAGAAAAATAAACCAGACAAAGTTCATGTTCACATGAACATCTAGAAAAGGAACAAGGAAATTAGATTCCCATTCAACTTTAAAATTGATGAAAAGGCTGGAAAAAGATTAGTCATTACGTCATAGAGCAAAAATATAAGAATACAGTATCAACATAGCAGAGCCAGAGAGAGGGACGAGTGTCAATAGTAGGAAAATTAGCATTTTAAAGTACAGTACTCCATATAAACATTGGCAAGAACGGTGAAGAAAGGGAAACTCATAGTGACACCAAAAGTTTGAGAGAAGCATTTTCCATTGAAAGAGAAGGAGTTACAATCAACACAGTGTCTGATGAGTTTGAGAAAAACATCAGTAAGAAGCAGGAGAAAAAAAAGAAGGAGGCTCTTGGTCACCTTCTGACTAAGGTTAAGAGATGGTCATCAAGGGGAACATTAGTAAACAGAGAATCTACATGAAGACTATGCATCTTAGGAGGGGAGGCTGCAGGCACAATCTTTCGATGAAGTACCAAGAGTGATGGAGGTGGGCAGGAGAAAAAGTACAAAGATAAGGAATGAGAGTTTTGGCAAGCTAAGAGGAAAGAGGGTAGCCAACAGAGCCTCTTGAAGAAATGATAAGATGAAGAAGAACACCAGGTCTGTGAGTTTTAGGTAGACCATAAAAGTAAGGAAGGGAGGGGTAATTGACGTGGAAATGTTTTACGAGATCAAAGTCAGGAGGACAGAGACTAGAAAGCTGTCTTAGTTTACAGTTAAAAAAAGTTGTAAGGTGTTCCCAAGGGTTAGAAGCCAGAGGAGCATATGTATGGAAGTAAGAGAGCAAGATATCAGCCTTCTGGAGGTAGTCCACATGGTCAAGGATAACCAACGAGCTGCCCTTGTCTGAAGAAAGGATAACAATAGAGTTATCCTTCATTCTGTTTGGACAATGATGTCCTTACTTCTTCCACGGTCAGCATTATATAGATACTATACTAAATAAAATAGTATCCATTTACACCTAAGTAAGGTGCATTATGAGTACCTCAAGTATTCAGACCCAAGAAGACCCATCTTGATCTCCAACCTCATAGCCAAAAAATGCAGTTACTTCTGCACTAAATTTGGCATATTATGCAACATGTAAAATGAGACTAACCTCCCATATTTCATCAATATAGGTGGAAGGGGACAAGAAATCATCACGATGTTCCTGGATTAAGTCCAACAGGAGATGTACTGCCAAGTTAGTCCAGACAAAGCCCTCTGTTGGAACAAAAATTTATCACTTGTTTGGCTACTTGCACAAATACGGTCAATGTAATACATATAAACATTAGCTTAATCTAAATTTTAAAACTGACTTCCTTTTAAAAGATACGGCACATACACATGTTCACACCTATAAGAAATAAAAATGAGAATTGAGCATAGTGAAATTCTCTCTTTTTTTTTGTACATAACACATGGAAGCTCCCATTGCCGCCTTCTACAGTATATGGTTCACCAAGAAATTATATCATGTGCCGGGCTCTTGTTATTTTTGTCACCATTATAACATGCTCACTGATGCTTTCCGTGATTGCCAGGATGAAATACCCATTAGATACAGGACTGATGGTGGGCTGTTCAACCTCAGGCACCTACAGGCAATTACAAAGGTGAAGAAAGCTGTCATAAGAGTACTTCCTGTTCACTGATGACTGCACACACCAGCATGACACCAGCACAGAGTAAATGATGCAGCATGAAATGGACTGTTTCTCACAAGCCTGCAACAACTTTGGTCTCATCATCAACAGCAAAAAGACGAAGTCATGTACAGTACCAAACCGTGCACGGAACACCCTTCCAGAAACTGCACACGACTTTCAAGGAACAGAACCTGCAGGCAGTCGACAACTTTGCCTATCTTGGCACCAAATAATCAAGAGCAGGGAATATAGATGCAGACGTCAGCAACAGGATCCCCAAGGCCAGCGCCACCTTTGAAAAATTCTGTGAGAATGCCAGGGAGCGGAGGGGCCTCAGTTTTACCACCAAACTGAAGGTCTATGAACCTCTCGCCTTGGTTACCCCTTTGCATTTTATAAATTGTGCCTATTCTCAAGCTAAACGAAATTTCTTTCATCCTAAACCTGCTTCCAACACTAGTAGCACTGTACTCTGCCTTCCCTTCATATCTGAACTCAAAACTTTTACTAATACCTTTCGTCCTCTTGACATTAAGCTCGCCTTTCAACAAACTAACACACTTTGTAGCAATCTAGTTCACACTGCTCCTCCTGCTTCTAATGCTCCTGGTGTCTACTCTATTTCCTGTTCGTCTTGTCTTCTCCAATACTTTGGTGAAACTGGCCGTACACTTAATGACAGACTTAAGGAACACAAAAGAAGTGTTAAGTCTGCAGACACAAACAATGCTCTTCTGTCATGTTAGGGATTCTGATCATCCTATTGATTGGTCTTCCTCCAAAATAATCTTTCCTGCCTCTACTCTACACAGACGCCGTCTTGTTGAATCGGCTCCAATACACAACGTACCCAACATGAACTTGAGTCCTGGCTTCTTGCTGTTGACTCTTCCCTTTCACAGTATATACTCAAATGCTCTAAACTTTCTAACAAACGTGACCTAACATAAGCTTACCCTTCCATTTATCTTTCTTTCTCTTTCCTTCTTTCTTTCCCTTGTTTTCTCTTACGATCCCTTTCTTATTCCTATTACTATCCCCTTTATTACACCTTACCTTTCATACCTTTTGCCTTGCTTCTTCTTCCTCCAAGATTTTCTTCTCCTCACCTTTCTCTTGCCTATTTATTGCCTTTGCCTCCTTCCCTCATCACAATCGACTTGAGAATGGTCCAGGATGGACCAAGATGTCGTCGTCCCTTCACTTTCTAGTGTGTGGTTTGGTCAACATATTTCAGCCATGTTATTGTGACTCCTCGTCTGCGTCTGCTGAAGGTCTACCATATAGTGGTACTCATCATCCTTCTCTACACCAGCGAGACCTGGACTGTCTACAGCAGATAAGCCAAACAGCTCAATCACTTCCTCTTGAGCTGTCGATGCAAACCCCTCCACATTGGGTGGCAGCACAAAATCCCGGACACCGAGGTCCTGGAAGGGGCCGATATACCCAGCGTCTACACCTTCCTACAGAAAACTCCAACCAGCTGGACAGGCCACATTATCAGCATGCATAACAGCCGACTGCCTAAATAGCTGCTGAATGGAGAATTATGTCAGGGCACACATTCTGTTGGGGGCATAAGAAACAGCTCAATAACTGTCTCAAGGTGACCCCTCAAAGACCTGGACATCAACACCAATACTTGGGAGTTGCTTGCTCAGGACCGTCCAACTTGGAAAAGCGAAGTCACCACAGGATCCCGTGTGGTACACAATAGATGGACTGCAGAGGCACCAGGGGAAATGAGCCGCACAGAAAGTTAAAGCAACCTACAATCTTTTCAGATGTGATAGGAAACACCGGCTTCAGGGTGGGGTCAGCCTATACATCAAAGACACACTCATCTGTACTGAGCTGCTAAACACCTCAAATGATATGGTGGAAGTGCTGATAATCAAAATAGAGATTATAAATGTAGTTATTGTCCTTGTATATAAGTCACCAGAGGCAAACCCTCAGCAGTTTAAAGACCAACAACTAATGAAAGTAGAACACTGCTTGGAAAACCTCACAAATCCAGCTCCGAACATCATCCTGCTTGGGGACTTCAACCTACGGCACCTGAAATGGAAGCACCTGGCTAATACAGTAATATCAGAAAGAATACCAGGAAGTAGCCTTAATGAACAGGCACATGCAAATGACCTGCTACGGATGTGCGACAGGTTTGCCTTAAACCAGCAAATAGTAGAACCAACCAGGAAGGAGAACACACTGGACCTCATTTTCACTAATAATGATGAATTGATCAGGAACATAATGATTACAAATACCTGTTACTCAGATCACAACTTAATTGAAGTTATGACAACCATGGGGAATAGACCTTCAAAACCAGTCCAGATTCCCGGTGGAGGAGATTTCAGCAAATTCAACTTCAATAATAAACAGATAAACTGGGAGCAAATAAACCAGGACTTCACAGAAATAAACTGGGAAGAACAGCTAGGAAATGCGAACCTGAACCAGTGCCTGGAAAAAATAAGCTCAGTAGCACTAGAAATATGTACAAACCGCATCCCCCTAAGAAAAAGAGGAAGAGATGCAGATTGGAACGAGAACGTCGTTCCCTATATAGGCGAAGAAAACGAATCGCGGTACAACTTGAGAGTCGCACCCTATCTCAGGAACGGCGAAGAAGGTTAGGTAGCGAAATAGGAAAAATTGAACTCAAGCTACAAGAATCATACAAAACGCAGGAGAGGGAAAGAGAGCAAAAGGCCATCAGTGAAATAGAGAGAAACCCGAAATATTTTTTCTCCTATGCAAAATCAAGATCAAAAACCACATCTAGTATCGGGCCCTGCGAAAGGAAGATGGAACTTTCACCGATGACAACAAAGAAATGAGCGAGCTACTGAGGAAGCAATACGACTCTGTCTTCAGCGAGCCATTAAACGCACTAAAGATCGATAACCCAAATGAATTTTTCATGGATATGATACCAACATCAAATCATATATCAGACGTCACCCTATCCCCACTGGATTTTGAAGAAGCCATAAACAGTATGCCTATGCACTCCGCACCAGGCCCGGATTCTTGGAACTCCATATTCATCAAGAACTGTAAAAAACCACTATCGCAGGCCCTTCACATTCTGTGGAGACAAAGCCTAGATACTGGCGTTATTCCTGATATACTAAAACAGCAGAGATAGCACCACTTCATAAAGGAGGAAATAAGGCAGAGGCAAAAAATTACAGACCGATAGCACTAACATCGCACATCATAAAAATTTTTGAGAGAGTGCTAAGAAGTAAGATCACAAAATACATGGAATCACAGCATCTCCATAACCCCGGACAACATGGTTTCAGAACAGGGCGCTCTTGCCTGTCGCAGTTGCTGGACCACTATGATATGGCATTAGATGCTATGGAAGACAAACAAAACGCTGATGTAATTTACACAGATTTCGCAAAAGCTTTTGATAAATGTGACCATGGTGTTATTGCCCATAAAATGCGCTCAAAAGGAATTACCGGAAAAGTAGGCAGATGGATCTACAATTTCCTGACCAACAGAACCCAATGTGTAATAGTCAACAAAATAAAATCCAACCCGTCAACCGTTAAGAGCTCAGTCCCCCAGGGTACTGTGCTTGCTCCAGTACTTTTTCTCATCCTCATATCGGACATAGACAAGAACACAACCTATAGCACTGTATCATCCTTTGCAGATGACACTAGGATCTTCATGAGAGTAGGCAACATAGAGGACACGGCGAACCTCCAGTCAGATGTAGATCAGGTCTTTCTATGGGCTACAGAAAATAATATGGTGTTTAACGAAGACAAGTTCCAGCTCATGCGCTATGGAAAAAATGAAAATATAAAAACGGAAACCACGTACAAAACTCAGGCAAATCATAACATAGAACGAAAAGGCAATGTAAAGGATCTGGGTGTACTCATGTCGGAAGACCTTACCTTTAAAGAACACAATAAAGTAGCCGTCACAACTGCAAGAAAAATGACAGGTTGGATAACAAGAACTTTTCACACTAGAGATGCTATACCGATGATGACACTTTTCAAAACGCTTGTGCTCTCTAGAGTGGAGTACTGCTGCACAATGACAGCCCCTTTCACTGCTGGTGAAATTGCTGACCTGGAGAGCGTGCAGAGATCCTTTACTGCTAGAATCCACTCGGTAAAACATCTAAACTATTGGGACCGACTAAAGAGCCTAAATCTGTATTCCCTTGAGCGCAGGCGGGAGAGATACATAATAATTTACACGTGGAAATATTAGAGGGGCTGGTCCCAAACCTGCACACAGAAATAACATCACATGAGACCAGAAGACATGGCAGGATGTGCAGAATACCCCCGTTGAAAAGCAGAGGTGCAACTGGTACTCTGAGAGAGAACTCTATCAACATCAGAGGCCCGAGACTGTTCAACACGCTCCACTACACATAAGGGACATAACTGGCAAACCCCTCACAGTGTTCAAGAGAGAACTGGATAAGCACCTCCAAAGGATACCTGATCAACCAGGCTGTGACTCATACGTCAGGCTGCGAGCAGCCGCGTCCAACAGCCTGGTTGATCAGTCCAGCAACCAGGAGGCCTGGTCGATGACCGGGCCGCGGGGACGATAAGCCCCGGAAGCACCTCAAGGTATCCTCAAGGTAANCCCCTCACCAGGCAGAAAAACAAAAGCAAAACCCCACAAGAAGACAATGTACCCAGGTGGAACAGAGTCGGCCGTTGTAAGAGGTAAAAATTAGCTGTGCAATACCCCACGCCCCTACCAGTGACGAAAACTACCCCTACCCAGAGGCAAACACGGGCAACAAAGACCCCAGTCGACTCCAAGGGCGGCCAAGTACCGAGCGGTAAAAGATACAGCGGGGGGTAGATCCTGAGCTGACTTGTGGAAGGTGGCCTCATGCCCCAAGGGGCCTTACAGGGCACCTAGAGAAGGTGGCCCTAGGCGCATGCAGTCCGAGTACCGAAGAATATTTCTCCTGGCTCGCACACCCCCAGCAGAGACAGTCAATGCCACAAGGCACAGAATCCGAGACAAATCGCTGGAGGCAGAGGCACAAGACCACGCCAGTAGCACATCAGCCTGAGAATTGAAGGGTGGATCACCGGCATGGGGGTCTGGGCTCTCCCTTGCCCATCCCGGGAAGAGGGGGGGTTGCGCAGACAGTGGCGCAGCAACATGACAACGTCATGCTCGTTTGCTAATTTTCGTTTGGGGAGTTCTGTCCACTTGTTTGGCTTTCGGTAGCAATAGTTTCACCAGAATAGGGGTTTGTTTTGGGGCGCCTACCTTTCTGGGTGCTAGATCTGGTCGATGGC
>WNGS01163256.1:68022-80607 GCA_020271785.1 Procambarus virginalis | reverse complement strand
CCCACCTGCCCCTCCCTCAACATACCCACCTGCCCCACCCTTAACATACCCACCTGCCCCACCCTCAAACATACCCACCCCCCACTCTCAACATACCCACCTGCCCCACCCTCAACATACCCACCTGCCCCTCCCTCAACATACCCACCTGCCCCTCCCTCAACATATACCCACCTGCCCCACCCTCAACATACCCACCTGCCTCCCCCCTCAACACACACCTGCAAGGCGAGATGAGAAACAAACGACTCTGAAGTAAAAGAGAACTGGAACCATAAAAACAAGAATGAAAAATAAATTATGAAAAAATCATGTGAGACAAGTGGATAAAGATGAGCAAGCAATCTTGCCGGATAATGACTCTCACGGAGCTCTGAAGATGAATAGAAGGAACAATGTCACAAGGAACCATTACACGTCATTATTATCAGTCATTTTCACCGGTGTCTCACTTTCCAGTGGGGCTCGAGCGGGTTGCGGCTTTGTCAGCGGCGGGAGTGCTGGGGCCCCAAGCTGTGTGCTGGGGCCCCCAAGCTGAGTGCTGGGGCCCAAGCTGTGTGCTGGGGGCCCCGCTGAGTGCTGGGGCCCCAAGCTGAGTGCTGGGGCCCCAAGCTGAGTGCTGGGGCCCCAAGCTGTGTGCTGGGGCCCCAAGCTGAGTGCTGGGGCCCCCAAGCTGAGCTGGGGCCCCCAAGCTGAGTGCTGGGGCCCTAAGCTGTGTACTGGGCCCCAAGCTGAGTGCTGGGGTCCCAAGCTGAGTGCTGGGGTCCCAAGCTGAGTGCTGGGGTCCCAAGCTGAGTGCTGGGGTCCCAAGCTGAGTGCTGGGGTCCCAAGCTGAGTGCTGGGTCCCAAGCTGAGTGCTGGGGTCCCAAGCTGAGTGCTGGGGTCCCAAGCTGAGTGCTGGGGTCCCAAGCTGAGTGCTGGGGTCCCAAGCTGAGTGCTGGGGTCCAAGCTGAGTGCTGGGGTCCCAAGCTGAGTGCTGGGGTCCCAAGCTGAGTGTTGGTGTCCCAAGCTGAGTGCTGGGCCCAAGCTGAGTGCTGGGGTCCCAAGCTGAGTGCTGGGGTCCCAAGCTGAGTGTTGGGGTCCCAAGCTGAGTGCTGGGGTCCCAAGCTGAGTACTGGGGTCCCAAGCTGAGTGCTGGGGTCCCAAGCTGAGTGCTGGGGTCCCCAGCTGAGTGCTGGGGTCCCAAGCTGAGTGCTGGGGTCCCAAGCTGAGTGCTGGGGTCCCAAGCTGAGTGCTGGGGTCCCAAGCTGAGTGCTGGGGTCCCAAGCTGAGTGCTGGGGTCCCAAGCTGAGTGCTGGGGTCCCCAGCTGAGTGCTGGGGTTCCAAGCTGAGTGCTGGGACCCATCAGAGAGAAGGTGAGGTTGGTAACACGTATAGTGTGCCGCCGCTGCTGCTGTCGTCCTCGCTGGGTATCGACAACCTGTTCACACTCCCGCCAAGTATGTTGAAGAGACAAATTTACGTCCTTTTCAATTTTCCTATATACCTTTTTATCGTTGGTTGGGGTTCAGATGTCTGTGCGTGTGTGTGTAACAGACTGTGTATGTAGTCACCTAGTTGGTTTGCTTTACGGCGGTTGAGCTCTGGCTCTTTGGTCCCACCCCTCTCAACCGTCAGTCAACTGGGTACAGATTCCTGCCTACTGGGCCTATTATATCTACATTTGAAACTGTGTATGGAGTCAGCCTCCACCACATCACTGCCTAATGCATTCCATTTATTAACTACTCTGACACTGAAAAAGTTCTTTCTAACTTCACTGTGGCTCAATTGGGGACTCAGTTTTCACCTTTGTCTCTTTGTTCGCTCACTACCTGTGTTAAATACGTAGCTTTAACTACCTGTAACCTGTTTTAAAGTCTATCTTTATATACCCTGTTAATTCCTTTGAAAATTTTATAGGTTGTGATCATGTCTCCTCTTACTCGTCTGTCTTCCAGTTTCGTGATGTGCATTTCACGCAGCCTTTCTTCGTAACTCATGCCTCTTAGTTCTGGGACTAGCCTAGTGGCATATCTCTGAACTTTTTCCGCTTTGTCTTGTGCTTGACAAGGTACGGGCTCCATGCTGGGGCCGCATACTCCAAGATTGGTCTTAAATATGTGGTATTCAAGTTCTGAATGATTCCTTGCAAAGGTTCCTGATAGCAGTTCAGATGTTAGCCAACCTTGCATACGCTGCAGATGATATTTTTTTTATCTGGGCTTCAGGAGATAAGTTTGGTGTGATATCAACTCCTTGATCTTTCTCTCTGTCCGTCTCATAAGGACTTCATCACCCATTCGGTATCCTGAAGCACGTGGAGAGAACATTGATACCAGAGCAGAGGAGAGAACAGGCGACACACCCCATCATAAGGACATCTTTTAGAACTCATCAGACGTGCTTGCTCGGGTGAGCTGACGGTAGGTACCCTCTCTAGGTCATCAATAAGGTGTACAGAGTGACTTATAATAATTAATATAAGTAGGTCTTAATATCTCAGATATTCAACTCCGGGTGGCTCATTCCGGTACAGGTTCTTGACACTTAAATGCTACACAGGACCAGGTGACCGCCACCCTACCCACCAACTTCCACGCCTCACACTGTCCCAAGACACCCACCCCCCCCTCCCCCTCCCCCTCCCCCCTCCCCTATACACAAACACCCCCCCCCACACACACACACCACACACACACACACACACACTATCTCCCTCCCTTCCTCCCCTCCTCTATCCTCTCCCTCTCTCACCCCTCCTTAGAACCCCCATCTCACACACAAATGCACAGGACTGCATAGAATATCACTCACACGCTCACGTGCACACACCACACACCACACACACACACACACACCACACACCACACAACACCCACACACACACACACACACACACACACACGCGCGCAGGAAATCACAGCCCCCAACACAGCAGTCCCAGAGACAAGAGGGGAACCCAAAACCAGCATCCCAGCACACCAGAGGGGGGGGGGCAACACCACCAACCCCCTCTGCATAGAAACCCTCCTTCACCCTCACCCTACCTGCCCCCACCAACCCTCCCTCCCCCCACCCCATTCTGACCCTGACACCCCTTCCCATTCCCATCATGTTCCCCCTCCCACCTTTCCCCCCTATCCCCTTCCCCCCTTCATCCCTACCCTCCCTATCCCTCCTCCCCCTCACCCCATATCCTCCATGTCCCCTCTATCTCCTTAACCCACACCCTACCTGTCCCCCCTTCCCTTAAACCCTCCACCCCCCACCCCAAAATCCTCTGCGACCCTGCAAACCACCTCACAGATCTTCTCACCCACGAACAGCTTCCCACACCAGCAGAATGCTCGCCAAGAAAGGGGATATGAAAATGAACAGAAGAAAGTGAGCTTCAAGGCGATGTACACTAACATAGATGGGATTACAAATAAAACAAGTGAACTCGGAGAATGGGCACTAGAAGAAACCCAGACATAATAGCACTCACAGAAACAAAGCTAACGAAAATCATAACAAACGCAGTGTTTCCACAGGGCTACTATGTAGTGAGGAAAGAGAGAGAAGGAGAGGAGGAGGTGGTGTAGCTTTGCTACTAAGAGAAGGTTGGAGTTTCGAAGAGATGGTAATTCAGAACTGTGAGGTTTCAGTGACTACATATCAGGCACCATAGCAACTGGAGGACAGAAAATTATAGTAGTAGTCATATATAACCCCCCACCGAATGACAGAAGACCCAGACAGGAATATGATAGAAACAACTTGGCCACCATCAATATAATAGAGAGAGCAGCTTCTGTGGCTAGCAGGAACGGATCCAGACTTCTAATCATGGGAGACTTCAACCATGGGAAGATAGAATGGGGGAACAGAGACCCACATGGAGGCCCAGACACATGGAGAGCTAAGCTGCTGGATGTGGCAACAAGAAACTTTCTAAGTCAACACGTCAAGGGACCGACAAGAATGAGAGGAGGGGATGAACCAGCCTTGCTTGATCTGATATTTACCCTAAATGAGTCGGATATAAGGGAAGTTAAGTTGGAAGCCCCATTGGAAATGAGTGATCATAGTGTATTGAGCTTTGAGTACCTGGTTGAGCTAGGAATTATCACCCCCAAAAAAGAACTGGGAACCAAAGGGCTGGCGTACAGAAAGGGAAACTATGAGGAGATGAATAAATTCCTATGGGATATACATTGTGACACAGAACTCGGAACCATGTCCGTACAAGACATGATGGACTATGTCACACAAAAATGTCAGGAGGCTGTAAGCAGGTTTGTCCGAGCCCGTCAGGAAAAAACAGAGAAGCAAAGGAAGAATCCGTGGTTTAATAGGGAATGTATGAAAGCAAAGGAGCTGAACAAAAGGGCATGGAGGAACTTCCGTAATAACAGAACACCAGAAAGTAGAGAGAGATACCAGAGAACCAGGAACGAGTATGTTAGTGTGAGAAGAGCAGCTGAGAAAAGGTATAAAAATGATATAGCTAATAAAGCCAAGACCGAGCCATAGGTACTACACAGTCACATCAGGAGGAAGACAACAGTGAAGGAACAGGTGATGAAACTTAGGGTGGGCGAGGACAGGTACACAGAGAATGACAAAGAGGTGTGTGAAGAACTCAACAAAAGGTTCCAGGAGGTCTTTACAATAGAACACGGATATGTCACTGCGCTGGGAGAGGTGGCAGCAATCCAGGTGACCTTGGATAGGTTCGAAATTACAAGAGATGAGGTCAAGAAGCACCAATTAGAGCTGGATGTGAGAAAAGCTGTTGGGCCAGACGGAATCTCACCATGGGTATTGAAAGAGTGTGCAGGAGCACTTTGCTTACCACTCTCCATAGTGTATAGTAGGTCACTGGAAACGGGAGACCTACCAGAAATATGGAAGACTGCTAATGTAGTACCAATATACAAAAAGGGTTACAGACAAGAGGCACTGAACTACAGGCCAGTATCCTTAACTTGTATACCATGCAAGGTGATGGAGAAGATTGTGAGAAAAAACCTAGTAACAAATCTGGAGAGAAGAAACTTCGTGACAGCCCATCAACATGGGTTCAGGGATGGTAAATCTTGCCTTACAGGCTTGATAGAATTCTACGATCAGGTGACAAAGATTAAGCAAGAAAGAGAAGGATGGGCGGACTGCATTTTTTTGGACTGTCGGAAAGCCTTTGACACAGTACCCCATAAGAGGCTGGTACATAAGCAGGAGAAACAGTCAGGAATAACTGGTAAAGTTCTCCAGTGGATAAGGGAGTACGTAAGCAGTAGGAAGCAGAGAGTTACAGTGAGGGGGTGAGACCTCAGATTGGCGTGAAATCACCAGTGGAGTCCCACAGGGCTCTGTACTTGGACCTATCCTGTTTCTGATATACGTAAACGATCTCCCGGAGGGTATAGACTAATTCCTCTCAATGTTTGCTGACGATACCACAATTATGAGAAGGATTAAGACAGAGGAGGACTGCTTGAGGCATCAAGAAGACCTCGGCAAGCTGATGGAATGGTCGAACAAATTGTTGTTAGAGTTTAAGCCAAGTAAATGTAATATAACAAAGATAGGTGCAGTGTGGAAAGCAGGAAGCTAGATACAAGGTATCATTTGGGAGATGAAATTTTTCAAGAGTCAGAGAGAGAGACTTGGAAGTTGATATCACACCAGACCTGTCCCCTGAAGAATAACATAAGCGGCATATGCCATGTTGGCTAACATACGAACGGCCTTTAGAAACATATGTTTAAGGAATCATTCAGAACTTTGTACGCCACATATGTCAGACCAATGCAGCTCCAGCACGGCGTCCATATGTAGTCAAGCATACGACTAAACTGGAAAAAATTCAAAGGTTTGCCACCAGACTAGTACCCGAACTGAGGGATATGAGCTACGAGGAGATACTACTGGAATTAAACCTCACGTCGCTGGAAGACAGAAGAGTTTGATTCTGATCACCACATACAAGATTCTCAAAGGAATTGATAGGGTAGATGAAGACAGGATCTTTAACATAAGGGGCACACGCACAAGGGGACACAGGTGGAAACTGAGTGCCCAAATGAGCCACGGAGATATTTGAAAGCACTTTTTTAGTGTCAGAGTGGTTGACAAATGGAATGCATTAGGAAGTGAGGTGGCGGAGGCTGACTCCATACACAGTTTCAAGTGTAGATATGATAGAGCCCAATAGGCTCAGGAACCTGTACACTTGTCGATTGACAGTTGAGAGGCGGGACCAAAGAGCCAGAGCTCAACCCCCGCAAGCACAACTTGGTGAATACACACACACACACACACACACACACACACAACACACACACACACACACACACACACACACACACACACACACACACACACACATACAGGAGGAAGCAGGAGACCAGATACAAGGTATCATTTGGGAGATGAAATACTTCAAGAGTCAAAGAGAGAGAAAGACCTGGAGGTTGATATCACGCCAGACCTGTCCCCTGAAGCTCATATCAAGAGGATAACATCAGCAGCATATGCCAGGTTGGCTAACATAAGAACGGTCTTTAGAAACTTGTGTTAGGAATATTTCAGAACATTATATACCACATATGTCAGACCAATCCTGGAGTATGCGACTCCAGCGTGGAGTCCATATCTAGTCAAGCATAAGACTAAACTTGAAAAGGTTCAAAGGTTTGCCACCAGACTAGTACCCGAGCTGAGAAGTATGAGCTACGAGGAGAGACTACGGGAGTTAAACCTCACTTCGTTGGAAGACAGAAGAGTTAGGGAGGATATGATCACCACATTCAAGTTTCTGAAGGGAATTGATAGGGTAGATAAAGACAGGCTATTTAACACAAGGGGCACACGCACTAGGGGACACAGGTGGAAACTGAGTGCTCAAATGAGCCACAGAGATATTAGAAAGAACTTTTTTAGTATCAGAGTGGTTGAAAAATGGAATGCATTAGGAAGTAATGTGGTGGAGGCTGACTCCATACACAGTTTCAAGTGTAGATATGATAGAGCCCAATAGGCTCAGGAACCTGTACGCCTGTTGATTGAGGGGTTGAGAGGCGGGACCAAAGAGCCAGAGCTCAACCCCCGCAAGCACAACTAGGTGAGTACAACTAGGTGAGTACACACACACACACACACACACACACACACACACACACACACACACACACACACACACACACACACACACAAAGGGCCTCGCGGCTGAGTGAACAGCGCTCTGGGATCGTAGTCCTAAGGGCTGGATTCGATCCACGGCGGAGGTGGAAACATTTAGGTAGAGTCTAACCACTTGGGCTGGACGGTAGAGCGACGGTCTCGCGTCGTGCAGGTCCGCGTTCAATCCCCGACCGTCCATGTGGTTGTGCACCATTCCTTCCCCCGTCCCATCCCCAAATCCTGATCCTGACCCCTTCCTAGTGCTCTATAGCCACTTATAATCAGTTACGTATTTAGTCATTAGTAATTACGCAATTAGTGATTAATCACGTAATCTCTATAGTCTATAGTCAAGTTATATATATAGCTTGGCGCTTTTCCCTGATAATTCCCGCCCTCCCTCTTTCACCCTGATGCTCCTATTCACCAAGCAGTAAATAGGTACTTGGGAGTTAGACAGCTGTTACGGGCTGCTTCCTGTGTGTGTGTGTGTGTGTGTGTGTGTGTGTGTGTGTGTGTGTGTGTGTGTGTGTGTGTGTGTGTGTGTGCGTGCGTGCGTGGGTAAGAGTAGTAAAAGTATTCTCTCTTATGTCTAATATGTATTAGACATAATAGAGGAAAAATAAATTGGTTAGAAATGCGGGGTCCAAGAGCTAATAGCTCCATTCTGTAGATACTAATTCTAAATACATATAGTAAATATACACTTACACCCACATAAGCTGTGGTCGGCCTTTAAAATTGAACCATTCCGTCAATTACACCAAAAACGTCTTAGGAGCCGTCGTGCTCTTAACATTTTCTCCAAGTCTGTGTTGAAGAGTAACGTGGGACTCCATCCGGAAGGTGGTGCCAACAGGTCCCAGACCGACACGCTGCCACTCCACGAAGAGTTGCGACCAAGGAATCGACAGATATTTCGATTTATGGAGTGAATGGAAGGTAATATGGTGAGAAGGAACCGGCCCTCAGCATGCGTAGTGGGACTCAGGGTGAGCAAATGGTGTGTGAGGAAAGTCTTCAGCAGGAGCACCAAATGTCCAGTCTTGCATCCTAGTCCTCCACCTACGCCTTACTTCAGCAGCTTGCTTGTTGGGAACACAGGGCTGTGTGGGGCGCTCTCTCTCCCGGCGCCACAATGTCTGTGTGGCTGTCCCGACCGTCCAAGGAGACTACCTCAGGACTACCCTCGTATGAGGATTATCGGGGGAATGTATAGTTATGGCAGAGATGTGTTCGCTATATTGGGAGCTGCTGTGTGCCACCTCACACACGCGCGTGCGTCTCTGCACGCTACACCAGCAGCCGCTGTGGCCCTCCTCACACACGTCGTGCGTCTTTGTACGCCACACCAGCAGCTGTGGCCCTCCTCACACACGTGCGTGCGTCTTTGTACGCCACACCAGCAGCTGTGGCCCTCCTCACACACGTGCGTGCGTCTTTGCACGCCACACCAGCAGCTGTGGCCCTCCTCACACACGTGCGTGCGTCTTTGCACGCCACACCAGCAGCTGTGGCCCTCCTCACACACGTGCGTGCGTCTTTGCACGCCACACCAGCAGCTGTGGCCCTCCTCACACACGTCGTGCGTCTTTGTACGCCACACCAGCAGCTGTGGCCCTCCTCACACACGTCGTGCGTCTTTGTACGCCACACCAGCAGCTGTGGCCCTCCTCACACACGTGCGTGCGTCTTTGTACGCCACACCAGCAGCTGTGGCCCTCCTCACACACGTGCGTGCGTCTTTGTACGCCACACCAGCAGCTGTGGCCCTCCTCACACACGTGCGTGCGTCTTTGTACGCCACACCAGCAGCTGTGGCCCTCCTCACACACGTGCTTGCGTCTTTGCACGCCACACCAGCAGCTGTGGCCCTC
The DNA here is from genome assembly GCA_020271785.1 of Procambarus virginalis. Classification (NCBI taxonomy): domain Eukaryota; kingdom Metazoa; phylum Arthropoda; class Malacostraca; order Decapoda; family Cambaridae; genus Procambarus; species Procambarus virginalis. The sequence continues at coordinate 71,581 of WNGS01163256.1, read as the reverse complement.
CTCACACACGTGCGTGCGTCTTTGCACGCCACACCAGCAGCTGTGGCCCTCCTCACACACGCGCGTGCGTCTTTGCACGCCACACCAACAGCGAATTCTGGCAAAATTAAGGCATAGATGAGTGAGGGTCCCCGGCCTCCACGGCCTCCGGTGAGGGTCCCCGGCCTCCACGGCCTCCGGTGAGGGTCCCCGGCCTCCACGGCCTCCGGTGAGGGTCCCCGGCCTCCACAGCCTCCGGTGAGGGTCTCCGGCCTCCACAGCCTCCGGTGAGGGTCCCCGGCCTCCACAGCCTCTGGTGAGGGTCCCCGGCCTCCACAGCCTCCAGTGATGGTCTCCGGCCTCCACATCCTCCAGTGAGGGTCTCCGGCCTCCACAGCCTGCGGTGAGGGTCCCCCGGCCTCCACAGCCTCCGGTGAGGGTCCCCGGCCTCTACAGCCTGCGGTGAGGGTCCCCGGCCTCCACAGCCTCCAGTGAGGGTCTCCGGCCTCCACAGCCTCCAGTGAGGGTCTCCGGCCTCCACAGCCTCCAGTAAGGGTCCCCGGCCTCCACAGCCTCCAGTGAGGGTCTCCGGTCTCCACAGCCTCCGGTGAGGGTCTCCGGCCTCCACAGCCTCCGGTGAGGGTCCCCGGCCTCCACAGCCTCCGGTGAGGGTCTCCGGCCTCCACAGCCTCCAGTGAGGGTCCCCGGCCTCCACAGCCTCCAGTGACGGTCCCCGGCCTCCACAGCCTCCAGTGAGGGTCTCCGGCCTCCACAGCCTCCAGTGAGGGTCCCCGGCCTCCACAGCCTCCAGTGAGGGTCTCCGGTCTCCACAGCCTCCGGTGAGGGTCTCCGGCCTCCACAGCCTCCGGTGAGGGTCCCCGGCCTCCACAGCCTCCGGTGAGGGTCTCCGGCCTCCACAGCCTCCAGTGAGGGTCCCCGGCCTCCACAGCCTCCAGTGAGGGTCCCCGGCCTCCACAGCCTCCAGTGAGGGTCTCCGGCCTCCACAGCCTCCGGTGAGGGTCCCCGGCCGGCCTCCACAGCCTCCGGTGAGGGTCTCCGGCCTCCACAGCCTCCGGTGAGGGTCCCCGGCCTCCACAGCCTCCAGTGAGGGTCTCCGGCCTCCACAGCCTCCAGTGAGGGTCCCGGCCTCCACAGCCTCCAGTGAGGGTCCCCGGCCTCCACAGCCTCCAGTGAGGGTCTCCGGCCTCCACAGCCTCCAGTGAGGGTCCCCGGCCTCCACAGCCTCCAGTGAGGGTCCCCGGCCTCCACAGCCTCCAGTGAGGGTCCCCGGCCTCCACAGCCTCCGGTGAGGGTCCCCGGCCTCCACAGCCTCCGGTGAGGGGGGGGGGCCACCGGCTCACTAGAGGCTCACGCGAAGCTCAGCAATGCGCACAGCAACCCTCACTTCTCCCGCCACTATTTACCCTTCCCCGTCCCCTCGACCGCCCAACCATTCCCCCCCCCCCCATCCCGTCCAATCGTCCTTCCCTCCATTCCCCATCCCTTAGTCCTACTCACCATCCCCCTCTCCCCCATCCCCTCTTCCTCCCCACCATCCCCTAGTCCACCCGTCCCATGGTCCTCCCCACCATTCTCTCACATGAAAAACACAATGAAAAAAAATGGTTTTACCTGTCAGAGGTTTGACATCTATATAGTGAGTATATATAAACACGCGCGTATTCGAACGCAAAAGTGTCAACATTTCAAAGCAATCGGTGAAGAACTTCGGAGATTAGCGATTTTGAACAAAGCGAACATTTACATATATATATATATATATATATATATATATATATATATATATATATATATATATATATATATATATATATATATATATATATATCAATCTAAAAACTCACACCCAGAAGTGACTCGAACCCATACTGCCAGGAGCACTCTACTGGCGTACAGGATCCCTTAACCGCTCGACCAACACGACCGGACAAAAGAGGATGGTAGCCGAGGCTATTTCCATCCCTCCGCCGGCACTTGGTTGCTAATCTTGGGCATGGTATTTTATCAAATCACCTCATTTTTTGGGTTCGAGTCACTTCTGGGGTGTGAGTTTTCAGTTGCATATAGTCCTGGGGACCATTCAGGCTTGTTTGCATTTGTGTTCCTCACGTGTACCCCAAACAATGAGGTAATTGATAAAATACCATGCCCAAGATTACCAACCGAGTGCCGGCGGGGGGATGGAAATAGCCTCGGATACCATCCTCTTTTGTCCGGTCGTGTTGGTCGAGCGGTTAAGGGATCCTGTATGCCAGTAGAGTGCTCTGGCAGTATGGGTTCGATTCACTTCTGGGGTGTGAGTTTTCAGTTGCATATAGTCGTGGGGGACCATTCAGGCTTGTTCGCATTTGTGTTCCTCACGTGTGCCCCAAAGAATGAGGTGATGAAATGAACGGTATATTTAAACAACCACAGCTCAATTCCAACACAATGTCACACAAAATAATTCAATAAAAAATAAAATAAATCGAAATCTATGAAATAAAATTTATCAATGCAATCGGAAAAATTTAAATGGAATTCGTAACATATTTAGTAAAGTGTGAATAATGCTATTTATGTGCAACAGATGGCGCTGTTTTTCAAAAACGCATGTTTTTTACTGGTCACAGGTGTGGCATCTATATAGTAGGTATATAAAAAGTTGCGTAAATTTATATGTAACATTGTGTCAAAGTTTCAAAGCAATCGGTGAGAACTTTCGGAGATTACAGCGTGTGTTGCTCTTACGTCCAACAGATGGCGCTGTTTTTAAAAAAGGCATGTTTTTTTCCTGTCACAGGTGAGGCATGTATATAATAGATATATAAAAAGACGCGCCTATTCGAATTCAACGTTGTGTCAAAAATTTCACAGCAATCGGTAAAGAGGTTTCAAAGATTTCCCTCACATGAAAAACACATGAAAAACACAGTTTTTCAAAAAAAAGCCTAATTTTTTTACCGTTACAGACGCGACATCTATAGAGTAGTATATAAAAAACCTGGCTGGATGAGAATGAAACATTGTGTGAAAATTTCAACGCAATCGGTGAAGACTTTCGGAGATTTGCGATTTTGAACAAACGAACATTTCCATTTTTATTTTATAATATATCCCTATACATATATATATATATATATATATATATATATATATATATATTATAATTAAATCTATATATATATATATATATATATATATATGTCGTACCTAGTAGCCAGAACGCACTTCTGAGCCCTATGCAGGCCCGATTTGCCTAATAAGCCAAGTTTTCATGAATTAATATATTTTCACAAATTTTTCTTGTGAAATGATAAAGATACCCATTTCATTATGTATGAGGTCAATTTTTTTATTGGAGTTAAAATTAACGTAGATATAGGACCGAACTTAACCAACCCTACCTAACCTAACCTAACCTATCTCTATCGGTTAGGTTAGGTTAGGTAGCCGAAAAAGTTAGGTTAGGTTAGGTTAGGTAGGTTAGGTAGTCGAAAAATAATTAATTCATGAAAACTTTGCTTATTAGGCAAATCGGGCCTGCTTAGTAGGCTGAGAAGTGCATTCTGGCTACTAG
>WNGS01163256.1:27187-65130 GCA_020271785.1 Procambarus virginalis | reverse complement strand
TATACGATATATTATATATATATATATATATATATATATATATATATATATATATATATATATATATATATATATATATATATATATTTATATATGATCGTACCTAGTAGCCAGGAACGACTCTCGACCTACTATGCAGGCCCATTTGCCTAATAAGCCAAGTTTTCATGAATTAATATATTTTCCAATTTTTTTCTTGTGAAATGATAAAGTACCCATTTCATTATGTATGAGGGTATTTTTTTTATTGGAGTTAAAATTAACGTAGATATATGACCGAACTTAACCAACCCTACCTAACCTAACCTAACCTAACCTAACTAACCTATCTATGGTTAGGTTAGGTATAGGTAGCCGAAAAAGTTAGGTTAGGTTAGGTTAGGTAGGTTAGGTAGTCGAAAAAAATTAATTCTGAAAACTTTGCTTATTAGGACAATCGGGCCTTGCATTAGTAGGCTGAGAAGTGCTTCTGGCTACTAGGTACGACATATATATATATACTATATATATATATATATATATATATATATATATAGAATATATAATTCTGTATATATATATATATATATATATATATATATATATTCTATATATATATATATGTTAGTTAGGTTAGGTAGAGCAAAAATGTATAAAAGGTTCGAAAATATTCATGACTGTACAACGGCCCCAGTAGGCTGAGTGTGACTAACGAAATTACATATTAATAAATAATTTATTATCATAAATAATTTATAAACATATGATGAACTCCACAGAGTGATCGACCAACCGAGCAACCATGGTATGTACAAGACGCCTTAAACCACTTGCACCATCTACGACCGGACATAATGAGGTGATAGCCGAAGCTATTTAAACCACCTCACCGCCGCACTCGGAATGTTATCTTGGGCATAGCATTTTAACCAATCACCTCATTCTTTGGGGCACACGTGAGGAACACAAGAGTTCTGGGGTGTGAGTTTTCATTCGCATATAGTCCTGGGGACCATTCAGGCTTGTTCGCATTTGTGTTTTTTATATTGCTTATGTTTTTCTTCACTGTTGGGGGGAAGTTGAAAAAATAAGTCTCCGAAGTTCATTTTCACACTTTAAGTTTTGGTCTGCCGCCTAGGGATGCATTTCGCAAGGTCACTTGCGAGTATGTGGGAAGCTAAAGCCACGGCAGTAAAGCTAGAGAGAGAGAGAGGGAAGTGAGAGAGAGAGAGAGAGGAGAGAGAAAGAGAAAAAAGAAAAAGAAAACAAAAGGAAGAGAGAGAGAGAGATGAGAGAAAGAGATAGGAGAAGGTGGGGAGAGAAAGAGGATGAGAAAGAGAGGAAGAGAAGGGGAAAACGTAGACTGAGGTCATGAAGAGAGAGAGGTGATGAGAGAAACGTTACTAAAGTCTATGAAGATAATTTGAAAGAGAGAGCGAGTAATAAAAGAGAGAGAGAGACAATACCGGGACTCTCTGAGGAGTGAGTAACCCTCAATAGCTACACGGGACAATAGCTTTGCATTCTTGGGAAAACACATGAAATATTCCATTTTGGGAGAATATGCGGGACGATATTAACAAAAAATCCTATTTTTTGTCAGGAATTTTTCCATCAAACACTGCGTCATATACGAAAATGTAAAGTAATGCTTCTTAGATTATATTTTGCTGTTCCGATATATTAGGAGTTATAAGATATACATTAGCATTATCAATCCTCCACCACATCACTGCCTAATGCATTCCATTTATTAACTACTCTGACACTGAAAAAGTTCTTTCTAACTTCACTGTGGCTCAATTGGGGACTCAGTTTTCACCTTTGTCTCTTTGTTCGCTCACTACCTGTGTTAAATACGTAGCTTTAACTACCTGTAAACCTGTTTTAAAGTCTTATCTTTATATACCCTGTTAATTCCTTTGAAAATTTTATAGGTTGTGATCATGTCTCCTCTTACTCGTCTGTCTTCCAGTTTCGTGATGTGCATTTCACGCAGCCTTTCTTCGTAACTCATGCCTCTTAGTTCTGGGACTAGCCTAGTGGCATATCTCTGAACTTTTTCCAGCTTTGTCTTGTGCTTGACAAGGTACGTGCTCCATGCTGGGGCCGCATACTCCAAGATTGGTCTTAAATATGTGGTATTCAAGGTTCTGAATGATTCCTTGCAAAGGTTCCTGATAGCAGTTTAGATGTTAGCCAACCTTGCATACGCCGCAGATGATATTTTTTTTATGTGGGCTTCAGGAGATAAGTTTGGTGTGATATCAACTCCTTGATCTTTCTCTCTGTCCGTCTCATAAGGACTTCATCACCCATTCGGTATCCTGAAGCACGTGGAGAGAACATTGATACCAGAGCAGAGGAGAGAACAGGCGACACACCCCATCATAAGGACATCTTTAGAACTCATCAGACGTGCTTGCTCGGGGTGAGCTGACGATAGGTACCCCTCTCTAGGTCATCAATAAGGTGTACAGAGTGACTTATAATAATTAATATAAAGTAGGTCTTAATATCTCAGATATTCAACTCCGGGTGGCTCATTCCGGGTACAGGTTCTTGACACTTAGATGCTACACAGGACCAGGTGACCGGCCACCCATACCCACCAACTTCCCACGCCTCACACTGTCCCAAGACACCCCCCTCCCCTCCCCTATACACAAACACCCCCCCCCACACACACACACACATACACACACACACACACACACTATCTCCCTCCCTTCCTCCCCTCCCTCTATCCTCTCCCTCTCTCACCCCTCCTTAGAACCCCATCTCACACACAAATGCACAGGACTGCATAGAATATCACTCACACGCTCACGTGCACACACACACACACACACACACACACACACACACACACACACACACACACACACACCACACAACACACACGCAGGAAATCACAGCAGTCCCAGAGACAAGAGGGGAACCCAAAACCAGCATCCCAGCAACACCAGAGGCGGGGGCAACACCACCAACCCCCTCTGCATAGAAACCCTCCCTTCACCCTCACCCTACCTGCCCCCACCCAACCCTCCCTGCCCCCCACCCCATTCTGACCCTGACACCCCTTCCCCATTCCCATCATGTTCCCCCTCCCACCTTTCCCCCTATCCCTTTCCCCCCTTCATCCCATACCCTCCCTATCCCTCCTCCCTCATCACCCCATATCCTCCATGTCCCCCTATCTCCTTAACCCACACCCTACCTGTCCCCCCTTCCCTTAACCCTCACCCCGCACCCCAAAATCCTCTGAGACCCTGCAAACCACCTCACAGATCTTCTCACCCACGGAACAGCTTCCCACACCAGCAGAATGCTCGCCAAGAAAGGGGATATGAAAATGAACAGAAGAAAGTGAGCTTCAAGGCGATGTACACTAACATAGATGGGATTACNAAGGCCGACGAGGAGACGTCCGACGGCCGGGGAATGGATCACCTCGTTATGGAACCCGGAGAGCGAGTGGAGGGCGAAGGCAGCCCAGATGGTGAGGTACAGTGACCCTCACCGGTTCTCCAGGGATGGACCGCACTCGTCTCGAGGAGGTGCAACAGGCAGAATCCCCTAAGTTGATTTAAGGTCAAGCAGGACGTATTGGTCCCGAGAAAGCTACTCACTTTAACAGGCATAAAGGCATACTAATGAGACAGTGTAAACCTGTAAGGATGGAGGTCGGAAAGCCTCTCCAGGTACGAGAGATCAAGTAGCGTTTGCCAGCCAGCAGAGCGACAGTGTTGAGTCCGTTGCACGCTGTTGACTCTGCGGGTCGCCTAGGGATGACCACGATGCGACGTCCAACGTTGAGAGAAGTGGCTGGGCAACTACGACATCTTTTCTCTTGGGTGAGGAGGCCCAGGGAAAATCAGGCTGACAGTGGAAATATGTTCCGGTCTGAGTGTGTCAGACGAACAGTGATAAATCTGGGAGTGATGCAGATTCGGTCGTCACCCTACCGATCGCAGTCGAAGGGGGCGGTCGGAAACCTCCACTCCTCCTCAAAAACAGCTCTGAATGTGCTGCGTAGAGCAGGAAGACGAGTGTGAAGAGACAGCGGGCCCTGTTTTTGTTGGCCTTTTGCAAAGCAGTGGCAGAACCGTTGAAATTCTCACAGTTCCAGCTGGTGAACGGACGTGAGGTGTGGAGCCCTCGGTCTGTAGTAGAAAAGCAGTGGACGCCCAGGATGACCTTAAGGACGGTCTGCAGACACATGAGGAGTGTCACACATTGGCGGCTGCAATACTGGCTGGAATTAAATTTTTCGGTGGAAAGAGACAACGTAGTCGCAGATGCGTTGTCCCGCATGCACTAACCAGACATGACTCTTATTTTAAGGGAGGGTATGTGACGGTGTTCCCACCCTTCTAATCTCCCACGCCTGCTGTAAGAGTCATGTCCACTATTCCCGAGCGTTCTCTACATTGCAGGCAACAATTGAACATGTGTGGGAGAGAACAGTATTCTCGAAGAGCCGAGAAATCGCGAAAATGTACATTTTGTCCTGTGGGATAGGCCTTTAGGGAGCCAATATGGCGCTGGCAGTCTGTTCTCCCGCCAAAACTGTGTGACGTCAGTGGCGCCAGATTGGTCACCGTCAGCGACATGGCACTGGAGCCAATGAAAACCAACTTTGGGAAAAGTGACGTCACATAGGCAGGGGGTCCGCCCGTGTTGGCGCCAGGCGACATCAGTCTTTCACGACACGTCCGAGAGGTAGGACGCGCGATCGGTCATCCTGTCAGAGTGACGGATTTACCGAACTCCGGTGGATTTAAGCGTCTCCAGTTGTTGCACGCACTCTGTGAGGTCTTCCTGCAACCCAGAATTGGCTCAGATAAGGAATTGACAGAATATTGAGCAACAAGTGCTCAAGGGACAGGTGCGTTGCAAGAAGTGGCCGGGCATCGACGTGTGTCGTCGTTGGCAGTTCACCAGTATAAGAGGCAGCTTAGTGGCCGGGCCACCACCGTGAGTGAACCAGGTTGACAACCTTGTCAACCAGTTGAACGTGTGATCGACGATCCTGTCAAGTTTGACAGTAACCCCACCTTCGTGGAACCCTACGAGTCAACAGTTGGATGCAAGCACGTCGAGAAGTCTTCCCAAATACCTAGCGATATATCTAGACGACGAGGGAATTGACAGTGTTGTGAGCTTCAAGAGCTCTGAAGTCGGTGCTGTGCGTGTGTCGTCCGGGACGCTGATAACTTCAGTGACTTCGTAGTGGTGAGAGGCAGTTACTCTGGGAGTGCAGTGACAAGGACTATTGGGAACGTACGACGACCGCCGAGACGTAGGCTGGCTGCCGTAGTTGGGAGGAAAGTTGACGGCCAGAGACCGACTTCACCCCAGCGACGTACTGTAGGGAGAAGCACGGACCTGCTGTGTACAGAAGCGGCGATCCGACTAAGGCGTGGGGCTTGTGTTTCTGGATGAACGAGGCGAGAGCCTGGACCAGGAGCTACAACCCAACTGTCATCCTAGGATAGGTGAAGTAGGTGTTTACAGTTCCCTCCCATTTCCCCTTTAGTTAGCTATATATTTCTTGTCAGTATATTTTATATGTCGTGAGCAAGTCTCACTTGAGTTTAAGTCACAGAGAGCACAGTATGTGGTGAGGCTACCCAGAGCGCTCACAGTATCAGTTTACATATATATACCTATGTGTGGGTGTGTGCAAGCACCAAGATTCATCAGAGAATTTACTGTGACTATTATTATATTGATCTGTGATTATTATTATTATATATATTGGTAGTGAACCAGATATTGGTGTATTGAACTCTATAATCTATCGATATAAATGCCTGTGTGTTGATCTCTATAATCTATCATATAAATGCCCGTGTGTTGATCTCTATAATCTATCGATATAAGTGCCCGTGTGTTGATCTCTATAATCTATCAATATAAATGCCCGTGTGTTGATCTCCATAATCTATCGATATAAATGCCTGTGTGTTGATCTCTATGATCTATTGATATATATATGCCTGAAGTTTGATTAATGATTTATATATGACATGATTGTGTACTGAATAATCTCATATACGTGAAGTGATTGCCAGTGATATCTCTGTGAGAGGAAGTATAAATATAAAGAAAAGTTCAGCGATCAGGCGAGTGCATTCACAGTAAATATTATTAAGAAGAGAGTAATCTTTTGGTACGGTGAAAAGTCACTGTGAGAGTATTGTGAATAAGATGTTGGTCGTGAGGCCAGCGATATCATAAGTAAGCCATGTGATTGTTGAATAGTGTTTTGGAAAAAGTTAAATAAACGGGGATCGTGACAATTAGAAAACAAGTACTAGTCTGTTCCCACGATCGCGAGGGCCCGGTCAGCTGGCATTCTGACAGGTGACACGTGCCGATGTTGCCATATGGCGCGCTCTAGAATATTATGCTATGAATGGAGCGATTGTCATATATTAATTCCGATACATTGATGCATATATATTTCTCGTTGTCTTTTAAGTAAAATACCAAAACTCTTTGGTGTTTGATATCATCCCCTCCATTTATCTTGTGACCATGTAATGATATAAAGTAGAGTGTCCTGCCTGATACTATATTATTGGATTTTGCTCTTGCCACAATTACACCTGACCACTGCAGTGTTACTGGACACCAAAAACAAAACCAGTTGGCGACCTTGAAGGCTGTATAAGAGTTCGGTGTCGGGAGGGCCACAGATTGAGGGAACGATCTGTGCTCCCACTCATCTTACAATATAAAGGCCGGTTGTGAGACCGACTGGGAGTACTCTCCGAGGCCAGCAGTGGAGCCTAGAGGATTGAGGGAAGACCCGCCGAACGACGGTGAGTAAGGGTTATTGTTGGAGCAACCACCTGGGAAGGAGATCCAGTCTATTGTTGCTTTAACCCTTGTATTACGAGAACACCGTGAAACCCCGACAATAGGCATAGGTTAGGTTAGGTGTTTAGGTTCTGTTGGCGATTATTTGTATTTGTAGTACGTGGGTGAAGCATTTACCAACCCGTCCTCGACTCAAGTCATTTCCATCCAGCGGTCGACCCCACAGACACATTCATAAATTTTAACATGCTGTTCATTTAAAACGGGAATTTTCTCAGGTATAAATTAATATTTTAATAAATTGGCATAATGTGTATATATAGGCATAGGATTGGTTAGGTCAGGTGTTTAGGATCTGTTGGCGATTATTTGTATTTGTAGTACGTGGGTGAAGCATTTACAGCGTTGTGATTCGAACAAAATTCGTCAGTGAAGCACTTGTTCCGGATATGTTCGAACGTCATCAGTTGTGAGTCGTGTGTAAGCCGCTTTTCATTCATAAATAGGGGGTTTGGCGGGTGCATGGAAGCACTTTTGGATCTTTGTTTGGAGGACGGGCCGAACTACATCGCTGTAAATGATTCACCCCCGAACTACAAATACAAATAATCGCCAACAGAACCTAAACACCTAACCTAACCGGTGGCTAAATATGCACAATATGTTAATATATAATAACATTAATTTATATTTGAGAAAAGTTCAGTTTTGAATTAACTAAATGTTAAAATTTATAAAAGCGTGTTTGGGTTCGACTGCTGGATGGAATGAACCTGGTCTGAGAACGGGTCGAGTGTAAACCGTTTTTCATTCATAAACAGGGGGCTTGGCGGATGCATGGAATCACATTTGGCCATTGTTTATAAGGATAGCCTGCGTCCTCAGCGATAAAGGCCAAAATGCTCGTTAGTGCAGCCGCCAAATGCACTTTTATGAATGAAAAACAGTTTACTCAGGAATTACAACTGACAATATTCGAACATTTCTCAAACAGCTTCGCTGACGACCTTTGTTCAAATCGCAGCCTGTCCTCTGTGAGAGAATCGTCCCTCATATCACAAGCTCATGCCTGCTGATGTGTATCAGGGCTGCTTGCAGTGGTGCTTGAAGGGTGCAACTTCCTAAGACCTGGCTTGTTGGCTGCCAGGGGGTCAAGACGCGCTCGCTTGACCTACCAGTTGCTACCTAGAGTTGCGAGGGGGCGGGTGTGGTTTGGCGTGTCGGCACCATGGGGGCCCCCCTCCCCCCTGTGGTGCGTGCCCAGTCAATCGGCCTTGAGTTTTCTGCTCGGGTGGGATATCGTGAGGTGGGTTTGGTGCTGTGTGACATGCTGCGGGTTCCTGTGGGGGATGTCTATGGTATTGAGCTGGTGTCTGCCCGTCGAGTGGTTATTAAACTAACAACAGAGGAGGTGTATAAGGCGTTTTTACGTCGGTACGAGGGGCGGACCTTGCCCCTGCCCGAAGGCGCGGGCACTGTGACTGTCTCCGATCGCAGTGGTGCCATCGCGTATGTCAGCGTGCATGGGGCGCCCCTGGAATTTCCGGAGGGACTGCTGAGGCGTTATTTTAGCCAGTTTGGGCCGGTCGTCAGTGTGTGGTTGCACCTGCTCTCCTCGGGTCCGCTCAAGGGTGTGCGGTCCAATATTCGCACCCTAGGAATGAGGCTGCGGCCGGACATTCCTTCTCAAGTGAGGCTTCTGGGGTGTTCGGTCAGAGTGTTTTATGCTCGTCAACCCCGTACGTGTTACCGTTATGGCCTCTTGGGTCATCAGGCTGCTGGGTGCTCTGAACCTGCCGTCGCGCCCGTCAACCTCTTCCGTGAGGAGGATTTCCCGCCGCTCCCTGTGGACGAGGATTCGGTGGGTGTGGACGCCGCTTTGGCTGTTGCCGTACCGCGTGTGTCGCCTGAAGCGTCTCCTGCAGATGACGCCCCTCCTCCAGAGGCTGTGTCGCCTGTTGCGGTTGCCCCTCAGGCGGTTGCGTCGCCGTCGGGTATTCGTCCTGCCCTGGTTGTTGTCCTGGACGCTTCTATGGTTCTTCTGGCTCCTGTCACACGGCTCCCCCGTCTTCCTGTTCTACGTCTGTGGTGCCTGTCGTTGCACCCTCGCCGTGTGCCTAGGATGTACTGGGTGCTGGGGTCACTGTGGGACCTCCTACTGTGCTCGCCCTGGTTCCCCATGTGGTTGAGGATGCTGCCGTCCTGTGGCGTCGGTTCGCCCAGCTTGTGTTGTCCGGGTCTCTGGGTCGACATCCGGCTCTGATGATGTGCGGCCGGTGCCCAAGCGTTCCCGGAGATCTTCTGATTGGGTTGATGCGGGAGAATTCGACGATGGTGGATCTTCCAGTGACAGTGGTGAGGTTCCGTCCTGTTCCTCGGTGGTGGCGGAGGTCCATGTACCTGCGGCTGCCTGTATCGACATTTCTTCTCATGAGGTGCCTTGTGGAGCTTGCTTCCGGTGCGTCGCCTGCGTCGGATGGTTCCGGTTCTGCGTGGGGGGTGGTTCCTCCTGCTGGTGAGCGTAGTGGTCTGGTGAATTTTTTTTTTATTAATACATGAGGTACATCTGCATTTGTGCAGCTACCCTAGACTATATGAAGGGGAGTACAGTGTGTCAAAAAAGCTAGCTACGTGATGCTAAAAAATCCCCATCACACAGGATGGTTAGTCATACAGAGGCATGTGATAAGCAGTCTGCACTGGCAGACTCCGGAAGCATTTTGAGGATATCATCAACACAAGATTGAATAAGGCAGCAGTGGTAATACAAGTCCCCATCTCGCAGGATGGTTAGTCATACAGAGCCAGCAACTTTTTTTTTTTTTTTTTTTTTTATTAATTCCTTAGGTACATCTGCATTAGTGCAGCTACCCTAGACTATATGAGGTGGAGTACAGTGTGTCAAAAAGCTAACTAGTTGATGCTAAGAAATCCCCATCACACAGGATGGTTAGTCATACAGAGGCATGTGATAAGCAGTCTGCACTGGCAGATTCCGGATGCATTTTGAGGATATCATCAACACTAGATTGAATAAGGTAGCAGTGGTAATAAAGGTCCCCATCTCGCAGGATGGTTAGTCATACAGGGCCATATGTTTAGTAGCCTGCACTGGCAAATTTTGGGTACACTGTGAGGATATCTTCAAGAATACGAGAGTGAATAAAGTAATTGCAAAGCTCCAGGTACCTCATGCCAACTGGTCTGAAAGGTCTAATAACTGGGCATTCAGTGATGGTCTGGTGAAGATGTTCAAGAAGACTGCTCGCTCTAGGGGTTCCGTACCCCCTGTTTCGTCCCCTGGTTCATCGGCAGCGGTTTTGCCTCCTCTCCCGTCTTCAACCGTCTCTACTGTGTCTCCTGAGGTATCAGGTGTGGGGTTGCCGTCTCGGCGGCCTTCATCGTCTTCTCCTGTGCGTCCGGCGGCGGGGCCGTCTCGGGGGCCTGCGTCCGCTTCTTCCGTGTCTTCTGCTTCCCTTCACTCTGCTTTACCTCGTTATGCGACAACTGTCGCCCAGCTCCGGATGCTGCCGTTTCTGCCTGATCTGGTGGTTCCCGAGTTTATGCCCGCCCCCCTGAAGCAGGGGGACCGTTGTCCTAGCGATTGGGAGTACTTAGTGTGGGAGGCTTATAAGCAGAAATATCCTAGGCATGATTTTCCTGAGAAGTATATGCCTACAACTGTCGTGTCTCCTCCTGTTAAGTGATTTTTGTGTGTTTGCGTGTTTGTGCTCTGTGTTGTGGTGTTGTGTTCGTTTGTGTGTGGTGTGTGCGGTTGCGTGCGTGTGTGCGTAAGTGTATTGTATTTACTTTATTGGTGTTATGTGTTGTACCTCTCTATGTGGTTTTCAGGGCTAGTTGGCTTGTTTTGTGTTGTTTCACGGGTTGGTTTGTTGGGTGAGGGTTTAGGTATTTTGTCATTGTACTGCTGTGTTTCTTGTTTTGTTTGTCGGCCCTTCAGGCCGACGTTTTATGTATTTGGTGCTAAATGACTTTGAGCCTTTGTAATTTCTACCTGTGCCTTTGTCCTTTATACCTTTGTCCTTTGTAACTGTGCCTTTGTGATTTTTGTAATTTGTTGCCTACCTCATGCTTGCCTGTACATTTAACATTGCACGACACGTCTTGCACTGTTCCTTTTCTACTGTGATTGTGTGCGATGTGTAGTTTTTGTTAATTCCATTACCCTCCTGTATTTTCTTATTGTCTATATTTACTGTGTTTTTGTGTTTATGTACATTGTTGTGTTTTTGTTGTCGGCCCTTCAGGCCGGTGTTTAGTGTATTTGTCTTTCTTTGTTTGTGTTCTGTTTTGTTTCTTGTTTTATTGTATTTATTCGCATGTACGCATGTAAAAATAAAAATAAAAAATAAAAAAAGAACTTCCTGAAACCTCATCCAGTGTGTGTCAAGTTTGGAGTCTACAGATTCGTCATGCAAAGAGGGGGGTCGATCCAAGGATGTCAGAGTCGATCTAGGTCGTCTGGATTTAGTGCAATTGATCGAGCAGAGGTGCATGCCCAGGGGTGGGACATTTGTGCTGAAGGCTGGTAATGGGGGAGGAGAGAGAGGCACCCAAGCCCCCAACCTTTGTGGCCGCTAACTACAGAACCCGCCATTCCCCTCTGAGACAGGACAGAGGTTCACCGGCGTCCCCCCTCTGGCGGGACGCCGGTGAACTAGCTATCGCAGGAAACTCCTGAACTAGTGGCCGCCCCAATCAGATGGCACCTGCAGAAAGGCTTAGGAGGCCAAATGCTGTGATTGGTTGTCAGGTGAATCCTCCAGGGCATCTGGAGCCACCAAGACCTGCACTTGATGCTATGGACCCTGAGGGGAAGAGTTGCAGTCTTACTAGAGCTCAGAGGCGCCCCTCTTTACCTTAGTCCTTTATAATTAAAATTTACTTTTGCACTTGCAATATGACAGAGCCCCAATCACTGGTGATTGCAGGAGTGATTGAATTAACACCTGAACAAGGATTTAACTGCAAACTACTTCGCCAGTACAGAGAACGGAGAAGCCGGCCCCAGTGGTGTGGGTACTGAGGCAGTGTGGGTAATACTTGTAGCCAGTGGTGTGGGTACTGAGGCTGTGTGGGTAATACTTGTAGCCAGTGGTGTGGGTACTGAGACAGTGTGGGTAATACTTGTAGCCAGTGGTGTGGGTACTGAGACAGTGTGGGTAATACTTGTAGCCAGTGGTGTGGGTACTGAGGCAGTGTGGGTAATACTTGTAGCCAGTGGTGTGGGTACTGAGGCAGTGTGGGTAATACTTGTAACCAGTGGTGTGGGTACTGAAGCAGTGTGGGTAATACTTGTAGCCAGTGGTGTGGGTACTGAGACAGTGTGGGTAATACTTGTAGCCTGTGGTGTGTCCTCAGTTATTACTGCTAAACGTCACAGGTTTAACGACTTCAAGACTACGTGTCATCGTTAACGACTCGTGAGACTCAGTGTCGAGTGGTACGTCATGAAGGCAGTGGTTGTCAGTGAAGCAGTGACGCATCATTAGTGACGCAGTGGTTGTCAGTGAAGCAGTGACGCATCATTAGTGACGCAGTGGTTGTTAGTGAAGCAGTGACGCATCATTAGTGACGCAGTGGTTGTCAGTGAAGCAGTGACGCATCATTAGTGACGCAGTGGTTGTCAGTGAAGCAGTGACGCATCATTAGTGACGCAGTGGTTGTCAGTGAAGCAGTGACGCATCATTAGTGACGCAGTGGTTGTCAGTGAAGCAGTGACGCATCATTAGTGACGCAGTGGTTGTCAGTGAAGCAGTGACGCATCATTAGTGACGCAGTGGTTGTCAGTGAAGCAGTGACGCATCATTAGTGACGCAGTGGTTGTCAGTGAAGCAGTGACGCATCATTAGTGACGCAGTGGTTGTTAGTGAAGCAGTGACGCATCATTAGTGACGCAGTGGTTGTCAGTGACGCATCATTAGTGACGCAGTGGTTGTCAGTGAAGCAGTGACGCATCATTAGTGACGCAGTGGTTGTCAGTGAGGCAATGACGCATCATTAGTGACGCAGTGGTTGTCAGTGAAGCAGTGACGCATCATTAGTGACGCAGTGGTTGTCAGTGAGGCAGTGACGCATCATTAGTGACGCAGTGGTTGTTAGTGAAGCAGTGACGCATCATTAGTGACGCAGTGGTTGTCAGTGAAGCAGTGACGCATCATTAGTGACGCAGTGGTTGTCAGTGAAGCAGTGACGCATCATTAGTGACGCAGTGGTTGTCAGTGAAGCAGTGACGCATCATTAGTGACGCAGTGGTTGTTAGTGAAGCAGTGACGCATCATTAGTGACGCAGTGGTTGTCAGTGAAGCAGTGACGCATCATTAGTGACGCAGTGGTTGTCAGTGAAGCAGTGACGCATCATTAGTGACGCAGTGGTTGCTAGTGAAGCAGTGACGCATCATTAGTGACGCAGTGGTTGTCAGTGAAGCAGTGACGCATCATTAGTGACGCAGTGGTTGTCAGTGAAGCAGTGACGCATCATTAGTGACGCAGTGGTTGTCAGTGAGGCAGTGACGCATCATTAGTGACGCAGTGGTTGTCAGTGAAGCAGTGACGCATCATTAGTGACGCAGTGGTTGTCAGTGAGGCAGTGACGCATCATTAGTGACGCAGTGGTTGTCAGTGAAGCAGTGACGCAGTGGTTGTCAGTGAGGCAGTGACGCAGTGGTTGGCAGTGACGCATCATTAGTGACGCAGTGGTTGTCAGTGAAGCAGTGACGCATCATTAGTGACGCAGTGGTTGTCAGTGAAGCAGTGACGCATCATTAGTGACGCAGTGGTTGTCAGTGAGGCAGTGACGCATCATTAATGACGCAGTGGTTGTTAGTGAAGCAGTGACGCATCATTAGTGACGCAGTGGTTGTCAAGTTTTTCCTGAGATCTGTGAGAGTCTCTAAGTGAGGTCACAGCATCGGGGTCGAGGTGGGTTGTGTAGCCCTCATTCCAAAGAACAGTGTGCGTGCTTGCGCGCGCGCCCACCCAGGGCGCAGTCATATGGACATGCAACCTATCCTCGACTCAAGTCCATTACATTCAGCGGTCAACCCCACAGACGCATTCATAAATTTTAACATGCTGTTCATTCAAAACGGGAATTTTCTCAAGTATAAATTAATATTATAATATATTAGCATATTGTGTATAAATAGGCATAGGTTAGGTTAGGTGTTTAGGTTCTGCTGGCGATTATGTGTATTTGTAGTACGTGGGTGAAGCATTTACAGCGTTGTGGTTCGAACAAAATTCGTCAGTGAAGCACTTGTTCCGGATATGTTCGAACGTCAGCAGTTGTGAGTCGTGTGTAAACCGCTTTTCATTCATAAACAGGGGGTTTGGCGGGTGCATGGAATCACTTTTGGATCTTTGTTCGGAGGACAGGCTGGGACATGTGTGTGTTCACCTAGTTGTGCTTGCGGGGGTTGAGCTCTGGCTCTTTGGTCCCGCCTCTCAACTGTCAATCAACAGGTGTACAGGTTCCTGAGCCTATTGGGCTCTATCATATCTACACTTGAAACTGTGTATGGAGTCAGCCTCCACCACATCACTTCCTAATGAATTACATTTGTCAACCACTCTGACAATAAAAAAGTTTTTTCTAATATCTCTGTGGCTCATTTGTGCACTCAGTTTCCACCTGTGTCTCCTAGTGCATGTGCCCCTTGTGTTAAATAGCCTGTCTTTATCTACCCTATCGATTCCCTTGAGAATCTTGAATGTTGTGATCATGTCCCACCTAACTCTTCTGTCTTCCAACGAAGTGAGGTTTAATTCCCGTAGTATCTCCTCGTAGCTCATACCTCTCAGCTCGGGTACTAGTCTGGTGGCAAACCTTTGAACCTTTTCCAGTTTAGTCTTATATTTGACTAGATATGGACTCCATGCTGGAGCCGCATACTCCAGGATTGGTTTGACATTGGTGGTATATAATGTTCTGAAAGATTCCTTACACAAGTTTCTAAAGGCAATTCTTATGTTAGCCAACCTGGCATATGCCGCTGATGTTATCCTCTTGATATGAGTTTCATGGGACAGGTCTGGCGTGATACCAACCCCCAGGTCTTTTTCTCTCTCTGACTTTTGAAGTATTTCATCTCCCAAATGATATCTTGTATCTGGTCTCCTGCTCCCTGCACCTATCTTCATTACATTACATTTCCTTGGGTTAAACTCTAACAACCATTTGTTCGACCATTCCTGCAGCTTGTCCAAGTCTTCTTGAAGCCTCAAGCTGTCCTCCTCTGTCTTAATCCTTCTCATAATTTTGGCGTCGTCAGCAAATATTGAGAGGAATGAGTCTATACCCTCTGGGAGATCATTTACGTATATCAGAAACAGGATAGGTCCGAGTACAGAACCCTGTGGGACTCCACTGGTGACTTCACGCCAATCGGAGGTCTCACTCCTCACTGTAACTCTCTGCTTCCTATTGCTTAGGTACTTTCTTATCCACTGGAGCACCTTACCAGCTACACCTGCCTGTCTCTCCAGTTTATGTACCAGCCTCTTATGCGGTACTGTGTCAAAGGCTTTCCGACAATCCAAGAAAATGCAATCTGCCCAACCCTCTCTTTCTTGCTTAATCTTTGTCACCTGGTCATAGAATTCTATTAAGCCTGTCAGGCAAGATTTACCCTCCCTGAACCCATGTTGGCGATTTGTCAGGAAGTTCCTTATCTCCAGATGCGATACCAGGTTTTTTCTCACGATCTTCTCCATCACCTTGCATGGTATACAAGTCAAGGACACTGGCCTGTAGTTCAGTGCCTCATGCCTGTCGCCCTTTTCGTATATTGGGACCACATTCGTCGTCTTCTATATTTCTGGTAGGTCTCCCGTCTCCTGTGACCTACTATACACTATGGAGAGTGGCAAGCAAAGTGCCTCTGCACACTCTTTCAGTACCCATGGCGAGATCCCGTCTGGACCAACAGCCTTTCTAACATCCTGATCCAGCAGGTGTCTCTTGACCTCCCCTCTCGTAATTTCGAACTCTTCCAAGGCCGCCTGGTTTACTTACGTTTACTACTTAGTGTATGTGTGTGTGTGTGTGTGTCTGTGTGTGTGTGTGTGTGTGTGTGTGTGTGTGTGTGTGTGTGTGTGTGTGTGTGTGTGTGTGTGTGTGTGTGTGTGTGTGTGTGTACTCACCTAATTGTTGTGACCTCACCTAGTTGTGTGTGTGTGTGTGTGTGTGTGTGTGTGTGTGTGTGTGTGTGTGTGTGTGTGTGTGTGTGTGTGTGTGTGTGTGTGTGTGTGTGGTCAGTGGTAGGGGAGAGTGGGGGGTGTTGGGGGTGGGGAGTGTTTTGAAAGAGTGAGATGGGGGGTAAGAGGAGGGGGTGGAGTAAGAGGGTTTGTGACCTTATTGCCTTTGCCACAAGGTGTTAAGACAAGGTTAGTTAAGACCTACCCCTGACTAAGTGTGTACTTGTGTGTGCATGTGCGTGTACTTGTGTACGTGTGCGTGAACTTGTGTGTGCGTGTGCGTGCGTGTGTCACGAGGGCCAATTGAATGTCAACCTCTACCCGGAATGAGCCACTTTGAGATATTAAATATATATGTGCGCCTGTGTCTGCGTGCGTGTGCATATGTGCATGTGCGTGCATGTGCATATGTGCATGTGCATGTGTCTGTGTGCGTGCGTGTGCCTGTGTGTGCGTGCGTGTTTACGTCTGTGAGCGTGCGTGTGCTAGTGTGGGCGCGAGAGTGTGTGCGTGGGAGTGTGTGCGTGTGTGTGTACGTGGGTGTGTGTGGTTGCTGGTGGGTGGGTGGGTGAGGTGTTGTCTTCAGATTACTGCGGGGGAGTAGTGGCTTATCTGGGTTCCCAATGAGCCCACAGTTGCTGGCCTTGTTACCTGACTACCACTTACGATTGTATTATTGAATGGAATGCATTAGTGTCTATGATATGATATATAAACCTTGCACACTGTTGGAGACTTATCAGAGAGCACTTACCAGCCAGCCCCCCACAAGCTGGGTAAGAGAATCTAGAGCTGAATTGTCTTGGAGACAATTCAGCCCTGAATTCAACAATTCAGACACACACACACACACACACACACACACACACACACACACACACACACACACACACACACACACACACACACACACACACACACACACCAGGAAGCAGCCCGTGACAGCTGACTAACTCCCAGGTACCTATTTACTGTTAGGTAACAGGGGCATTCAGGGTGAAAGAAACTTTGCCCATTTGTTTCTGCCTAGTTCGGAAATCGAACCCGCGCCACAGAATTACGAGTCCTGCGTGCTATCCACCAAGCTACCAGGCTCCTAATGTGTGTGTGTGTGTATTCACCTAGTTGTGTTTGGGGGAGTTGAGCTTTGCTCTTTCGGCCCGCCTCTCAACTGTCAATCAACTGTTTACTAACTTCTTCTTCCCCCCCTCCCCACATCACACACACACACACACACACACACACACACACCAGGAAGCAGCCCGTGACAGCTGACTATCTCCCAGGTACCTATTTACTGCTAGGTAACAGGGGCATTCAGGGTGAAAGAAACTTTGCCCATTATGTTTCTCCTCGTGCGGGAATCGAACCCGCGCCACAGAATTACGAGTCTGCACGCTATCCACCGGGCTACGAGGCCCCTACCACCCCTACGAGGTGTGTGGTGTGTGCGTGTACTCACCTAATTGTACTCACCTAATTGTGCTTGCGGGGGTTGAGCTTTGGCTCTTTGGTCCCGCCTCTCAACTGTCAATCAACTGGTGTACAGTTTCCTGAGCCTACTGGGCTCTATCATATCAACATTTGAAACTGTGTATGGAGTCAGCCTCCACCACATCACTGCCTAGTGCATTCCATTTACTAACTACTCTGACACTGAAAAAGTTCTTTCTAATGTCTCTGTGGCTCATTTGGGTACTCAGCTTCCACCTGTGTCCCCTTGTTCGCGCCCCTCCAGTGTTGAATAGTTCATCCTTGTTTACCCGGTCAATTCCCCTGAGGATTTTGTAGGTTGTGATCATGTCCCCCCTTACTCTTCTGTCTTCCAGTGTCGTAAGTTGCATTTCCCGCAGCCTTTCCTCATAACTCATGCTCTTAGTTCTGGGACTAGTCTAGTAGCTACCTTTGGACTTTTTCCAGCTTCGTCTTGTCTTTGACAGGTACGGGCTCCATGCCTGGGGCCGCGTACTCCAGGATTGGTCTTACATATGTGGTGTACAAGAATCTGAATGAGGATTGGTCTTACATATGTGGTGTACAAGATTCTGAATGGGTGTGTGCCTGTGTGTGTGTGCCAAGCGGTCGTTGGAGCTCGTAACAGTGTGGTCTGAGTGATAAGACAGGTGCCTCTCGCACCGCAAGCAATCGTCACCTGATTAGCCGTCACCTGAGGCCGCCATCAGTCGTCGTGATTGCAAATGGAGGAGTTAAAACGTGAGTAAAGGGTCCTATTTTACACTGTGTTGAAGCTGGTACTATTTCGGTTTTGGTGATTAGTAGTAGTCACCCAATCTCGGTTTAGAAAAACATCTGGCACTGACCTGACTCTGTGTCTGGATTTATTAAGATTGTGGATGGGTTAGAGTGTCACCTCGGTGTTGAGGGACAGTGTTGACACTTCCAGGCATGTCACGGCACTTGTGGATGACCGCAGAGTGCGTGTATGGTGGAGTAACACATGTCATTTTAGGACTAAATACATCATAGTCCAGTATGGTGTCACAGTGACACGGGTTGTGCTGTACGCAAAACTTGACTGCTTTATTGAGTCTTTGTGACATGTATGTAAGTTGTGTTCTTTATGGAGTCTTAGTAACACGTATGTACTGTCACGTGTATTGTGGACTGTCTTAGTGTCAGAGTGATTAATGTTAATTAATGAAGTTTTAATTAAAGTGTAAACGTAATACTTGGGTTGTTCTTGTCTCTGTGACAAGTGTTAATTGCCTTGTTAACGTAAGTAATTGAAGTGTTGTTATTGTCCTTTTGATACAGCAAGTGTCGAGTGCAATAACTGCCAGATCGTTCATAAAGTGTTCAGTTAGTTCAGTATTGTTTATAACCTGTCCAGAGGGTGGGGACTGAGGTCTCATAACCCCCGTGACAGGGCTCACCATAGCCCGTGCTACATGGACACTTCGTTCTGATATGCTAAATCTGAAACAACAATAACCCCGTCACAGTGGCGGCAGCGGACTACCTTCACCAGGTGACGCTCTGGGTCAACGTAACGCAGCGTATGTCATCGTGCAATAGTAAGTTTTATTGAATAAATGTGTCTTTTGCTATTACACGTGTTGGATGTCTTCATTCACTCTACTTCATTCACTTCATTCCTATTCCTGAGTCCTGACCCGATATCTACCAGGTATTATCTGCCGCTTGTCATTAATGGGGGATGGCTCAGGATATCAAGACCCCAGAACCTCAATCACTGAATTCGGTGTAACGACCCATTAGTTATCTTCTAGATAACTTAGCAGTTGAAGGAGTAGCGACCCAGTGACGGGAAGTAGGGGTGTGCTCTTGGGATTTAATTATTGTGCACCCCATACTCATCCTGTGAGCGGTAGCGCAAGAAAACGATTACAGAGGGGCACAAAATGTGTTTAACAGACCTCAGTTGGGATTATTACATTAACAATTTCATCTCTCCTTCCCACCTTATAAAACAATGTCATATAGTTACAGAGAATATTCCATTTCAAAAGCTATGCATGTACAGTTAATCATTATGTATTACTGTAATGATACGTATTTGGCTAAAACATATTGTTTGACCTATAGAGGTATTACAGTCACTGGGGAACTGCTGTTTGTTATTCTTGGTCTTCACAATACACTACTTGTTTCTTAATCTCATGTGTCGTTTATCTACTGGAAGCGAGATATGGATACAGTGCAAGGACCGCAGGTATTTTATCCTTAGTAATAATATCGTGTGCAGAGAGTGGAGGCTTGTCCACTCCACACACCTGGTGTGTCCACCAGGGACCATACACCTGGAGTGTTCACCTGGGACCATACACCTGGAGTGTCCACCTGGGACCATACACCTGGCGTGTCCACCCGGAACCATACACCTGGTGTGTCCACCCGGGACCATACACCTGGAGTGTTCACCCGGGACCCAACACCTGGTGTGTTGACCGGGACCATACACCTGGTGTGTCCACCCGGGACCATACACCTGGTGTGTCTACCCGGAACCATACACCTGGTGTGTCCACCCGGGACCATACACCTGGAGTGTTCACCCGGGACCATACACCTGGTGTGTCCACCCGGGACCATACACCTGGTGTGTCCACCCGGGACCATACACCTGGTGTGTCCACCGGGACCATACACCTGGTGTGTCCACCCGGGACCATACACCTGGTGTGTCCACCCGGGACCATACACCTGGTGTGTCCACCCGGGACCATACACCTGGTGTGTCCACCCGGGACCATACACCTGGTGTGTCCACTCGGGACCATACACCTGGTGTGTCCACCCGGGACCATACACCAGGCGTGTCCACCCAGGACCATACACCTGGTGTGTTCACCCGGGACCATACACCTGGAGTGTCCACCCGGGACCATACACCTGGAGTGTCCACCAAGGACCATACACCTGGCGTGTCCACCCGGGACCATGCACCAGGCGTGTCCACCCAGGACCATACACCTGGTGTGTCCACCAGGGACCATACACCAGGGGTGTATCCACCCGGGACCATACACCTGGTGTGTCCACCCGGGACCATACACCTGGCGTGTCCACCCAGGACCATACACCTGGTGTGTTCACCCAGGACCATACACCTGGTGTGTCCACCCGGGACCATACACCTGGCGTGCCAACCCGGGACCATACACCTGGTGTGTCCACCCAGGACCATACACCTGGTGTGTTCACCCAGGACCATACACCTGGTGTGTCCACCCGGGACCATACACCTGGTGTGTCCACCCGGGACCATACACCTGGTGTGTCCACCCGGGACCATACACCTGGCGTGCCAACCCGGGACCATACACCTGGTGTGTTCACCCAGGACCATACACCTGGTGTGTCCACCCGGGACCATACACCTGGTGTGTCCACCCGGGACCATACACCTGGCGTGTCAACCCGGGACCATACACCTGGTGTGTCCACCCGGGACCATACACCTGGTGTGTCCACCCGGGACCATACACCTGGCGTGTCAACCCGGGACCATACACCTGGTGTGTCCACCCGGGACCATACACCTGGTGTGTCCACCCGGGACCATACACCTGGCGTGTCAACCCGGGACCATACACCTGGTGTGTCCACCCGGGACCATACACCTGGTGTGTCCACCCGGGACCATACATCTGGCGTGTCCACCAGGGACCATACTCCTGGTGTGTCCACCCGGGACCATACACCTGGTGTGTCCACCCGGGACCATACACCTGGCGTGTCCACCAGGGACCATACACCCTGGCGTGTCCACCCGGGACCATACACCTGGCGTGTCCACCCGGGACCATACACCTGGTGTGTCCACCCGGGACCGTACACCTGGTGTGTCCACCAGGGACCATACACCTGGTGTGTCCACCAGGGACCATACACCTGGTGTGTCCACCCGGGACCATACACCTGGTGTGTCCACCCGGACCGTACACCTGGCGTGTCCACCCGGGACCATACACCTGGTGTGTCCACCCGGGACCATACACCTGGTGTGTCCACCCAGGACCGTACACCTGGTGTGTCCACCCGGGACCATACACCTGGTGTGTCCACCAGGGACCATACACCTGGTGTGTCCACCCAGGACCGTACACCTGGTGTGTCCACCCAGGACCGTACACCTGGTGTGTCCACCCGGGACAGTAGTGTAAATTAAGCCTTCGACCGTGCACAACACTTGAGAAGGTGAGACCATTAGCCCCCCCCCCTGCTCAGGTAATGTGCAGGTGTGGCACTAGTCATCCGGTGGAATTGTGTTGGACTAAGTGTGTGTGGGGGAAGAGGCTAAAGAGGATAACTGGGGGGGGGGGTAAGTGCCAGTAGGTGTGTTTAGCATATGTGTAGGAGTGAAATATGAAAATATACGTGTAGATGGCGTAGAGTTAGGCAGTGTAAGTATTTAATAAAAATAATAACAGTATGTTGGAAGGCTATGTTGAGGGCATAGAGGGCGACCCCCTCCCTTGGATGGACCGTCAGACGTCAGACAGAACTGTGTTCGTGGTAGGGTGTCTCAGCAGCAAATGGAGTGTGTCAATGACCCGTAATTGTTTTTGTAAAAAGGGGAGGAGGACCAACCCCTACCTTGCTTCCAGAGCAGAACATACCCAGCACCATCACATGCCCTCATGGTCACATCGATGTGTGTGCGTGTGGGAGCAAGCATATGTGCGGCTCAGCTCTTTGACGCCTGAGGCATTACTGCGTTGAATGACAGCGATACACTGTACCGTAGCTCACACCACCACATAGCAGCAGAATTCATGAGGTTTTCACCATATGCTAGCAGAGCACTTAAGACCAGTGTGTGGTCTTTGACGGCCCACACAGGAGTGGACTGTGTTCGCGTTTAAGGAGGCGTCATGTGTCGCACCCTCCCCTGAACGCACCCCCTCTCATGCAAGTGCCAGTCATCAATTACTCGACAATTCCCTACTTTACATTTCTCCAGTCCGCCATAAATGAGGTAAATACACGCCTGGTGTATTTACACCAGATATATGTCTGGTGTAAGATATATGTCTGTATTCATATCAAATAATGTCTATAGCCTGAGGTAGAGATCTTTTTTAATTTCGCATATAATGTTGCTTGGACTCTGAATAACGAACCTCCTCGTAGCCGTGAGTGTGTCATTGTTCTTTCCCAAAGGTGAGCAATGACCTTACCATACAAATTCCAAGCATTGATGTGTTAGCAAAGTAAACATAACATCTCTCCCTCCCCAACCAGTTGACACCCTCTTCTCCCCCACTCCAGTCTCACCTGGAGTGAGTGCATAGTGGACCACATAGCAGTGCATACCATATAGCACATAGGTATGAGGTCCTCCATGTCGTGCGTCCCTGGGCGGGGAGCCAGCCTTCAGGGGTGGATCGCGTCTGTGAAGTTTGACACATAACTGAGCTAAATGAGGCAATACCGCTCACCATACCCCTCTCCCGCTCGCTCCCTCCCCTTAAACTTAGTACTCAAGTCTGTTTACTTTCCCTCCGAAAGTTAGTAAGCGTTTTTTTTTACTGAATGTGGGAAACATTTTGTAGTTTGAAAGTTTTGAAATCCTGCAAGAGATAAAAAGAAAGAAAGATCTGGGATTGATATCTCACCATACCTGCCCTCAGAGGTCCTCATCAAAAGGATATCGGTAGCACATGAGCACATGTCACATGGTGGGTTATCACATTGAAGGGCGAGGGCCAACTGAGATGAATGTCAACATCAGCCTCTACCATACTCAGTCCTGGCTGTCCCTCCCCCTCCCCCCCCCCCACACCCTCAGAGGTGTATAGGGGGGGGGACATACCAGCACCGCATGTCTCTGTATTCATATTAAATAATGACTATAGCCTGAGTTATAGATCTTTTAATTTCGCTTTTGGCTCTGAGTAACGAGCCTCATCGTACACCAGTCTTCAATTTCCTTCTATCAAATCATATCTCTACTGGCATTTAAATAGCATTTAGCATCAGTTTTACTGAATGTGGGAAACACAACTTCTGGAGCCAGCAGCACTAGGAGACTTATGGGTAAGTGTTTTCCACTACTGAATGGATATATGTAATTTTAGATCAAATCCATGAGCTTCGCCATTACACACATTTGGGTTTGAGGTGTACTGAGATGGGGCGAGCTTTCAAGCTATCTAGGTAGCCTAGTTTTAAGGTTATACATACATTCCAACCCGAGGCAGACCACACCAGCAAACACCACGGTCAGACCTCAAACACCCAATTCATTTTTTTTTTTTTTTTTGCCTGGATTCCGAGGTTTAAAGACACCCGTTTTCTCTCCCCATAGGTGAGCCATGTTCCCCACATACAAGTTCCAAGCACTGAGCTGATAGTAAACATATACAAAACATATGAAGCTACCATTTCGTTCTCTGTTATACACGATAAGAGCGGCCATGAAAGTGGGAACACCCATCTAACACATAACAGGAGTTGTCTCTCTCTCGCAGCGGGGTACATCAGAGATACACTAAAAGGGACGTCATTAGTTCATGCCTTTAACACAGTACCCTGGGTGACTGTTTTAATAAGCCATGGGCGAGCGGTGTGGTATTTTGTAAACACACAGCTATATAGGATACACTTAGCAGTCACTGGTTACCAACCAACCTACATGCTTTTTCTCAGTATTCAGATCACTAAATAATTAGTTTGGGGACAGGCAATCATCTTTTGCTTTCTCCGGATGCGTCTGTTCACATAACGTTTTCCTTTCAATTATTGCTTCTGGTTACTTAGCGTTAACAATATTTCTAATTCATTTAACTTTTAAAGAGTAACGCCCGTCGTAAGCTAATCTTCGGTGGGAAGCATTTTTCTTGTTTTAAAGTTTTACATCGCAGTGGACTGAAGACTGTATCAGGCTACGGGGATTCAAATGATTGCTACTGTGTGTTTTACATCTCGTAACATAACGGGACTAACATGCAAACATCATTCTATTACTGTGTGACTGTTTTTTCAGCTCTTGTAACATAGTCAATGTAACGTAATGCAGAAAATTAACTTTCTGCTGTCCAAATAAATAGCATTTGAAATGTATGCGTGTCTACTTAATCTCCCTCGCCTCTACATCCAACACCAACACCAAATATTACTGTGCAGTCCTTGTAATACACAATAGCATTAGCCATTGTGCTACATATATATTAATAAACTTTCAAATTCTTTACAACTGCAGTTCAGTTCAGTTCAGTTTCTTTCATTTCAATGTCAGTGTGAAGGAATGCTCTCTCTTAAAACTGTGCACACTGAGAAATTTGTAGGATTGGTAAAGACAGTTTATTTATTTATCACGAGACGTGTACACAGTAGTGAAACGTACATAATGCTGACTAAGACTGTGACCGTGAGAATAAAGATGAGCACTGATGTTTTGGAGTGCTATTTTAGTCGAGAAATGATTGAAAAAACGTTTATTGCTTAGTGCGAGAAAGAGACCATGAGGTGTATGGTGAGATCATACAAAAAATATTTTAATTTGTAGGTAGTGATCACGTCTCCCCAACTTATCTGTCTTCCAGCATTGCGTGGTACATATTTCACAAAACACCTTTCCTCCTAACGCCAACTATTAGTTCATGCCCTACAGGGTCACCTTTGTTTAAACTTATCTACACACACGATATGAAATGTGAAAAACTAAATCTGCACTCATTACAGTGGGAATGAATGAATGTCTAAATTGTCTGTATAAACGGTGAAGATCCAGAAATAATGAACTGTGTTCACATGATTGAGGAATAAATTTAGTTAAGGAATGTGAACGAGTGATGTTGGGTGATTGTTTGGTAAATGTTAGCAACATTGTGAAACAGAACAAGTGTTTGAAGTGATGAACAGCTTAAAGATACCTTATTTGCTAGATGAAAAAACTAGTAATAGTTAAAAATCCCTGTTATATGTTTTCACTATCTATCTATCTATCTGTCTAATAGCGTACTGCTACATTTTTTACTTTTGTTATGTTTTACATTGCTGTGTAATGCATGGAATTTTATATGTGGTGAACAGCACCTCTTCTTACTGCTCATTGATAGTAGTGTATGTAAGTATTTTATAGAATATGACTCCTCTTATTTAAATCCTTTTTAAAACTAGATACAATATTCATGTTAATCTTTGTTTTCTCTCTCCCTCTCAATATACATGTGGGTTGGTGAAAGTTTTTTTTTTAAACTAAAGACCTTCTACTGTGAAAAAAAATGTGAGCAAAATGAATCTGTTATATGTTTTGACTAGACAGCTATTGCTACATTGGGTCTTTGCTATGTTTTACATTGAATAAAGAAACACACACCAATATCCCCTCATTGAGGAATTTAACTTACATTAAGTGAAAGGCTTCCACATTTAGGTTTGCATTTAATAAAAAAAAAATCAAAAAGGTTTTTTTTTTACCTCACTATATTTCTCTTTTATACAAAGTAAAAGTAAATGGATAAGAATTGAAAACAACATATAGACAGACTATACAGGTTTACTTTAAAATGATATTTGGATGAATAAGGCTTTAAGAGTGGTACATATTCTGTAGGGCACACACATAGGGTTTATGTAGTCTTTCCCCTTAATGTCACTGTTAACATGTGAGGGGGGGGGGCTAGGAGAGACAACCGCTGATAAGGCGGTGACGGTAAAGCCATGACGTCGAAGGCTAACGAGCCAAATGACACACACGGTGCTAAACGCCTCAAGGTTGTTTTACCCCATCATCATCGGAGTCGAGGTCAGACGGTCTGAAACTTAGTGACTGTCTAAGAGAGAACATATACGGACTTGACGTGATGATCCAAGCAAAATTGAAACCCTCTATTTCACTACTGCATCAGCTGGGTTGGCAGATATTAAAAACGATATGTGTAAATACCTGCTTCAACTAATGTTGGATGTTAGAGCGAACCTTAAAATAAAACCCGATAATTGACTTGCACTTAAAGATAATGAACAAGCCAATTTTAAAATATAATATCGAGTCTATGATTTTCCACGTTACATTATGTTATGTTACATTGTGTCTTACAAGGTCTAAAATAGTCACTCACAGTAATACAAAGAACGGCCGGTGTTTGCATGTTGGTCACTTTACGTTACGCTTTGAAAATCACACCAGCATTGAGATAAATGTGTTGTACTCAGTGATAATGAACAAGCTAATTTTAAAAATAATATCATGTCTATGATTTTCCACGTTACGTCACGTTACATTGTGTCTTACAAGGTCTAAAACAGTCACACATTAAAAGAATGTTGAATGTATGTAGAATAAGGAATACATGCAGAACAAGATTGAAGAGTGGCTTACGACGCTCGTTACTCTTAAAAAGAAGTTATTTGGGGAAAGAATGATGATTGCAAGTGGGTCACGTTACGTTACGAGGTGTAAAACACGCAGTAGCATGTTGGTCAAGTTACATTACAAAGTGTGGAACACACAGTAACAGGGATAACAGCATTTATTATAATAATAAGATTGAAGACCCCCTTACGGTGCTCGTTACTCTTAAAATGTTATTTGGGCAAAGAATGATGTTCCATGTTGGTCATGTTACGTTACAAGGTTACAAGGGTAAGAGTGCAGTGTGTCGAAAATTGTCGTTAGTCTTCCATCCTCTGGTGAGGACGTGTGCAATGTGTTGGCATCTGTGATTATTCCGATGGAGACAAGTCAGTCTTCCTTCGGTTAATGTAACTTTTTAAGTCTCCAAACCTAATGGTGCATTTGTGAACTGGGTCACTACTCTTGTATTATTATCTCTGATCATATGTAAAGGCTTTTGCACAGAACAACCGCTCTATCAAATCCTCCGTAGTTAATGGCTATCAACTGAAAGTATTTTAAAACTAAAAACTAAGTTCCTCTGTTAACAACACACACCGACTATTCCATTGAGGATTACTAAGGTGAAGATTAGACACTCTGCTGGATCGAGCGTTAATGTGGTGGTGAAAGAGTGGTAGAGCTGTGTGACAACTCACCAATAAGGAGACACAAGACCGATCTGTCGTTCATCGTTAGATTGTTCCTCTGAATAAGCTGAATTGAGATATGTAGAATCTTTAAAACTAAGGTTACTTGGAAAAAATACTTTTCCCAACTACTGGTGTGTTTCAGGAGAAATGTAGATAGACTACGGGGATAGAGAATTGACGTGTGATGGACGAGAGGGCGTGTGTCACCGAATGTGTGGGTAGATTAGCTGAGATGAGAGCAGGCGCACGTCGACCACAGCTGAGAGTTTAACCCCTGCAGGTTGACAGAGAGAGACAGACAGATAGACAGCGCTAATGTCATTGTGTATTACAAGGACTGCACAGAAATATTTGGTGTTGGTGTTAGATGTAGAGGCGAGGGAGATTGAGTAGACACGCCTACATTTCAATGATATTTATTTGGAAAGCAGAACGCCAAATTTTCCGCGTTATATTTCATTGACTATGTTATAAGAACCGAAAAAAAACAGCTACACAGTACTAATTATTTTTGGTGTTGGATGTAGAGGCTATGGGGGATTGTCTAGAAACGCATACATATCAAATGCTATTTATTTGGACAGCAGAAAGTTTATTTTCCGCATTACGTCACATTGACTATGTTACAAGAAATGGAAAAACAGTCACACAGTAATAGAATGATGTTTGCATGTTAGTCCCGTTATGTTATGAGATATAAAACACACAGTAGCAATCATTTGAATCACCGTAGCCTGATACAGTCTTCGGTAAACTGCAATGTAAAACTTTAAAACAAGAAAAATGCTTCCCACTGAAGATTAGCTTACGACGGGCGTTACTCTTTAAAAGTTAAATGAATTAGAAATATTGTTAACGCTAAGTAACCAGAAGCAATAATTGAAAGGAAAACGTTATGTGAACAGACGCATCCGGAGAAAGCAAAAGATGATTGCCTGTCCCCAAACTAATTATTTAGTGATCTGAATACTGAGAAAAAGCATGTAGGTTGGTTGGTAACCAGTGACTGCTAAGTGTATCCTATATAGCTGTATGTTTACAAAATACCAGACCGCTCGTCCACGGCTCATTAGAAACAGTCACCCAGGGTCCTGTGTTTAAGACATGAACTAATGACGTCCCTTTTAGTGTATCTCTGATGTAACCCGCTGCGAGAGAGAGACAACTCCTGTTATGAGCTAGGTGAGTGGTCCCACTTTCATAGCCGCTCTCATTGTGCAAAACAGAGAACGAAATGGTAGCGTCATATGTTTTGTATATGTTTACTTTACAATTAGCGCAATGCTTGGAATTTGTATGTCGGGAACATGGCTCACGTATGCAGGAGAAAGAACGGGGGTCTTTAATCCTCGGCATCAAGGCAAAAAAACATTAAAATAATGAATGGCGCGTTTGAGGTCTGACCATGGTGTTTGCTGGTGTGGTCTGCATCGGGTTGGAATGTATGTAGAACCTTAAAACTAGGCTACCTAGTTAGCTTGAAAGCTCGCCCCATCTTAGCACACCTCAAACCTCCATCCCAGATGTTTGTAATGGCGAAGCTCGTGGATTTGATCTAAAATTACATATATTCATTCAGTAGTGGAAAACACCCACAAGTCTCCTAGTGCTGCTGGCTCCAGAAGTTGTGTTTCCCACATTCAGTAAAACTGATGCTAAATGCTATTTAAATGCCAGTAGAGATATGATTTGATAGAAGGAAATTGAAGACTGGTATATGATGAGGCTCGTTACTCAGAGCCAAAAGCGAAATTAAAAGATCTATTCCACAGGCTATAGTAATTATTTGATATGAATACAGAGACATGCGGTGCTGGTATGTCCCCCCCTATACACCTCTGAGGGTGTGGGGGGGGGGAGGGGGGGACAGCCAGGACTGAGTATGGTAGAGGCTGATGTTGACATTCACCACAGTTGGCCCTCGCCCTTGAATGATGTAACCACCAAGTGGCAGGTGCTCATGTGCTACCAATATCCTTTTGATGATGACCTCTGGGGGCAGGTACGTTGTGATATCAATCCCAGATCTTTCGCTCTATTTGTCTCTTGGAGGATTTCAAAACTTTAAAACTAACTATAAAATGTTTCCCCCATTCAGTAAAAAAAACGCTTACTAACTTTCGGAGGGAAAAGTAAACAGACTTGAGTGCTAAGTGTAAGGGGAGGGAGCGGGCGGGAGAGGGTATGGTGAGCGGTATTGCCTCATTTAGCTCAGTTATGTGTCAAACTTCACAGACGCGATCCACCCCTGAAGGCTGGCTCCCCGCCCAGGGACGCACGACATGGAGGACCTCATACCTATGTGCTATATGGTATGCACTGCTATGTGGTTCACTATGCACTCCTTTGAGGTGAGGCTGGAGTGGGGGAGAAGAGGGTGTCAACTGGTTGGGGAGGGGGAGATGTTATGTTTACTTTGCTAACACATCAATGCTTGGAATTTGTATGTTAAGGTCATTGCTCACCTTTGGGAAAGAACAATGACACACTCACGGCTACGAGGAGGTTCGTTACTCAGAGTCCAAGCAATATTAAAGACGATCTCTACCTCAGCCTATAGACATTATTTGATTTGAATACAGAGACATATATAATATGTGTACCTCGTTTATGGCGGACTGGGGAAATGTGAAGTGGAAAATTGTCGAGTAATTGATGACTGGCACCTGCATGAGTTGGGGTGCATTGAGGGGAGGGTGCGACACATGACACCTCCTTAAACTCGAACACAGTCCACTCCTGTGTGGGCCGTCAAAGACCACACACCGGTCCTACGT
Organism: Procambarus virginalis; assembly: GCA_020271785.1. Taxonomy (NCBI): domain Eukaryota; kingdom Metazoa; phylum Arthropoda; class Malacostraca; order Decapoda; family Cambaridae; genus Procambarus; species Procambarus virginalis. Next base: position 34,843 of record WNGS01163256.1, on the reverse strand, counting down.
GCTCTGCTAGCATATGGTGAAAACCTCATGACTTCTGCTGCTGCCGCTGCTGCTGCTGCTGCTGCTGCTGCTGCTGCTGTTGCTGCTGGTGGTGGTGCTGTTGCTGCAGCCGCTGCTGCTGCTGCTGCTGCTGCTGCTGCTGTTGCTGCTGGTGGTGGTGCTGCTGCTGCTGCTGCTATATGGTGGTGTGAGCTACGCTACAGCATATTGCTGTCATTCAACGCAGTAATGCCTCAGGCTTCAAAGAGCTGAGCCGCACAAATGCTTGCTCCCATACACACACACATCGATGTGACCATGTGGGCATGTGGTCGTGTGATGGTGCTGGGTATGTTCCGCTCTGGAAGCAAGGTTTGCTCTCCTCCCCTCTTTACAAAAACAATTACGGGCCACTGACACACTCCATTTAGTGCTGAGACGCCCTACCATGAACACAGTCCTGTCTGACATGAAAACTAATCGACGACATCAGAGACCTACATCAGAAACAGAATTGGGTGAGAAAGATAAACGTTTTTCTTACATAAAAACAGACATTTTGTTTAAAAAAAAAAACACGAGAATGAGACCCTCGCTATCAGTCAAAGCTACCTATAGCACCCCCCCCCCTTAACCTCCTTCATGTGCCTTACCCCTAACCACCCATCTTTAAAGCTCGATCTCCTATTTCCCCCCACTCCCCTACACACACATGGAGTGAGGGTAACACGATTCCACGGAAGAATAGTGCCGCGCGGCTCCTGGGGAACCCCCAGGACCCTTTTTGACTAGACACCTACACATCACCTGAGCAGGGGGGGCCTAATGGGATCACCTGACACCTGCTCAGGTGTTGTGCACGGTCGTAGTCATAATTTACACTACTCGGGACCATACACCCGGTGTGTCCACCCGAGGACACGTAAAGGATATCTGGCATGCCCACCTGCCACTCCTTCAACATACCCACCTGCCCCACCCTCAACATACCCACCTACCCCACCCTCAACATACCCACCTGCCCCACCCTCAACATACCCACCTGCCCCACCCTCNTGGCTGTGGCTGTGGCTGTGGCTGAGGAACAGTTACGGCTGGCCCTTGGCAGTGGCTGTGGAACAGTTAACGCCGGCCCTTGGCTGTGGCTGTGGAACAGTTAACGCTGGCCCTTGGCTGTGGCTGTGGAACAGTTAACGCTGGCTCTTGGCTGTGGCTGTGGAACAGTTAACGTTGGCCCTTGGCTGTGGCTGTGGAACAGTTAACGCTGGCCTTTGGCTGTGGCTGTGGAACAGTTAACGCTGGCCCTTGGCTGTGGCTGTGGAACAGTTAACGCTGGCCCTTGGCTGTGGCTGTGACTGTGGAACAGTTAAGGCTGGCCCTTGGCTGTGGCGGTGGAACAGTTAACGCTGGCCATTGGCTGTGGCTGTGGAACAGTTAACGCAGGCCTTGGCTGTGGCTGTGGAACAGTTAAGGCTGGCCCTTGGCTGTGGCTGTGGAACAGTTAACGCTGGCCCTGGCTGTGGCTGTGACTGTGGAACAGTTAAGGCTGGCCCTTGGCTGTGGCTGTGGAACAGATAAGGCTGGCCCTTGGCTGTGGCTGTGGAACAGTTAACGCTGGCCCTTGGCTGTGGCTGTGGAACAGTTAACGCTGGCCCTTGGCTGTGGCTGTGGAACAGTTAACGCTGGCCCTTGGCTGTGGCTGTGGAACAGTTAACGCTGGCCCTTGGCTGTGGCTGTGGAACAGTTAAACGCTGGCCCTTGGCTGTGGCTGTGACTGTGGAACAGTTAAGGCTGGTCCTTGGCTGTGGCTGTGGAACAGTTAAGGCTGGCCGTTGGCTGTGGCTGTGGAACAGTTAACGCTGGCCCTTGGCTGTGGCTGTGGAACAGTTACGCTGGCCCTTGGCTGTGGCTGTGGAACAGTTAACGCTGGCCCTTGGCTGTGGCTGTGGAACAGTTAACGCTGGCCCTTGGCTGTGGCTGTGACTGTGGAACAGTTAAGACTGGCCCTTGGCTGTGGCTGTGGGTGTAGAACAGTTAAGGCTGGCCCTTGGCTGTGGCTGTGGAACAGTTAACGCTGGCCCTTGGCTGTGGCTGTGGAACAGTTAAGGCTGGCCCTTGGTTGTGACTGTGGAACAGTTAAGGCTGGCCCTTGGCTGTGGCTGTGGAACAGTTAAGGCTGACCCATGGCTGTGGCTGTGGCTGTGGAACAGTTAAGGCTGGCCCTTGGCTGTGGCTGTGGAACAGTTAAGGCTGGCCCTTGGCTGTGGCTGTGGCTGTGGAACAGTTAAGGCTGGCCCTTGGCTGTGGCTGTGACTGTGGAACAGTTAAGGCTGGCCCTTGGCTGTGGAACAGTTAAGGCTGGCCCTTGGCTGTGGAACAGTTAAGGCTGGCCCTTGGCTGTGGCTGTGGCTGTGGAACAGTTAAGGCTGGCCTTGGCTGTGGAACAGTTAAGGCTGGCCCTTGGCTGTGGCTGTGACTGTGGAACAGTTAAGGCTGGCCCTTGGCTGTGGCTGTGGCTGTGGAAGAGTTAAGGCTGGTCCTTGGCTGTGGCTGTGGAACAGTTAAGGCTGGCCCTTGGCTGTGGCTGTGGGTGTAGAACAGTTAAGGCTGGCCCTTGGCTGTGGCTGTGGCTGTGGAACAGTTAAGGCTGGCCTTTGACTGTGGCTGTGGCTGTGGAACAGTTAAGGCTGGCCCTTGGCTGTAACTGTGGAACAGTTAAGGCTGGCCCTTGGCTGTGACTGTGGAACAGTTAAGGCTGGCCCTTGGCTGTGACTGTGGAACAGTTAAGGCTGGCCCTTGGCTGTGGCTGTGGATGTGGAACAGTTAAGGCTGGCCCTTGGCTGTGGCTGTGACTGTGGAACAGTTAAGGCTGGCCCTTGGCTGTGACTGTGGAACAGTTAAGGCTGGCCCTTGGCTGTGGCTGTGGGTGTAGAACAGTTAAGGCTGGCCCTTGGCTGTGGCTGTGGCTGTGGAACAGTTAAGGCTGGCCTTTGACTGTGGCTGTGGCTGTGGAACAGTTAAGGCTGGCCCTTGGCTGTAACTGTGGAACAGTTAAGGCTGGCCCTTGGCTGTGACTGTGGAACAGTTAAGGCTGGCCCTTGGCTGTGACTGTGGAACAGTTAAGGCTGGCCCTTGGCTGTGGCTGTGGATGTGGAACAGTTAAGGCTGGCCCTTGGCTGTGGCTGTGACTGTGGAACAGTTAAGGCTGGCCCTTGGCTGTGACTGTGGAACAGTTAAGGCTGGCCCTTGGCTGTGACTGTGGAACAGTTAAGGCTGGCCCTTGGCTGGGGCTGTGGAACAGTTAAGGCTGGCCCTTGGCTGTGGCTGTGGAACAGTTAAGGCTGGCCCTTGGCTGTGGCTGTGGAACAGTTAACGCTGGCCCTTGGCTGTGGCTGTGACTGTGGAACAGTTAAGGCTGGCCCTTGGCTGTGGCTGTGGAACAGTTAAGGCTGGCCCTTGGCTGTGGCTGTGGAACAGTTAACGCTGGCCCTTGGCTGTGGCTGTGGAACAGTTAACGCTGGCCCTTGGCTGTGGCTGTGGAACAGTTAACGTTGGCCCTTGGCTGTGGCTGTGACTGTGGAACAGTTAAGGCTGGCCCTTGGCTGTGGCTGTGGGTGTAGAACAGTTAAGGCTGGCCCTTGGCTGTGGCTGTGGAACAGTTAACGCTGGCCCTTGGCTGTGGCTGTGGAACAGTTAAGGCTGGCCCTTGGCTGTGGCTGTGGAACAGTTAAGGCTGGCCCTTGGCTGTGGCTGTGGAACAGTTAAGGCTGGCCCTTGGCTGTGGCTGTGGAACAGTTAAGGCTGGCCCTTGGCTGTGGCTGTGGCTGTGGAACAGTTAAGGCTGGCCCTTGGCTGTGGCTGTGGAACAGTTAAGGCTGGCCCTTGGCTGTGGCTGTGGAACAGTTAAGGCTGGTCCTTGGCTGTGGCTGTGGAACAGTTAAGGCTGGCCCTTGGCTGTGGCTGTGGGTGTAGAACAGTTAAGGCTGGCCCTTGGCTGTGGCTGTGGCTGTGGAACAGTTAAGGCTGGCCCTTGGCTGTGACTGTGGAACAGTTAAGGCTGGCCCTGGCTGTGGCTGTGGCTGTGGAACAGTTAAGGCTGGCCCTTGGCTGTGACTGTGGAACAGTTAAGGCTGGCCCTTGGCTGTGACTGTGGAACAGTTAAGGCTGGCCCTTGGCTGTGACTATGGAACAGTTAAGGCTGGCCCTTGGCTGTGGCTGTGGATGTGGAACAGTTAAGGCTGGCCCTTGGCTGTGGCTGTGACTGTGGAACAGTTAAGGCTGGCCCTTGGCTGTGACTGTGGAACAGTTAAGGCTGGCCCTTGGCTGTGACTGTGGAACAGTTAAGGCTGGCCCTTGGCTGTGACTGTGGAACAGTTAAGGCTGGCCCTTAGCTGTGACTGTGGAACAGTTAAGGCTGGCCCTTGGCTGTGGCTGTGGAACAGTTAAGGCTGGCCCTTGGCTGGGGCTGTGGAACAGTTAAGGCTGGCCCTTGGCTGTGGCTGTGACTGTGGAACAGTTAAGGCTGGCCCTTGGCTGTGGCTGTGACTGTGGAACAGTTAAGGCTGGCCCTTGGCTGTGGCTGTGACTGTGGAACAGTTAAGGCTGGCCCTTGGCTGTGGCTGTGACTGTGGAACAGTTAAGGCTGGCCCTTGGCTGTGGCTGTGGAACAGTTAACGCTGGCCCTTGGCTGTGGCTGTGACTGTGGAACAGTTAAGGCTGGCCCTTGGCTGTGGCTGTGGGTGTAGAACAGTTAAGGCTGGCCCTTGGCTGTGGCTGTGGAACAGTTAACGCTGGCCCTTGGCTGTGGCTGTGGAACAGTTAAGGCTGGCCCTTGGTTGTGACTGTGGAACAGTTAAGGCTGGCCCTTGGCTGTGGCTGTGGAACAGTTAAGGCTGACCCATGGCTGTGGCTGTGGCTGTGGAACAGTTAAGGCTGGCCCTTGGCTGTGGCTGTGGAACAGTTAAGGCTGGCCCTTGGCTGTGGCTGTGGCTGTGGAACAGTTAAGGCTGGCCCTTGGCTGTGGCTGTGACTGTGGAACAGTTAAGGCTGGCCCTTGGCTGTGGAACAGTTAAGGCTGGCCCTTGGCTGTGGAACAGTTAAGGCTGGCCCTTGGCTGTGGCTGTGGCTGTGGAACAGTTAAGGCTGGCCCTTGGCTGTGGAACAGTTAAGGCTGGCCCTTGGCTGTGGCTGTGACTGTGGAACAGTTAAGGCTGGCCCTTGGCTGTGGCTGTGGCTGTGGAAGAGTTAAGGCTGGTCCTTGGCTGTGGCTGTGGAACAGTTAAGGCTGGCCCTTGGCTGTGGCTGTGGGTGTAGAACAGTTAAGGCTGGCCCTTGGCTGTGGCTGTGGCTGTGGAACAGTTAAGGCTGGCCTTTGACTGTGGCTGTGGCTGTGGAACAGTTAAGGCTGGCCCTTGGCTGTAACTGTGGAACAGTTAAGGCTGGCCCTTGGCTGTGACTGTGGAACAGTTAAGGCTGGCCCTTGGCTGTGACTGTGGAACAGTTAAGGCTGGCCCTTGGCTGTGGCTGTGGATGTGGAACAGTTAAGGCTGGCCCTTGGCTGTGGCTGTGACTGTGGAACAGTTAAGGCTGGCCCTTGGCTGTGACTGTGGAACAGTTAAGGCTGGCCCTTGGCTGTGACTGTGGAACAGTTAAGGCTGGCCCTTGGCTGGGGCTGTGGAACAGTTAAGGCTGGCCCTTGGCTGTGGCTGTGGAACAGTTAAGGCTGGCCCTTGGCTGTGGCTGTGGAACAGTTAACGCTGGCCCTTGGCTGTGGCTGTGACTGTGGAACAGTTAAGGCTGGCCCTTGGCTGTGGCTGTGGAACAGTTAAGGCTGGCCCTTGGCTGTGGCTGTGGAACAGTTAACGCTGGCCCTTGGCTGTGGCTGTGGAACAGTTAACGCTGGCCCTTGGCTGTGGCTGTGGAACAGTTAACGTTGGCCCTTGGCTGTGGCTGTGACTGTGGAACAGTTAAGGCTGGCCCTTGGCTGTGGCTGTGGGTGTAGAACAGTTAAGGCTGGCCCTTGGCTGTGGCTGTGGAACAGTTAACGCTGGCCCTTGGCTGTGGCTGTGGAACAGTTAAGGCTGGCCCTTGGCTGTGGCTGTGGAACAGTTAAGGCTGGCCCTTGGCTGTGGCTGTGGAACAGTTAAGGCTGGCCCTTGGCTGTGGCTGTGGAACAGTTAAGGCTGGCCCTTGGCTGTGGCTGTGGCTGTGGAACAGTTAAGGCTGGCCCTTGGCTGTGGCTGTGGAACAGTTAAGGCTGGCCCTTGGCTGTGGCTGTGGAACAGTTAAGGCTGGTCCTTGGCTGTGGCTGTGGAACAGTTAAGGCTGGCCCTTGGCTGTGGCTGTGGGTGTAGAACAGTTAAGGCTGGCCCTTGGCTGTGGCTGTGGCTGTGGAACAGTTAAGGCTGGCCCTTGGCTGTGACTGTGGAACAGTTAAGGCTGGCCCTTGGCTGTGGCTGTGGCTGTGGAACAGTTAAGGCTGGCCCTTGGCTGTGACTGTGGAACAGTTAAGGCTGGCCCTTGGCTGTGACTGTGGAACAGTTAAGGCTGGCCCTTGGCTGTGACTGTGGAACAGTTAAGGCTGGCCCTTGGCTGTGGCTGTGGATGTGGAACAGTTAAGGCTGGCCCTTGGCTGTGGCTGTGACTGTGGAACAGTTAAGGCTGGCCCTTGGCTGTGACTGTGGAACAGTTAAGGCTGGCCCTTGGCTGTGACTGTGGAACAGTTAAGGCTGGCCCTTGACTGTGACTGTGGAACAGTTAAGGCTGGCCCTTAGCTGTGACTGTGGAACAGTTAAGGCTGGCCCTTGGCTGTGGCTGTGGAACAGTTAAGGCTGGCCCTTGGCTGGGGCTGTGGAACAGTTAAGGCTGGCCCTTGGCTGTGGCTGTGACTGTGGAACAGTTAAGGCTGGCCCTTGGCTGTGGCTGTGACTGTGGAACAGTTAAGGCTGGCCCTTGGCTGTGGCTGTGACTGTGGAACAGTTAAGGCTGGCCCTTGGCTGTGGCTGTGACTGTGGAACAGTTAAGGCTGGCCCTTGGCTGTGGCTGTGGAACAGTTAACGCTGGCCCTTGGCTGTGGCTGTGGAACAGTTAAGGCTGGCCCTTGGCTGTGGCTGTGACTGTGGAACAGTTAAGGCTGGCCCTTGGCTGTGGCTGTGACTGTGGAACAGTTAACGCTGGCCCTTGGCTGTGGCTGTGACTGTGGAACAGTTAAGGCTGGCCCTTGGCTGTGGCTGTGGCTGTGGAACAGTTAACGCTGGCCCTTGGCTGTGGCTGTGGAACAGTTAACGCTGGCCCTTGGCTGTGGCTGTGACTGTGGAACAGTTAAGGCTGGCCCTTGGCTGTGGCTGTGGAACAGTTAAGGCTGGCCCTTGACTGTGACTGTGGAACAGTTAACGCTGGCCCTTGGCTGTGGCTGTGGAACAGTTAACGCTGGCCATTGGCTGTGGCTGTGACTGTGGAACAGTTAAGGCTGGCCCTTGGCTGTGGCTGTGGAACAGTTAAGGCTGGCCCTTGGCTGTGGCTGTGGAACAATTAACGCTGGCCCTTGGCTGTGGCTGTGGAACAGTTAAGGCTGACCCATGGCTGTGGCTGTGACTGTGGAACAGTTAAGGCTGGCCCTTGGCTGTGGCTGTGGAACAGTTAAGGCTGGCCCTTGGCTGTGGCTGTGGAACAGTTAAG
>WNGS01163256.1:5765-17590 GCA_020271785.1 Procambarus virginalis | reverse complement strand
ACACACACACAGCAACAAGTTTGTCCCAGTCCAAAAGGAAAACAGTGAAATGAAGATGAGAAACCCATGGTTTAATCAGAGATGTAGGCTAGCTAAGCAGCAAAGTAAAGGCATGGAGAAACTATAGGAATAACAGGACACTGGAGAGCAGAGAAAGATACCAGAATGCCAGGAATGAATATGTCAGGATGAGAAGAGAGGCAGAAAGACAATACGAAAACGACATCGCAAGCAAGGCAAAGACTCAGCCTAAATTGCTGCATAGCCACATCAGGAGGAAAAACAACAGTAAAGGAACAGGTTATGAAATTAAGGATAGGGCAGAAGGATTCACTACAAACGACAAGGAAGTATGTGAGGAACTGAATAAGAAATTCCAAGAGGTCTTCACCTTAGAGCAAGGAGAAATCCCAGAGTTAAGAGAGGGGATAGCTAACCAGGAACCACTGGAAGAGTTTGAGATTACAAGCGGGGAGTAAAAAAGTGTTTACTAGAGTTGGATGTGACAAAGGCTATAGGCCCAGATGGAATCTCCCCTTGGATACTTAAGGAAGGAGCAGAAGAACTGTGCCTACCACTCTCCATAGTGTATAACAAATCTCTGGCAACAGGGGAACTGCCAAAATTTGGAAAGCAGCTAATGTAGTCCCGATATACAAGAAAGGGGATAGACAGGAGGCACTGAATTACAGGCCAGTGTCCCTAACCTGCATACCATGCAAGCTGATGGAGAAGATTGTGCGAAGAAAGCTAGTGGAGCACTGGAGCGAAAGAACTTTGTAACACAGCACCAACATGGATTCAGGGATGGCAGGTCCTGCCTCACAGGGTTACTTGAATTCTACGACCAGGCAACAAAAATAAGGCAAGAAAGAGAAGGGTGGGCAGACTGCATATTTTGGATTGTCAGAAAGCCTTTGATACAGTGCCACACAAGAGGCTAGTGAAAAAGCTGGAGATGCAGGCTGGAGTGAAAGGGAAGGTACTCCGTTGGATACAGGAGTACCTAAGCAACAGGAGACAAAGAGTCAGTGTGAGGGGTGAGGTCTCAGATTGGCGAGACGTTACGAGTGGAGTCCCGCAGGGGTCAGTCCTTGGACCTATACTGTTTCTGATATATGTAAATGATCTCCCAGAGGGTATAGAATCGTTTCTCTCAATGTTTGCCGATGATGCAAAAATTATGAGGAGGATTGAAACCGAGGACGATAGTAGGAGGCTACAAGACGACCTAGACAGACTGAGTGAATGGTCCAACAAATGGCTGTTGAAGTTCAACCCGAGTAAATGCAAAGTAATGAAACTAGGCAGTGGAAACAGGAGGCCAGACACAGGATACAGAATAGGAGATGAAGTACTTAATGAAACGGACAGAGAGAAAGATCTAGGAGTTGATATCACACCAAACCTGTCTCCTGAAGCCCACATAAAAAGGATAACATCTGCGGCATATGCGAGGCTGGCTAACATCAGAACAGCGTTCAGGAACCTGTGTAAGGAATCATTCAGAATCTTGTACACCACATATGTAAGACCAATCCTGGAGTATGCAGCCCCAGCATGGAGCCCGTACCTTGTCAAGCACAAGACGAAGCTGGAAAAAGTCCAAAGTATGCCACTAGACTAGTCCCAGAACTAAGAGGCATGAGTTACGAGGAAAGGCTGCGGGAAATGCACCTTACGACACTGGAAGACAGAAGAGTAAGGGGAGATATGATCACAACCTACAAAATCCTCAGAGGAATCGACCGGGTAGACAAGGACAAACTATTCAACACTGGGGGGACGCGAACAAGGGGACACAGGTGGAACTGAGTACCAACATGAGCCACAGAGACGTTAGAAGGAACTTTTTCAGTGTCAGAGTAGTTAACGGATGGAATGCATTAGGCAGTCGATTCACCTATAACCTGCGACAGGTATAAGAAGGTGAGAACTGTGGTTGATCCCTCAGATCAACACAGACACAATAAAACAATGACAAGATCTTGTACTTACAGATAAGGTACCTTTCCTTACGCACTCACTCAGACTCGTTATACAAGCACTCGTAGGTGGCCTGATAGCTGGTTTCGCTCGTAGACACGGAGGGTACTCGCATATCTTGAGGTGATTTCGTGAGTAGGGCGTGCTGTATGCTTAACAGACAGACACACGCGCACACACTGGCACTGACGGTGCGTGAGGTGGTGACGTCACGTAGGAGTGAGGGCGGCGGCGGGCGCTCGAGGTACTGAGGTACACGCTCAGGATGAGTGGCGGTACCATGCACTACACTGTACACTGTGGTAATGTCACACACAGATTACTTAGGCGGCGGCACTGCCTTAGTTCACTCTAGGTCACTCACGACGATCTTTGTCACCAGGGGTTACCTGATACCAGTCTGTTTCGCTCTGGAGATTTGTCACTTTAGGCTTCTAAACAATATATTCCCACTCGTGATTCTGGCGAGTGTGTGGTATATCGCAAAGACGCTGAGTTAACTTGACGGTGAGGGATAGACGGTGATCAGTCTATTGGCCGGTAGAACAGAACACGTCCTCTGGGTATGGTCTCTCTCACGTGAATGAGTTTGCAAGGGTGCCGGGCATCTCGTGGCACACAACACAAAAGAGTTACAATTTGACCAATAGCATTGCAGCAAATGAGCGGGAACCAATCATATTAGCTCGTTCGATGAGCAGTAGCAGGAGTGACGTCATGAACACGTCATAGCTGTTATTCAACATCGCGCCGGTTGACCCCAGAGGTCAGACGCTGCTGGCGCCTCCCCTCTGTCTCACGCTCTCCACCAGCCATGTACTCACTGACCCTTGGTGGCAAGTATGCTTAAGCTCCCTGTATCTACTTCCTGCCTAGACATACGGCGGCCTACGTATTTTAACAGTGTTCCTGGTTAAGTGGGCATTCTGGAGATACCCAACATGCTAGGTCACTATCCAGGATTAAGGGAAATAGGCTTTGTGCACAAGATCAGTGCACTGTGCACTGCAATGAGCCATTCAAGTCAGCTGTGGGAGGATCTTGGGAGACATACTCCCACATCACCCCCCAACAAAGATCGAGCTCCACAGCGTGGCGCTCGTTCCAACTCACACCGCTGACAACATGTGCACAAACTGAGTGCACTTAGCGCGGCCGGGTCCAGCGGACCCCTTTTCTATACAGCTAGGCGAGGCGGGGCCTCGTCTAGACTATTCTCTTCTGGTAAGTGAGGAATTTCTTCAGTCACCGGATCACATGTGGCTATCTGTTCAGGTTTTGAGCAGGCACTGTGGTTGGACGTAGCTCCAGGTCTGGGTCGGCTCAACGCCTCGAAACCCTGAGTGGCGCTGGTCTGTCCACTGCCTCTCTCCACCTGTGTCATGCCTGAAACATCAGAGACACACTGGGAACCAGTGTCCGGTGATGCGCGTTGCGTTTCCTCGCTCATGTCTCCCTCGTTCGACGTCTCGTTAATCACCCTGACCTACTCAACCAGTCAGCACCTACGGCTGAGAGCAGTGGGTTGTCGATCAGCTCTGTCGATGTCGAGGCCCGTGGTCCTCTCCTGTTTTTCGTCTTACATGCTTCTTCGGCTTTGTTGATACATCTACAGGAGGGTCCTCGTAGCGTTTGAGCATGTTGACGTGGTACTTCTTCCTGGCACCATCGACGTCGAGCACGTAGTTTAACGAGTGCGAGCACTCCACTACCGTGAATGGGCCCTTCCACTGCAGCAAGAGCTTGTTCTTGCTGGTGGGAAGTAACAAAAGTACCTTGTCACCTACACTGAACTTGCGTTCTTTTGCTTTTTTGTCGTATGTTTGCTTCTGGTACTCCTTTGCTTTTGCTAGCTGTTCTCGAGCCAGCTGACAGGTGTTCTCCAGCCGTTCCCGTAGATCGATGACGTACTCGTACGTCGTCTTGGTTTCAGGGGTACAGTCATCGCCTTCCCACAGGTTCCTCAGTACCTGCAGAGGGCCTTTAACTGTGCGACCGTACAAAAGCTCGAAGGGTGAGAACCCTGTGCTAGCCTGTGGCACCTCCCTGTAGGCAAACAACAAAGGGTTGATATACCTGGGCCACTCCCGAGGCTGTTCGATGCACATTCTCTTCAACATCTTCTTGAGAGTGCCATTGAAGCGTTCTACCAAACCGTTTCCCATAGCATGATAAGGCGTGGTGAGGGATGCTCTCGCTGTGAGCAGACGTCTGACTTGGTCCATCATCTCGCTGGTAAACTGTGTCCCTCGGTCGCTATGGATCCACTCAGGTATACCAAGGCGACTGAAAAAACCTACCAAGGCTTCCGCTACCGTTGACGTCTCGATGTTCTTCAGGGCAGCTGCTTCTGGGTACCTTGTTGCGTGATCGACCATGGTCAGGATGTACTTACTGCCGTCCGTTGCACTCGGTATGATGATCAATGCTGACCAGCTTGAACGGCTGATCAATGATGGGGAAGGGCTGAAGCTTCCCGGGCTTCACCCGTCCTCGATCAGTGGTGCGCTGACAGGTGTCACACGAGCGAGTGTAACGCTGTATTTCCCCAGTAATTCCTGGCCAGTAGAACACAGCTTGTATCCTCGCACTGGTCTTTGCGTGACCCATATGACCTCCCATCAGAGCTTCATGACCTAAGCGAAACACAGCCAGTCTATGCTCCTGTGGAACAACGAGTTGATCCCAAGTATCGTGGGGCGTCTCAACTCTGCGCACGAGTTTCCCATTATGGTGCAAGTACCAGTACTTGCGTTCCTGGTGTTGGAAAACCCTTTTCTCCTCAGCATACTTACGTATCTGGGCTGGTGTTGGGTCGCTCCCTTGGGCATCAATAAACTCCTTTGCAGACACTCCCTGAATGTCTCGTAATTTCAAAGGTTTTTCTGGGCGAGTCGGCTTGTTGCTCTGTGACCTCGTAGTGACAGCTGCCACGAGCGAGTTACCTGTTAATGGAGTTGCTGTTTCTTCAACCAGAGGTTTTGCTTCTTTCTCCATAACTTCACAGCTTACCTTCTCTCCCTTACTCTTCAGCTGGGTGAGGGTGTGGGCACTCCCTGTGACGTCATCCCCGGGCGAGTCGCCTTGGGATCAGCTGACCGACGGTGGCTGCGCGCCTTACTCTCCCCCGTTTTCTTGAGGGCGGACTTGGGCAATCAGAGACTCCCGGAACATTTCCCAATAAAAGTCCATATACAGCACGTTCCTGTTGAACGGCACGGATTTTACCTTTGATGTAAGGTGTGTCGACCCACACATACACCTCCACCATCTCTTTAGTATAGCCATTTGGGAATTTGACATAGACATGTCTACCTGTCTCAGATCCTGGCTGTACTAGGCTCTTTCTTACCATGTGAGTAGTGGCGCCTTTGTCACGGAAGATTTTCGCCGATTTTCCGTTAACATTTCCGTCCACCACCTCAAGGGTCCAAGCTAGTGGATCCTTTCAACGTGGATGATTCTTACCACTTGAGCTCACACCTGCTATGTAACCTGATTTCGGTTTTACCTTGCAATCAGCTGCACGATGACCTGGCTTACCACAGGTGTAGCACTTGTGCACCTGCTTGTTGGAGGAGTTTCCCTGCTCCCCCGACACACCAGTCTTAAGCTTAGCTCTATCGCCAATACCTGTAGCATGATGCTTCTCGTGCGGCTTCACCCTTTCACCTGTCTCCTGGCCCCAGCCCACAGATCAGCTTGCTTGGCCATAGACAGATTTGACACAATTTCTTGCTCTTTGAGCTTGACACGCAGAGACGATTCGCATGCTTCTAAGAACTGTTCACGAATCATCAGTTGATAGAACTCCATGCTCCCAGGAGCAGTCTCCATGAGTTCACAGTAACGGTTTAGACTCGATTCTAACCGCTGTAACATGAGCACATATGTCTCACCTTTTTGCAATTGAGCCCTACGGAAATTCTCTAGCATCCGGTCTGCAGTTATGCCAAAACCGTTCAGCAGCGCTGTTGTCAATGCCTCGTAATCTCCGCGCTGGTGCGGACCCAGACTGTGGTAGATAGTTAATGCCCTACCCTTTAACAATGCACTAAGAGCGAGTGCCCACTTTGATCTTTCCCACCCGCAATCAGCGGCGTGACCTTCGAAACGCTTGATGTATGCATCCATCGAGTCGTCCCTCTCATCAAAGTTAGCTAGTTTAGGTAGTTTGACAGTCTTACCTTGTTCAACGTTAGTCTCCGTTGAACGACCACTTGTCTGGTCATCCTGCCTTACTTGCAACTGCATGCGAGCTATGCGTTCAGTACTTTCTCGGTTCTGCTGATCAGTCCAGCGTTTGTTTTCTCTCTCTTGCTGATCAGTCCACAGTTTGCTTTCTCTGTCCTGCTGATCAGTCCAGAGTTTCATAGCTTGCTCTGCTACTTTATTCCCTTCGAATCCCAACTCCCTAACTTGGTTACGGTATTCCTCTAAGGTGAATAATTGCGAGCCTGTAATACCTACTCTTTGAGTTGGTGTCGTCCACAAGGACCTTTTGGGCCGAGATTCTTCCCCATAGAATCCCCCCAACGGAGTATTTAAAGGCTAGATTCCCGCGTGACTCCGTTTTCTTCCGCAGCGCGTGATTCTAGTGACATCATTCTCGGTGACGTCACCCACAGGGGTCTCTACCTCCAAGTTGTCTCTCACTGGGGTCTCTCCCACTGTGTTATCTCTCACTGGGGTCTCACCACCGATAGCTTCATCCAGTGTGATGAGACTCGTGCACGCCACCTCAGCACTACCCTGCATGTGTGCTTGTAGCATCACCTCTTCCACGGCCCTCATGTGCTGTTCCACTCGTTCCTTACACTCTTGTTCAGTAAGAGTGTCGTAGTCGTCAGGTCTACGAGCGGTCAAGGCCAGGTGAAGATGCAGGTAGCGCTGTTTGTACTCTACACACTCAGACCATGGTGGTGTGTGTACCTAACAGGGTGTTAAACATCCTCTGAATACTGCTCGTCACTTTTGAATTTTCAGGGAAAATTTAAGTGCGAAATTTTACTGTACAACCTAGCTCATAGGTTCCAACTAAGCCTAACACGTTGGGCACCAGATGTGGGGTTTTTTCTTTTTTTTGCTGTCATGACTGCAATGCGTATGTCGCCAATGTACATGTGGCAGACGCTTCACGAAGTTGTCGGATTTAGCAAAATAGAAAATACGAGAGCAACCGTACAGGGCCTGGGAGCAAGGTCGAGTTAGAGTCCTTGTGGGTCTCTTCTCAGACTAGCCTCACCTGGTCCTGCCCCACGTTGGGCGCCAGATGTGGGGGTTTTTTTTTTTTGCTGTCATGACTGCAATGCGTACGTCGCCAATGTACATGTGGCAGACGCTTCACGAAGCTGTCGGAATTAGCAGAATAGAAATCCAACGACCAACGTGGAGCAGGACCAGGTGAGGCTTGTCTGAGAAGAGACCCACAAGGACTCTAACTCAACCTTGCTCCCAGGCCCTGTACGGTTGCTCTCGTATTTTCTATTCTGCTAATTCCGACAGCTTCGTGAAGCGTCTGCCACATGTACATTGGCGACGTACGCATTGCAGTCGTGACAGCAAAAAAAAGAAAAACCCCACAATATATATACATTATCCCCCCCCTTTCTCTCTTCTTCTGTAGCATACCAGATATTCCCCCCCCCCCCTACCCCCAAAACCCTCCCAACACCATGGGATCCCCTCCATCTCCCTCACCCTCTCCCACCACCTGAGCTGAAGTGACCATCTCCCTCCCCCCCGTCTCATACAATCTCCCTCCTCCCCCCACCCCACCCCACCCTCCCTCTCTCTCATCCTCTCTGTTCTGTTTTTTCTCTCTCTCTATCTATCTATCTATCTATCTTGCTCTCTCTCTTGTTCTATCTCTCTTGCCCTCTCTCTCTCTCTCTCTCTCTCTCTTGCTCTCTCACCTGCTCTGTCTCTTTTGCTCTATCCTCTCTCTCTCTCTCTCTCTCTCCTCTCTCTCTCTCTCTCTCTCTCTGCCCCCGTCTCTGCACCCCCCCATGCCTAACCCTTTCAAAATATATCAGGGAAAGGGACAAAATGGCAGGAGGACACAACAGGGACACAGGGAATAGTCAAAGTGACCAAATGAAGGAAATGTTAACCCAAGTTCTAGAGGAATTCAGGAGGGAGATGCATGAAATGAGGATTACAATTAACAACTTGCAAAGTGAGCTGACATCAGCAAAGGAGGAGATCAAATCCCTCACTGAGAAAAATAAAGAAGCCGAGCATCAGATTTCATCCAAAGGGAAGGTGGGAATGTTGCATTGGAAGGAAATGCCTCTGTACCTTAAACATTTGCGGAAAGACTGAGAAAGAGCTCAGAAGCAATTGGCACAGTGAGGGAGGTAGCCATGCAAACAGCTACCTCACAGGAAGCAGCAAGGTGCACCAGTCAGCTGCTGGAGAGAAAAAGATCATTGGTAGTTGTAGGCATCAAGGAACAGGAAGGATCCAATAGGCAGGAATGGAATAGCAAGGATAGAGAGGCAGTACATGGGCTACTGAAGGGGTTACTGATAGAAGGGGGTGAACAAAACATTGAGAAGGTTTTTCAGGTTGGGTTGGTACAACAAGGACAGAAACTGACTGGTAAAGGTGGTGTTTACACACGAGGCCACCAAAGAGGTTATTTTAGAAAGGAAGAATCGTCCGCAGAATGTGGAGGAATACAAGAAAGTATTTCTTCAGAGGGACAGACGAAGGAGGAGAGAGTAAGGACAGCAGAGGCAAGGAGGAAGTGCAGGGAGAAAGGGGAACACACAACCAGCATCCCAGTAACACCAGAGGGGAGGGCAACATCACCACCCCCTTCTGCATAGAAACCCTCCCTTCCCCTCACCATACCTGCCCTCCACCCAAATGCTCACCCAACCCTCCTCCCCCCCCCACCTCATTCTGACCCTATCACCCCTCCCCTATTCCTACCATGTCCCCCCTTCCCCTCCCACCTTCCCACCCCCTGTCCCCCCTCCCCCTTCATCCCATACACTCCCTATCCCTTCTCCTCCTTACCCCATATCCTCCATGTCCCCCCTGTCTCCTTAACCCACACCCTACCTGTCCCCCCTTCCCTTGCACCTCCACCCCACACCCCAAAATCCTCTGAGACCCTGTTATCCACCTCACAGATCTTCTCACCCAGGGAACAGCTTTCCCCACCAGCAGAATGCTCGCCAAGAAGGGGACTAGAAAATGAACAGAAGAAAGTGAGCTTCAAGGCAATGTACCCTAACGTTGATGGGATTACAAATAAAACAAGTGAACTCTGAGAATGGGCACTAGAAGAAAATCCAGACATAACAGCCCTCACAGAAACAAAGCTAACGAAAACCATAACAAATGCAGTGTTTCCACAGGACTACTATGTAGTGAGGAAAGAGAGAGATGGGAGAGGAGGAGATGGTGTAGCTTTGCTGATAAGAAAAGATTGGAGTTTTGAAGAGATGGTAAATCAGAACTGTGAAGGTTTCAGTGACTACATATCAGGCACCATAGCAACTGGAGGACAAAAAATTATAGTAGTAGTCATATATAACCCCCCACCGAACAACAGAAGACCCAGACAGGAATATGATAGAAACAACATGGTCGCCATCAATATAATAGAGAGCTGCTTCTGTGGCTAGCAGGAACGGATCCAGACTACTAATCATGGGAGACTTCAACCATGGGAAGATAGATTGGGGGAACAGAGACCCACATGGAGGACCAGACACATGGAGAGCTAAGCTGCTGGACGTGGCAACAAGAAACTTTCTAAGTCAACAGGTCAAGGGACCGACAAGAATGAAAGGAGAGGACGAACCAGCCTTGCTTGATCTGATATTTACCCTAAATGAGTCGGATATAAGGGAAGTTAAGTTGAAGCCCCTCTGGGATTGAGTGATCATTGTGTATTAAGCTTTGAGTACCTGGTTGAGCTAGGAATTATCTCCCCCAAAAAAGAACTGGGAAACAAAGGGCTGGCGTACCGAAAGGAAAACTATGAGGAGATGAATAAATTCCTAAGGGATATACAATGGGACACAGAACTCGGAACCAAGTCCGTACAAGACACGATGGACTATGTCACCCAAAAGTGTCAGGAGGCTGTAAGCAGGTTTGTCCTGGCCCGACAGGGAAAAAACAGAGAAGCAAAAGAAGAATCCATGGTTTTCTAGGGAATGTATGAAAGCAAAGGAGCTGAACAAAAGAGCATGGAGGAACTTCCGTAATAAAAGAACACCTGAAAGTAGAGAAAGATACCAGAGAACCAGGAATGAGTATGTTAGTGTGAGAAGAGCAGCTGAGAAAAGGTATGAAAATGATATAGCTAACAAAGCCAAGACCGAACCAAAACTACTACACAGTCACATCTGGAGGAAGACAACAGTGAAGGAACATGTGATGAAACGTAGGATGGATGAGGACAGGTACACAGAGAATGACAAAGAGGTGTTTGAGGTTATCTTGATATGATTTTGGGGCTTTTTAGTGTCCCCGTGGCCCAGTCCTCAACCAGGCCTCCACCCCCAGGAAACAGCCCGTGACAGCTGACTAACACCCAGGTACCTATTTTACTGATAGGTAACAGGGGAATAGGGTGAGAGAAACTCTGCCTATTGTTTCTCGCCAGAGCCTGGGATCGAAACCAGGACCACAGGATCACAAGTCCAGTGTGCTGTCCGCTCGACCGACCGGCTCCCCGTGAGGAACTCAACAAAAGAATCCAGGAGGTCTTTACAATAGAACAAGGAGAAGTCACGGCGCTAGGAGAGGTGGCAGCAAACCAGGTGTCCTTGGAAAAGGCTCGAAATTACAAGAGATGAGGTCAAGAAGCACCTATTGGAGCTGGACGTGAAAAAAGCTGTTGGGCCGGACGGAATCTCACCATGGGTATTAAAAGAGTGTGCAGGAGCACTTTGTTTGCCACTCTCCATAGTGTATAGTAGGTCACTGGAAACGGGAGACCTACCAGAAATATGGAAGACGGCTAATGTAGTTCCAATATACAAAAAGGGTGACAGACAAGAGGCACAGAACTACAGGCCAGTGTCCTTAACTTGTATACCATGCAAGGTGATGGAGAAGATTGGGAGAAAAAACCTAGTAACACATCTGGAGAGACGAGACTTCGTGACAACCCATCAACATGGGTTCAGGGAGGGTAAATCTTGCCTTACAGGCTTAATAGAATTCTACGATCAGGTGACAAAGATTAAGCAAGGAAGAGAAGGATGGGCGGACTGCATTTTTTGGACTGTCGGAAAGCCTTTGACACAGTACCCGATAAAAGGCTGATGCATAAGCCGGAGAACAGGCAGGAGTAACTGGTAAGGCGCTCCAGTGGATAAGGGAGTACCTAAGCAATAGCAAGCAGAGAGTTACAGTGAGGGGTGAGACCTCAGATTGGCGTGAAGTCACCAGTGGAGTCCCACTGGGCTCTGTAATCGGACCTATCCTGTTTCTGATATACGTAAATGATCTCCCAGAGGGTATAGACTCATTCCTCTCAATATTTGCTGACGACGCCAAAATTATGAGAAGGAATAAGACAGAGGAGGACAGCTTAAGACTGGACAAGCTGCAGGAATGGTCGAACAAATGTTTGTTAGAGTTTAACCCAAGCAAATGTAATGTAATGAAGATAGGGGTAGGAAGCAGGAGACCAGATACAAGGTATCATTTGGGAGACGAAATACTTCAGGAGTCAGAGAGAGCAAAAGACGTGGGGGCTGATATCATGCCAGACCTGTCCCCTGAAGCTCATATCAAGAGGATAACATCAGCGGCATATGCCAGGTTGGCTAACATAAGAACGACATTTGGAAACTTGTGTAAGGAAT
>WNGS01163254.1:12735-23876 GCA_020271785.1 Procambarus virginalis | reverse complement strand
TCCTCAGGGTTACAGTCTTGACACCGCTTGCTTTTCATTATTCTATTGTCAGTATGCATGAGACAAAAATCAAAAATACAAGTCACCAGGTTCGTATCATCCAAAAATCAGTATGAAAATTACCTCGGCTGAAGACATTGAAAAACTTCAAGCTGATATTAATAAAGTTTTCGACTGGGCATCAGAAAATAACATGATGTTTAACAGTGATAAATTCCAGGTACTCAGGTACGGTAAAAATGAGGACCTTAAACATAATACAGAGTACAAAACACAATCAAATGTGCCCATAGTAGGAAAACAGCATGTAAAGGATTTGGGAATAATGATGTCTGACGACCTAACGTTTAGGGAGCATAACCAAGCAAATATTGCGACAGCCAGAAAAATGATAGGATGGATTACGAGAACTTTCAAATCCAGGGATCACATCACAATGCTTGTACTCTTCAAGTCACTTGTGCTGTCCCGTCTTGAGTACTGTTCAGTACTCACTTCCCCCTTCAGAGCAGGAGAGATTGCTGAAATAGAGGGAATACAGAGAACATATACAGCACGTATAGACGCGATAAAGCACCTAAATTATTGGGATCGTCTCAAAGCTCTCCAAATGTACTCACTAGAAAGAAGACGAGAGAGATATCAAATAATATACACCTGGAAGATACTGGAGGGCCAGGTCCCAAATCTACACAGTAAAATAACAACGTACTGGAGTGAACGATATGGAAGAAAATGCAGAATAGAACCAGTGAAGAGCAGGGGTGCCATAGGCACAATCAGAGAACACTGTATAAACATCAGAGGTCCACGGTTGTTCAACGTCCTCCCAGCAAGCATAAGAAATATTGCCGGAACAACCGTGGACATCTTCAAGAGGAAACTAGATTTATTCCTCCAAGGAGTTCCGGACCAGCCGGGCTGTGGTGGGTATGTGGGCCTGCGGGCCGCTCCAAGCAACAGCCTAGTGGACCAAACTCTCACAAGTCAAGCCTGGCCTCGGGCCGGGCTTGGGGAGTAGAAGAACTCCCAGAACCCCATCAACCAGGTATCAACCAGGTATCAACCAGGTCCCAGCCGGACTGTTTGTGTTGTTTTGTTGGCTCTATAATGGTTGCTGGGGCTGCCAGAACATCCCACTGATTTGAACATTCAGTGAAAGCAGGATCGTGTATTCCTGCTGAATCTCTCAAGGTTGCAGGTAAGATATCTCTGACGAGGTCGTGCGATGCATGGGAGGAGGAAAGGAAGGCTGGTAGAGCAATTTGGGAGGCTGTGCGGACACCAAGGCCGCCAAGTCTTACAGGAAGGGTTGCTTGCTCCCACTGAGAGTCGTCCAATGGCAGGTTCAGGATTTTCACCAGCATGGACCTCAGAAGGGTGTCATACACATTTAACTTAGGGCTGCTGTAGGATGGAGAACATCTCAGAAAGTAGGTCAACTTAGGGAGAGACATGCATCTTGTGAGGAGAAAGAGAGCATCATGGGCATCAATCTTGTCAATCCTGTCCAGCATTCTCTTTAGATCAGTGATTTTTGCAGCCAGGACCTCCTTGATTGCTCATGGGCCAATGGGGGCACCCAGGAGAGTGCAGTCCGGTGGCTCGACAATGAGAATGTCTGGAAGTCTTTCTTGTAGACATATATTATTAAATATAACCGAAAAAGTAAGATTAATAATTCTAACACGAATTTTCTCAATATTTCTCATGTTTCTTTTCACTGTCGATGGTAATTGAAAAATCAATTCTCCAAAATTCATTTTTATTTCTAGTCTGACGCGACACTTGAACGCGTTTCATAATAACTTATTACATTTTCAAAGACTTTAGTTTACATACACACAACTATAACCTGCAAACACTAAACAGAGTTCTACTATGCTATAATTCAAATGGCTTTTCATTTTATATACCTACATTTGGGTGAGGTGATATAAATAAATAAATAATAAATATAAATATGTTTATTCAGGTAAGGTATATACATACAAGTGAGGTTACATTAATGGATCGAATTATAGATAGAGCTAGTACATACAATGCCTAAAGCCACTATTACGCAATGCGTTTCGGGCAGGAAGAACATTAATATCTAGAACTTAATACTAATTGAGCATAAAGAATAAAATGTGTTGAGAACAAATACAAATAAAAATGAGAAAAAAGGGGGAACATGACTGAAAAAGCAGCACAAATACAAAATGTTGACAAACAGCATTGATTAAAAAAAAAAAAATATCAGACATGGGTTGACAATAGAGGGGTAAGGTAGGTTACAGGGAATTTATTAGGTAGTGTTTAGTTTTAATCTTAAACTGGTTGAGAGAGGTACAGTCTTTAACATGGTTGGGGAGGTCATTCCACATTCTGGGTCCCTTGATTTGTAGAGCATTTCTAGTTTGAATCAGCCGTACTCTTGGAATATCAAAACTGTATTTATTTCTGGTGTGGTGCTCATGGGTTCTGTTACAACCAGCAATGAAGCTTTTGAGTTCAGGATTGGCATTACAGTTCAGCATTTTATATATGTATGATACACATGAGAGAATATGCAGTGACTTAATATCTAACATATTCAGAGATTTGAGTAGGGGTACCGAGTGATGTCTGGAGCCAGAGTTGGATATTGTCCTAATAGCAGCTTTGTGTTGAGTAATTAGAGGACGTAAATGATTTTGGGTAGTTGAACCCCAAGCACAAATACCATAGTTGAGATATGGATAGATGAGGGAGTAATAGAGAGTCACCAGGGCAGGTCGGGGTACATAATATCTGATCTTAGAGAGAATGCCAACAGTTTTTGAAACTTTTTTGATATATTTAGAATGTGTCCCTGGAAATTCAGCTTGTGGTCAACACTGCAATAGTTTTGGAAGAGGTGAAAACAAACTTTCAACACAAGATAGAACACAAAATATTGGGTAATATTGGGTAAATTTAAAGGGAAGAATGGAAGTAAATGCAAAGGGCCTATTGGCCCATATTTCTTGATGCTTCTATTTTGGTGCGGAGTCTTGAAGTGGGTAGAATATAGTTGTGCATTAATTGGCTGTTGATTGCTGGTGTTGACTTCTTAATGTGTAGTGCCTCGTAGATATCAAGCCGCCTGCTATCGCTGTATCTATCGATGATTTCTGTGTTTTTTGTTAAGACTTCTCTGGTGATGGTCTGGTTGTGGGAAGAGATTATATGTTCCTTAATGGAGCCCTGTTGCTTATGCATCGTTAATCGCCTGGAAAGAGATGTTGTTGTCTTGCCTATATACTGAGTTCTTTGAGGCTTACAGTCCCCAAGTGGGCATTTGAAGGCATAGACGACATTGGTCTCTTTTAAAGCATTCTGCTTTGTGTCTGGAGAGTTTCTCATGAGTAGGTTGGCCGTTTTTTTTGTTTTATAGTAAATCGTTAATTGTATCTTCTGATTTCTGTCTGTAGGGATAACGTTTCTATTAACAATATCTTTCAGGACCCTTTCCTCCATTTTATGAGCTGTGGAAAAGAAGTTCCTGTAAAATAGTCTAATAGGGGGTACAGGTGTTAGTTGTCTCTTCAGAGGTTGCATGGCATTTCACCTTCCTTCTTATGATGTCTTCAACGAAACCATTGGAGAAGCCGTTGTTGACTAGGACCTGCCTTACCCTACAGAGTTCTTCATCGACTTGCTTCCATCCTTCCTTGCTTATTTTCTAAAGGAACCTAAGAAGTCGTTTGAAGATTCCTAGATGGACGAAATAATGCTGTGGTGCTGTGGCTAGCGCTGTGAACATCGTGGACAGCATTGAATCACTAATATTTGAACATTGTACACAATCATTATCACACTCAGGCTCTTCTGTAATACTGTACTATCATGGCTAAATAAAACAAGTTATATATATATTTTGACATTATTAGGCGATGCTGTGGTCACAAGCTGAATAGCAGTGCTGTGAGCTCATGCTAGGTGCGCCGGCCTTGGTTGCTCACTCACTACTGAGGTTCTCACACCCGGAAATGTGGACCACAATTTTTTTTAAAGATGGCTTCTGTTTACAAGAGCCCTGAGGAAGCTGATGTGAACCCCATGTAGCCGTGGGAGTTTTGAATGGAATGTGAAAAATACAAATACCCGAAGGCACGTAGCTCACCCCAGACGTGGGCTTGCAGGCGCTTTGCACAGTTAAAGGGTTAAATATGCAAAAACTATAAGATAGAAGAAAAAGAGGCGATATGATCACTATGTATAAAATAGTAACACGAATTGATAAAATTGATAGGGAAGAATTCCTGAGACCTGAAACTTCATGAACAAGAGGTCATAGATTTACATTAACCACCGTGCTGCGCCAAGTTTATTGTAATTACCTAAGTGTAATTACCTAAGTGTAGATACAGGATGAGAGCTACGCTCGTGGTGTCCCCTCTTCCCAGCACTGTTTGTCATATAACGCTTTGAAACAACTGACGGTCTTGGCCTCCACCACCTTCTCGCCTAACTTGTTCCAACCATCTACCACTCTGTTTGCGAAAGTGAATTTTCTTATATTTCTTCGGCATCTGTGTTTAGCTAGTTTAAATCTATGACCTCTTGTTCTTAAAGTTCCAGGTCTCAAGAAATCTTCCTATCGATTTTATCAATTCCTGTTACTATTTTGTACGTAGTGATCATATCACCTCTTTTTCTTCTGTCTTCTAGTTTTGGCATATTTAACCACTTAACTGCGCCAACCGATTTTTCTCTGTTGGCTGGAAACTGCGCCAACCGAGAAAACACTTTTCGATTTTTCGTAACCAATTCTAAATGTGTACGAGCTTGGTTGTGTACGAAATGGACTCTTAGGACCTCCAGTGAGAGGCAGCCATCTTGGAAAAAAATCCCAGAATGCCCTGGGGCTGCTGGCTGGGTTAGTACTGAATGAGCAACCATGGGTGGCGCACGCGCCTCTGGCTCCCAAACACCTGTCCAACTCGGTGTTGAAGATAATGCTCCGTCAGTGAAATTCAAACCTTATTGTTTGAAGAACATAAGGGTCATAATGTTGGGGAAGCCAGGCGCAATAAGGACCTAACACAAAGGTCGGATGCAAGTGATACAGCATCTAATGAGGACGATACAGGGAGGTATCCAGTTGTAGCTCTGAGCGTCACCCTTGCAATTCTATGCTATTTATTTAGATGATACTTAGATGAATCGTTTTCTGCGTTCAGTGATGATGCATCTGATACAAATAGCATAGATGAACAGTGTTAGCGGCTTCCATTTTGGTGTTTTCCATAGATATTTTCAAGAATACCTGAATCTCTTCTCAACTGATGGGCACTCTCGAGTCTAGCTGAATCTCTTCCTGACTGATGGACACTCTTGAGGCTAGCTGAATCTCTTCCTGACTGATGGACACTCTTGAGGCTAGCTGAATCTCTTCCTGACTGACGGACACTCTTGACGTATGCTGAATCTCTTTCTGTGTGGGACCATACAAAGCGATCTTTTCAAGACTATCTTACAAATTTATCTTTTCCTATAATCTTTTCAATCGTACCTTATGCTTTACAAGCTTGGTTACATACAACCTACAAGTACTAAAGCCAAGGGTGTATGTGAGTGCGTTATTTGCAAGCACACAGAATGAAGAAACAAGCAGCGAAAATTTATCTGTACTTGGTGCACTGAGCGAAGTCGCGCTGTGTACCATGGGTTACTTCGTTGATTATTACTCACTTCTGAAGTACTGAGTGTGTAATACAGTGTGTTACTGTGAAAATAGTGTGTGAAACTGTACATATTGTAATTTTAGTGAATTTTTAACAGGTAATATTGCGACAATAAACATTTATTGTGGATACACTACTGACACATGTATCACAGTTCCATGGAACATTATGAACGTTCTACTGTATGCATATTATAAAGGACACAAGTATGCATCATATACGATAAAAAAACAAATAAAACTGCATTGGAAATACATAAAACAAATAATTGAAAATATATTTGTGGCAACACCCGGTGCTTGAATGGCCCGCTCGACCGTGTCTGGGCGAGTCACGCACGGGCGACCAGGACCTGATGATGTCACAGCGCACTTTGTCCACATCCCTACAGCCAAAGTAAGTGGCATTTGGTATTTATTTTTACATAGACATGTTCAGGGAAGGGAATTTATCATTTTACGAAGAAAAAAGAATTTTTTGGGAACACTTCATTTCATGCGCACCGGGGGAATTTCTCAATAAACTCCGCGCAGCACGGTGGTTAATGTGTCTAAACTCTCCTCGTAGCTCTTGCCCTTCAGTTCTGGGAGCCACTTAGTAGCATGTCTTTGCACCTTTTCCAGTTTGTTTATGTGCTTCTTAAGATATGGGCACCACACAACCGCTGCATATTCTAGCTTTGGCCTAACAAAAGTCGTGAACAATTTCTTTAGTATATCGCCATCCATGTATTTAAAAGCAATTCTGAAGTTAGAAAGCGTGGCATAGGCTCCTCGCACAATATTCTTTATGTGGTCCTCAGGTGATAGTTTTCTATCTAGAACCACCCCTAGATCTCTTTCTTTATCAGAATTCTTTATAGATTTCTCACATAATATATAGGTTGTGTGAGGTATATGTTCTCCTATTCTGCATTCCATAACATGGCATTTATTAACATTAAATTCCATTTGCCAAGTGGTGCTCCATATACATATTTTGTCCAGGTCATCTTGAAGGGCATGACAATCATCTAAGTTTCTTATCCTTCCTATTATCTTAGCATCATCAGGAAACATGTTCATATAATTCTGTATACCAACTGGTAAATCATTTATGTAGACAATAAACATCACTAGTGCAAGAACTGAACCCTGTGGTACTCCACTTGTGACATTTCTCCAGTCCGATACATTGCCTCTGATCACTGCCCTCATTTTTCTATCAGTCAGAAAATTTTTCATCCATGTTAGAAGCTTACCTGTCACCCCTCCAATATTTTCCAGTTTCCAGAACAACCTCTTATGTGGAACTCTGTCGAAAGCTTTTTTTAGGTCCAGATAGATGCAGTCAACCCAACCATCTCTTTCTTGTAATATCTCTGTTGCTTGATCATAGAAACTGAGTAAATTCGATACACAGGATCTTACAGATCGAAAGCCATACTGTCTGTCTGATATTATATCATTTCTCTACAGGTGTTGTACCCATTTGGTTTTAATTATTTTTTCCAATATTTTGACTATTACACTTGTCAATGATACCGGTCTATAATTAAGGGGGTCTTCCCTGCTTCCACTTTTGTAGATTGGAACTATGTTAGCCTTTTTCCACACATCAGCTACAACTCCTGTAAACAGTGATGCCTGAAAAATCAGTTGAAGTGGAATGCTGAGCTCGGGTGCACATTCTCTCAGAACCCATGGTGAAACTCCATCTGGACCAACTGCTTTGTTCTTATTTAGCTCCTTGAGCATTTTTTGCACTTCATCTCTAGACACCTCTATGTGCTCTATGTTGTTCTCTGGAATTCTTATTGTATCTGGTTCTTTGAAGATTTCATTTTATACAAACATACTTTGGAACTTTTCGTTTAATGTTTCACACATTTCCTTTTCATTTTCCGTGAATCTATTTCCCGTTTTCAACCTCTGAATATTATCCTTTACCTGCAATTTGTTGTTAATGAATTTATAGAATAGACCTGGTTCTGTTTTACATTTGTCTGCAATCCCTTTTTCAAAATGTCTTTCTGCCTCTCTCCTCACTGCCGTGTAGTTGTTTCTCGCATCTTTGTATCACTGGTATGTTTGGGGTTTAGCCTCTTTCTGTATTGATTCCATTTTTGTGTCTTTTGGTCTCTGGCCCTCTCGCAATTTCTGTTGAACCAATCCTGTTTCCTCGTTCTGCATCTCTGTTTTGGTATAAAAAATTTTTGTGCCTTTATCATATATTTCACAAAACTTGACATACATCTCATTCACTTCCTTGCCTAGCAACAAGTCTGTTCAATTATACTCACTAAAATTTTTTTTAAGGTTGCCATAATGTTCTCTCCTAAAGTCAGGTTTTTCAATTGCATCAACCTTCATGTTTTCTTCCAGATTATAATGCATTGCATACTTTATTCCTAAAAAGACATGGTCACTTTTACCCAGGGGAGGAAGGTACTGAATGTCAAATATTTCTTCTTCCTTCCTGGTAAATATCAAATCTAGCATGGAGGGAACGCCCCCTTCCCTCATCCTCGTAGTTTGTTTAACATGTTGATACAAGAATGTTTCCTGGATGAGGTCTACAAATTTACAGGTCCAAAAATCTTCTGTTTTAGCTAAATATGCTTCCCAATCTATGGATTTCAAGTTGAGGTCGCCGACTATCAACAGTCGTGAAGTATCGTTATCCGCTCTCGCTATGATCTCTCTGATTATTGTTATAAGACCTTCTTGTTTACTATCTAGCTCCTCCTTTGACCATGTGCTGCTTGGCGGTGGACTATATGCATTTATGATCATTAGTTTATCATCCTCATGGCAGATCTCTAGTGCTATTATGTCAACTTCTTGTGGATTGGCAGTCATTAGTTCCTTCACCTTTAGGTGTTCTTTCACCAGCACAGCAATGCCACCACCACCTAGTTGGTCCGGATGGAGTTTCACCATGGGTTCTGAGAGAATGTGCACCTGAACTCAGCATTCCACTTCAACTGATTTTTCAGGCATCCCTGTGTACAGGAGCTGTAGCTGATGTGTGGAAAAAGGCTAACATAGTTCCAATCTACAAAAGTGGAAACAGGGAAGACCCCCTTAATTATAGACCTGTATCATTGACAAGTGTAATAGTCAAAATATTGGAAAAAATAATTAAAACTAAATGGGTAGAACACCTGGAGGAAAACGATATAATATCAGACAGACAGTATGGTTTTCGATCTGGAAGATCCTGTGTAACGAACTTGCTCAGTTTCTATGATCGAGCCACAGAGATTTTACAAGAAAGAGACGGTTGGGTTGACTGCATCTATCTGGACCTAAAAAAGGCTTTCGACAGAGTTCCCCATAAGAGGTTGTTCTGGAAACTGGAACATATTGGAGGAGTGACAGGTAAGCTACTAACATGGATGAAAAATTTCCTAACTGACAGAAAAATGAGGGCCACAATCAGAGGCAAGGTATCGGATTGGAGGAATGTCACGAGTGGAGTACCTCAGGGTTCAGTTCTTGCACCGGTAATGTTCATTGTCTACATAAACGATCTACCAGTGGGAATACAGAATTACATGAACATGTTTGCTGATGATGCTAAGATAATAGGGAAGATAAGAAACCTAGATGATTGTCATGCCCTTCAAGAAGACCTGGACAAAATAAGTATTTGGAGCAACACTTGGCAAATGGAATTTAATGTGAATAAATGCCATGTTATGGAATGTGGAATTGGAGAACATAGACCCCGCACAACCTATAAATTATGTGAGAAATCTTTAAAGAATTCTGATAAAGAAAAGGATCTAGGGGTGGTTTTAGATAGAAAACTGTCACCTGAGGACCACATTAAGAACATTGTGCGAGGAGCCTATGCTACACTTTCTAACTTCAGAATTGCTTTTAAATACATGGATGGAGAAATACTAAAGAAATTGTTCACGACTTTTATTAGACCAAAGCTGGAATATGCAGCGGTTGTATGGTGCCCACATCTTAACCCTTAAAGTGCTCATCACTTCATATGAAGTGCTAGGCGTTTTACCAGTCGGCTGCTCTTCACTTCATATGAAGTGTTGGAGCACTACGCAAGATTTAAACGGCCCGCGGATACACGGGGTTCACCACACCTTCATCAGGGCTCTTGTAAACAGACGCCATTTTTAAAAAAATCGTGGGCCAAACTCCCGGGTGTTAGGGGCCTCAGTATCGCGTAAGCTACCAAGCCTGACGCACGCAGCATGAGCTCACAGCACTGCTGTTCAGCTTGTGACCACAGCATCGCCTAAAAATGCCATAATATACTTGTTCATGCTATTATGTAGCGATGATATTATTACAGAAGACCCCTGACTGTGATAAAAGTGACCAGGGTTCTGATAATAGCAGGATTGCGATGATATTTAGCGCTGTGCGCCATGGAGGGAGGAGTAATGCTGTGGGAGGGAGGGTGGTGGCGATGTTTTCTGACTGTGTGTGGCCACCTTTTATTGACTGCACTCAGCATACCAGCTTAGTGGTTCGCTATAGTGAACACAAATGTAGATACTTATATATAACGTGTGTATAGAGGGTATAAACAGCAAGAGAAGGTTTGGAGCCGCCATTTTGGTGAGGGCGGTGGCGTCGTCTGCACGACGCCACCGTGCAGACGACGGTGTTGTTTACTGTTTACCACGATGGTCTTTGGGCACCATACCAGTTTATTTGTACAAGTATGGTGAATAAAACAGGTAGATATTTATTTATAATGTGTGTATATAGAGTAATAACACCACACAGTATTGTTGGAGGAGAAATATTAGTGTGTCTGGCCTTGAGGGAGGCAGCCATCAGCTGACTGTGTTAGGTCCTATGTCTTTGTGACTTTACTCACCATACAAGCTTAGATGTACAGTTATGGTGAACAAAACATGTAGATACTTATATATACCGTCTGTATATAGTGAATTATAGCAAAAACAGTATTGTGGGAGGAGAATGTGGGCGAGTAGATGACTGGAGGGAGGGCGGGAGTGGCTGGCTGGTACACGGCGGTCACTCCTCGTTACTTTTTGACTCATAATAGCTACTTAGTGGTTCGTTATAGTGAACAAAACATGCAGATACTTATATATAACCTGTGCTTATAGTGTAATAACCGACAAAGTATTTGTTCACTGATTGATGAACATAACTGAATCAACAATATGCACACCATATTTTTGAGTACAGCAATGATTCACTCATTTTATTATATAAATATATCAAACTACACACTATTGAATAATATTACAGCAAAAAAACTATGAAACATCAATCAGAGACATTGAAATAATTAGGTAATTATCTCTTTGTGGCAACTCTGGCCTGACAGCTGGCGAGCAACAGACCGCCTGGGACGCATGCTGAGTCAGCGCCTATAATTTGCCAGACTTCCCCGCCCTATAGCGGGCAATATATGGCACTTACGATTTTTTTATTATTTTCCCTGTGATCAGTGAAC
>WNGS01163253.1:5057-19728 GCA_020271785.1 Procambarus virginalis | reverse complement strand
TTTTTTGGAAATTGTCTTTAGTTAGGATGAATTTAGATGGGATAGTTCAAATTCGCCTACTTTAATCAAATCTAGCTTCGGATATGCTAGTCTGGTAAGGTAAGGGTGTGTAGGGTAGGCTGGATAGGTGAAAATGCGGGGTAAAAATGGGCGTTCGTGTGCTATGTTACAAAACATTGGGGTATATTTGGTGAAATTAGGTTAAAATTGGTTTAATTTAGGTTGGAACAGAATAAATTTTGCCAACTTTAATCAAATTTAGCTTTGGCTATACTGGGTCTGGTTAAGTAAGGTCGTGTAGAGTAGGTTGGAATAGGTGAAATTGTGGGTAAAAAATGGATATTAGCTGTGCTATAACACAAAACACTGGGTATATGTGGTGGGAATTCTCTTAAATTAGTTATAATTTAGGTGGGACAGCATAAATTTCGCAAACTATAATCAAATCTAGCTTTGGATATACTAGGTCTGGATAGGTAAGGTTGTGTAGGGTTGGTTGGAATAGGTGAAAATGTGAGTAAAAATGGATATTGGCTGTGCTATGGTACAAATTATTTGGGAATGTATGGTGGAAATTTAATAAAACTAGGTTGAATTTAGGTGGGGATAGCATATATTTACCAATATTAATCAAATCTATCTTTGGATATGTTAGGTGAGGCTGGGTGAGGTTGTATAAGATAGGGTATATATAATGTCTTAGAGGTAATGAATTAGCATGTTCATAAAATAGTGTAAATTTCCATATTTTGGGCTTCAATCTATAACTAACTTATGTAATGTATGGACAGAAGTGGCATAGGCTTGTATGTGAGGATATTGGATGCTCGTTTTTAGTTAGTTTAGCTTTGCTAGGATGAATTTGGTTAAATTTCTATAGTATAAGTATAATTTTGAATAGATTTAGATGAATTTATGTTTGAATATGATGCATTATTGATAGGATATAGAAAATATTCTTAAATTATCATAGGAATTACTGACTTTACCTAACCCCACCTGCCCTAATACAACTAAGCCTAGAACCAATAAGTCTGTTTGATGGTTTTGTTTAAAAAAATATGGGAGACATGATTGGAGAGGATGTAATAAGGGGGTTTTAATAAGGCATTACACACAATGAACATATGCTAGATGAATAGTCTGGCACTAATATAGTTGAAATATTAATTTATGGAAAATGTATGTGTGTATTTTGTATTGAGGTCATAGGAAGTCAGATGAACCATTCATATATGTAAAATTCTGTCTTTTCGGAAGTTGGTTAAACTCAGCATATTATAAAATGACGTCCAAATCATACCTAGACAAATATTAAGCAAATTTAGTAAAGTTTGACCAAGATGGGTGTGATTGTATTTGTACATATAGCACAATTATTTTACTAGTGCAAATTGTGTATTAATTGTGCAGGTTATGTATTTTGCATAAGTTGTATGATGATTGCAATTAAGTATTGTTTATATTCCTGCAAATTGTGTATTGTTTGTGCAAGTTATGTATTAATTATATATGTTGTTGTATGTGTATTTGTGGAATTGTGTAGTTGGGTATTGAATGTATATGCACTTGTTATGTATTGATTACATTTTTGTGCACATTGAGTATTAATTGTGTACATGTTGTAATTGTATTTATGTGAATTGAATAATTGTGCTAGTTGTGTATTTACATATTTGAGCTAGTTATGTATTGTACATATTTGTGCTGGATTTGTATTTAATTGTATTTATGCAAGTTGTGTAATAATTATGAAAGATGTGTCATAATAATTATGAAAGATGTGTCATAATTGTGCAAGTTGTGTGTTAATTGTGCATGTTGTGTAACTGTATATTGACGAATTGTGTATATACACCTTTGTGTATTGATTGTCCTTGCATAACTTGTGTCATTATATAGCAAGTTTGCTTGTATTAATTGTGCAGAGACGTGAATTAATTACACAATTTGTGTAATAATGGTCCATGTTTTATAATAGTTTTGTACGAATAGTGCATTTATGCAAGTTATGTATTTAATACGCTGAAGTCGAACTGACGCAACTGTACTTTTTTGTGCAAATTGTGTATTTGTGTAAGATCTGTGTATGCAATCTGAAAAAATAGATCTTCATGCAAAAGAATATTTGGTTTATGAGACAATGTGTAGGCATTTTTGAGAAAAGTATGCTTATGGATTTCTTTAATTTAGTGAAAGCGCTTTTCGATTGTATGATCATATAAGCAATTTGCTATATTATTGAAAATGTCATACTTTGTAGAAATGTTATACTTTGCACATGCAACATTTGTGTAAATGGAATAATTTTGTGTGTAACTGACATATTTTATATGTAAATGACATATTTTGTCTATAAATGATCAATTTGTGTGTGAATGGCATATTTTTGTGTGTAAACAATATATTTTGTGCATAAATGACATATTTAGTGTGTAAATGCTTTATTTTGTGCGTAAATGGATTTTGGTGTGGAAAATGCTTTGTGCGCAAGTTTACTCCCAGGTGGTCACAGTGTACTCCCAGGTGGTCACTGTGTACTCCCAGGTGGTCACAGTGTACTCCCAGGTGGTCACTGTGTACTCCCAGGTGGTCACTGTGTACTCCCAGGTGGTCACTGTGTACTCCCAGGTGGTCACTGTGTACTCCCAGGTGGTCACTGTGTACTCCCAGGTGGTCACAGTGTACTCCCAGGTGGTCACTGTGTACTCCCAGGTGGTCACAGTGTACTCCCAGGTGGTCACAGTGTACTCCCAGGTGGTCACAATGTACTCCCAGGTGGTCACAGTGTACTCCCAGGTGGTCACAGTGTACTCCCAGGTGGTGATTGTGTACTCCCAGGTGGTCACTGTGTACTCCCAGGTGGTCACTGTGTACTCCCAAGTGGTCACTGTGTACTCCCAGGTGGCCACATTGTACTCCCAGGTGGTCACTGTATACTCCCAGGTGGTCACTGTATACTCCCAGATGGTTACCATGTACTCCCAGGTGGTCACAGTATACTCTATGGTGGTCACAATGTACTCCCAGGTGGTCACTGTATACTCCCAGGTGGTCACAATGTACTCCCAGGTGGTCACTGTATACTCCCAGGTGGTCACTGTGTACTCCCAGGTGGTCACTGTGTACTCCCAGGTGGTCACTGTGTACTCCCAGGTGGTCACTGTGTACTCCCAGGTGGTCACTGTGTACTCCCAGGTGGTCACTGTATACTCCCAGGTGGTCACTGTGTACTCCCAGGTGGTCACTGTGTACTCCCAGGTGGTCACTGTGTACTCCCAGGTGGTCATTGTGTACTCCCAGGTGGTCACAGTGTACTCCCAGGTGGTCACTGTGTACTCCCAGGTGGTTATTGTGTACTCCCAGGTGGTCACAGTGTACTCCCAGGTGGTCACTATGTACTCCCAGGTGGTCACTGTGTACTCCCAGGTGGTCACTGTATACTCCCAGGTGGTCACTGTGTACTCCCAGGTGGTCACTGTGTACTCCCAGGTGGTCACTGTGTACTCCCAGGTGGTCACTGTATACTCCCAGGTGGTCACTGTGTACTCCCAGGTGGTCATTGTGTACTCCCAGGTGGTCACTGTGTACTCCCAGGTGGTCACTGTATACTCCCAGGTGGTCACTGTGTACTCCCAGGTGGTCACTATGTACTCCCAGGTGGTCACAGTGTACTCCCAGGTGGTCACTGTGTACTCCCAGGTGGTCACTGTGTACTCCCAGTTGGTCACTTTGTACTCCCAGGTGGTCACTGTTTACTCCCAGGTGGTCACTGTGTACTCCCAGGTGGTCACTGTGTACTCCCAGGTGGTGACTGTGTACTCCCAGGTGGTCACTGTGTACTCCCAGGTGGTCACTGTGTACTCCCAAGTGGTCACTGTGTACTCCCAGGTGGTGACTGTGTACTTCCAGGTGGTCACTGTATACTCCCAGGTGGTCACTGTGTACTCCCAGGTGGTCACTGTGTACTCCCAGGTGGTCACTGTGTACTCCCAGGTGGTCACTGTATACTCCCAGGTGGTCACTGTGTACTCCCAGGTGGTCATTGTGTACTCCCAGGTGGTCACTGTGTACTCCCAGGTGGTCACTGTATACTCCCAGGTGGTCACTGTGTACTCCCAGGTGGTCACTGTGTACTCCCAGGTGGTCACAGTGTACTCCCAGGTGGTCACTGTGTACTCCCAGGTGGTCACTGTGTACTCCCAGTTGGTCACTTTGTACTCCCAGGTGGTCACTGTTTACTCCCAGGTGGTCACTGTGTACTCCCAGGTGGTCACTGTGTACTCCCAGGTGGTGACTGTGTACTCCCAGGTGGTCACTGTGTACTCCCAGGTGGTCACTGTGTACTCCCAAGTGGTCACTGTGTACTCCCAGGTGGTGACTGTGTACTTCCAGGTGGTCACTGTATACTCCCAGGTGGTCACTGTGTACTCCCAGGTGATGACTGTGCACTCCCAGGTGGTCACTGTGTACTCCCAGGTGGTCACAGTGTACTCCCAGGTGGTCACTGTGTACTCCCAGGTGGTCACTGTGTACTCCCAGGTGGTCACTGTGTACTCCCAAGTGGTCACTGTGTACTCCCAGGTGGTCACTGTGTACTCCCAGGTGGTCACTGTGTACTCCCAGGTGGTCACTGTATACTCCCAGGTGGTCACTGTGTACTCCCAGGTGATGACTGTGCACTCCCAGGTGGTCACTGTGTACTCCCAGGTGATGACTGTGTACTCCCAGGTGATGACTGTGCACTCCCAGGTGGTCACTGTGTACCCCCAGGTGGTCACTGTGTACTCCCAGGTGGTCACTGTATACTCCCAGGTGATGACTGTGTACTCCCAGGTGGTCACAGTGTACTCCCAGGTGGTCACTGTGTACTTCCAGGTGGTCACTTTGTACTCCCAGGTGGTCACTGTGTACTTCCAGGTGGTCACTTTGTACTCCCAGGTGGTCACTGTGTACCCCCAGGTGATGACTGTGTACTCCCAGGTGGTCACTGTGTACTTCCAGGTGGTCACTTTGTACTCCCAGGTGGTCACAGTGTACTCCCAGGTGGTCACTGTATACTCCCAGGTGGTCACTGTGTACTCCCAGGTGGTCACTGTGTACTCCCAGGTGGTCACTGTATACTCCCAGGTGGTCACTTTGTACTCCCAGGTGGTCACTGTGTACTCCCAGGTGGTCACAGTGTACTCCCAGGTGGTCACAGTGTACTCCCAGGTGGCCAGAGTACTCCCAGGTGGTCACTGTGTACTCCCAGGTGGTCACCGTGTACTCCCAGGTGGTCACAGTGTACTCCCAGGTGGTCACTGTGTACTCCCAGGTGGTCACTGTGTACTCCCAGGTGGTCACTGTGTACTCCCAGGTGGTCACCGTGTACTCCCAGGTGGTCACAGTGTACTCCCAGGTGGTCACTTTGTACTCCCAGGTGGTCACCGTGTACTCCCAGGTGGTCACTGTGTAGTCCCAGGTGGTCACTGTGTACTCCCAGGTGGTCACCGTGTACTCCCAGGTGGTCACTGTGTAGTCCCAGGTGGTCACCGTGTACTCCCAGGTGGTCACAGTGTACTCCCAGGTGGTCACTTGTACTCCCAGGTGGTCACTTTGTACTCCCAGGTGGTCACCGTGTACTCCCAAGTTGTCACAGTGGTTACTATGTACTCCCAGGTGGTCACTGTGTACTCCCAGGTTGTCACAGTGGTTACTATGTACTCCCAGGTGGTCACTGTGTACTCCCAGGTTGTCACAGTGGTTACTATGTACTCCCAGGTGGTCACCGTGTACTCCCAGGTTGTCACAGTGGTTACTATGTACTCCCAGGTTGTCACAGTGGTTACTATGTACTCCCAGGTGGTCACTGTGTACTCATAGTGTAATGACCGCTTTACTCAATTGTAATAACCGCTGCCTCGTGCAACCTGTTGTACATGTTGTTGTTGTGCAACCTGTTGTACTTGTTGTTGTTGTTGTGCAACCTGTTGTACTTGTTGTTGTTGTTGTGCAACCTGTTGTACCTGTTGTTGTTGTGCAACCTGTTGTACTTGTTGTTGTTGTTGTGCAACCTGTTGTACATGTTGTTGTTGTGCAACCTGTTGTACTTGTTGTTGTTGTTGTGCAACCTGTTGTACTGTTGTTGTTGTTGTGCAACCTGTTGTACCTGTGTTGTTGTGCAACCTGTTGTACCTGTGTTGTTGTGCAACCTGTTGTACCTGTTGTTGTTGTGCAATCTGTTGTATTTGTTGTTGTAATCCGTTTTCCCCTGTATTAACTGTAGTAGCATCTGTAGGGCTTGTTGTAGTGCGTCGGTTGTACGTGCAGTAGTTGTTGAGGTTGTGGGGGTGGTGGGGGTTGTGTGTACGTTCGTCAGGCCTTGAGAACCCGCAATGGCATCATCCCGGGAACTCCTTGTACAACTGTGGTGGATGGTCTAATAGTGGGGTCTCCAACCCCGTCACTTCCTATCGCCTCACCAATCATCGTGATGTCGGCTGAGCAAGAGCCCCCCAATGAAATCCTGCTTTCGTCCAGGGCTGCCGCCCCTTGGGCACCCGGATCCGTTACTCCCCCCGTGGGTTTCACTTGTCCCCCAGTGGGGTCCGCTTGGGGTCCCTCCTCAAGGGCTAACGTGTGTACTGCCCCCACCAGGTGAGGGTCTGTCGCTGGTGCTCCCCGGTAGCCTCGTCGTCTACTATACCTTTACTCCTGAGCATCATGTACTTATCACACGACATATTCTCGCTAAATCTCGCAACCCGACCCTACCTGGGGAAAACAGGCAAAGTTCTGATCCCGACATTCGATTGTGGTGAAATTTTAACACAACCCGATCTCAACAACTAATCACTCGCTCAATAACCTCCGAAGGTATACCCTAACCTTCTACGTTAAAACTCTTGAACATCTAGACCGGAACTACCCTTCATTCACGTCGTTCACCGCGTTCCACAGCCCCAGTTTAAACCATAAATCACCTACGCCTGTTGACAGACGATGACAGCTGTCGGCGTCAGAGTCCCGCTGACCACGCTCCACCAATGAATGGAATTTTCTGTCTTATGAACCTCGTCTCCCATTCGTAAAATTAATACGCAAACAGATAGAATTCACGACGGCATCGACTACCATTTATCACTAGTGAAACAAACACTGTATACGATGTTGAATAAAAATACATGCGCAATTATAACGAAATAAAAAGGTTACGTTAAGTATTAAATGCCAGGAAATTACTAAAATGATCTTGATAAAAATGTAATTAATTTCCCCTATATTTATTTGACACTCGAAGATGACTGGGAACGCAATTATATGAAAAAATAAAGTAAGAATGTCTTGTCTCTAAATGGAAGACCAATATAAATCCTAGAAAAACATTGATAATTACCGCATTCTTGAACTAAATATACTGAAATTATACAGTGAATATTATCGTGGAAGGAACTACACTGAATTTATTGAAAAATAAGTCAGTTTCAACTCTGTTTTATTTATAAAAAATAATCAAAGTCTTGTTTACCAGGGCACAATTAATACAACACTTATCGTTAACTGAATTTCTCAATTTTTTCTTGTAAATCTTAGGCGCGCTAGGAATAAATGACGTTATCGTTAATTTAACACTGGCGCGATGTTCATATCTTCAACAATTATTAAATTCTTAACGCCCGACGCTGACAACGGCGCTCACAAATAATTATAAGTATTTATTAATTAAACAAAAATTAATGATAAAATACTTATTTACGTTACAGAATGAATTCGATGTTTACATAGTATACACTTATTCACCGCCGGTCACGTTGTAGAATACCGAGAAATTAACACTGATACCCGCGACGCTCACAGCAACAGACAGTCAAGCTGAACCTTAATTCAAAATTAGTAATTATTTCCCAAAATTATAAATTAAATACTGGCGCGTAGGTGTATAATTACTTGACCGCCTATAACACTCGCTAACCACTTGGACACATTGGTAAGTGTACAAAAATTAAAAGCGCGCTCACTGTCACGAAGCCGAATCCTCAGAATGTGGTCTCCGCACTAATTCTTAATTAACAAAGTATTTCTTTTCTCAAAATTATAAATTAAATAACGACGTTTAGTTTGCTTATCACTTGAACTGAATATACTACTCACGAGACACTTAGACACTTGGTGGAGCGCAACCAATTACTGAGTGCTGCCACACTGGGCACTGAGAACCGCTAGAAAAAATCAGAGTCTCTACGCTAATGCGCTTAAATGACCAAAAATCGACTTTTGGTCTCTCACAGTATTAATTCGGATCACTTTAATCGCACACTTGAATTAACATTGACGACCCGATGAACGTATGGCTAGACACAAACTAGAATTTATTCCAAAACTGAGATTTTCCAAGCGACTTTGAAAAATGTCATCACAAAAATTTTCCACGATTTTCACTAAGTCTTTCACTGATTTCACCTTAATGCACTGCACTTCACTTGAAAACAGTAAAACCACTCACCTTATTAATTCTCGCAGAGAATTAATACTGCACAATACGAAAACAAAACTCCAGACATAAAAATGAAAAACAAATACTTAGAAAATAGTAACCCTTATATACGAGAATTACTTAAACAAAGGGGGAACACTTAACTAAAGAAGGGATGCTTAACTTGAAAGGGAACTTAATATACAGGGAACTTAATTTAGTACTTAAGGAAATCTCGATTTAACCTATAACCGTCCCATCCCGGCCCGCCCTGTCGCTTTTCCAAGCCTAGGTAACCACATTCAACTAGATCCCGACAGTACCAAATAATCCCGTCCTTCGCGGTCAACGGTTAGACTAGATAGCGGAACAACCGACAGATCTAACTGTTCGACACCACCTTAATTCCGTTGCTAGAGAATCTACTAGGCCATCCCTCAGTGAACTCTTGGTACCTTCATGGCTGTACCGTAAAAATCTAGTGATTGGGTCGCCTAACACGCCCTCGGGGATAATAATTAGCGTCCTAATACTTCCCCGCCCCGACAATTCGAAACCTAGAATTGTTGCTGCGAAAACTACCACGCAGCACCCTTGTCCGTAGTTGCAGAGGGTCGAGAAAATAGTACCCTTTCCAACTATCCAAGGCGGCCTCCACTCTTTACTGCTTACTTAGCGCCTACACTTAACTACTTACACTTAAACTACCAGCCCCTCACGACGCTAGAATTGCCTACTCTATGCCAATCGCACTACACAGGATTACCGTCGACTCTATCTCGTGGGCCCCGGGTCTCCACCACACAGCATAACCGAACAGACAGACGCGTGAGGCTTCAACAATCGTCAAGAAATTATTGAAAAAACCGCTGCTACTATTGTAATATCCCTTTACTCTGTTGTAATAACCGCTGCCTCTATTGTAATGACCCCGAACCATTGTAATCACCCTTTGTGATCTGTAATCGTTCTTAACGCTGTCCCTGTTGTAATCTCTCTTTCTCTCTTCACTTAATACCTCAGCTTAACACTGTTACAGTCCAACATGACCCCTCACTGGACTGCCACGAATATAAGAGGAATATTAAATGAGGAAGGTACATCGAGAACAAGGGTTATTGATTAAAAAAAATAATAATAAATCATTAAACACTGCCACCACCTTCCCGTCCAACCATACCTGAATGTGTCTATCACCGATTCCCCAGGAAGGCAAGGAATCAGTAATCAATTTTGGGAATTAGTTTGTTTAATTTTACTTTACTTATTTAAATCCACGGGCAACTTTGATATCTATTAATGGAGGAGAACATGGGGGATTCCAATTCAACACATAAAAATGACCAAGTAGAGAAATATATCAAAGGAAGTTAAGTGAATACCACTTGACAAGTTATGCAATTTATTTTATTACTCATGTAAATTAAGACAATTTGAACATATACCCTATTCTATTCCCCTAGAGGCACAATGGATATCTACTGAGGACATGAATCAAGTGCACAATACCTTAAATAACCGCACTAAGGCCAAGATGTTGATGGCTGCCCTCAGTCCCTTTGGATGCGGGCTTGCGGCCCTCCAGTCCCGATACACTCCTCAAGACACACTAATGCAATTCTGTTAAACCAGCTCTGTCCAGCTATGCGAAGGGAACAAGGCGCCTCTATGGGGCCCATTTTACATCCGAGCAATGTTTACAAAACTGATAATTTATGTTCAAGCCCGCCTCCTCCAAGATAAGGAGTAGGGACATTTGACTTGCCTGGTTTGGGGAAGGAACGGGTGAGGGGAAGAGAGGGACTGAGAGGTGGATGGAGAGGAAAATCTGAGTGGGGAGGATTGAGTGGGGGAAGCCAGAGGTACCACGAGGCAAGACCACCCTCAGGTCAACCTCTTGGTCCTTGACAAATGGGTGACAGGGGGGGGTGAAGGGGGAGATGAATGACAGGTAAGGGCAGGGGAGAAAGGGAGAAGGAAGGAGGGGAGAGGGAAGAAGGAAGGAGGGGAGAAGGGAGAACCAATGATCTGAGCACCAGATCATTACACTAGGTGGTCACTGTGTACTCCCTGGTGGTCACTGTGTACCCCCCATGTGGTGACTGTGTACTTCCAGGTGGTCACTGTGTACTCCCAGGTGGTCACTGTGTACTCCCAGGTGGTCACAGTGTACTCCCAGGTGGTCACTGTGTTCTCGTAGGTGGTCACACTGTACTCCCAGGTGTTCGCAGTGTACTCCCATGTGGTGACTGTATACTCCCAAGTGGTCACTGTGCACTACTAGGTGGTCACTGTGTACTCCCAGGTGGTCACTATGTACTCCCAGGTGGTCACTGTGTACTCCCAGGTGGTCACTGTGTACTCCCAAGTGGTCACTGTGTACTCCCAGGTGGTCACTGTGTACTCCCAGGTGGTCACTGTGTACTCCCAAGTGGTCACTGTGTACTCCCAAGTGGTCACTGTGTACTCCCAAGTGGTCACTGTGTACTCCCAGGTGGTTGCCGGGAAGCCGACACACATAATAACATGAGTTATCCCCTTAAACAAAAGAGAATGGGTGATTCTGTGACGTCATCGAAGTCACGTATTTATATTACTCTAATTTGTTTTTAAACAACAGTTTAGTGTTTATACTTAATAAAAAAAGTGTTCACTAGGACTGAATATAATTACTAACACCAAAACATAGCTTGACTCCCTTGTTATTGTAAAATTAAATCCAGAATTAGAACCAAAACACTGGCACAAGGAGGGAGGGAGCGTCACTATGCAGAGAGAGAGAATCAAAACAAAACGACATGAGTGTGTTCTCCGTTCGTAGGCTGATTATTCCCCGCCTCACAGTTCCCGTTCTCCTTGACGGGGCAGGTGCGAGAGACGAAGAAGTCCGTCATGACATCCTTCGCCACACCTTCCGCTTCATCCGTCATGTCCGTGGCCTGAAGAGACTAAATTTGTGGCCTGAGGAGTTTGTAGGGTCTATGGCCTGAAGAGACTATAAGGACCCCATCCCTCTGCTATTTCCCGGTCTCGGGCAGCCGGGGCGCATCCGATCCCACGATCGTCGTCGCCCCTAAATCAACACAACAACATGAATGTTCCAGAGAATTGTGATATTAGTCTCGCACGATAGACATACTTTATCCCAAGAGATCTAACAACAATACCTCTACAACCACAGGAACACCAGTGTCCGTCTTACCAAGTATTTATAGTTTAATTTGGTAATTTTATTCATAAATAGGTAGGCGGTAATAATGTTTGTGAAAACCCACTAACACGTATGTACTCAGCTCTACACATACATATTACATGTCATATCTATAATTATATGTTTAAGGAATCTATATTAATTCCTTACATCCCAACAGGTAATTGTGAGGGAAGTTAGTAATTACCTAAGTGTAGTTACAGGATGAGAGCTACGCTCGTGGTGTCCCGGCTTCCCAACACTCTTTTGTCATATAATGCTTTGAAACTACTGACGGTCTTGGCCTCCATCACCTTCTCACCCAACTTGTTCCAACTGTCTACCACTCTGTGAAAGTGAATTTTCTTATATTTCTTCGGTATCTGTGTTTAGCTAGTTTAAATCTATGATCTCTTGTTCTTAAAGTTCCAGGTCTCAGGAAATCTTCCCTATCGATTTTATCAATTCCTGATACTATTTTGTATGTATAGTGATCGTATCACCTCTTTTTCTTCTGCCTTCTAGTTTTGGCATATTTAATGCCTCTAACCTCTGCTCGTAGCTCTTGCCCTTCAGTTCTGGGAGCCACTTAGTAGCATGTCTTTGCCACTTTTCCAGTTTGTTGATGTGCTTCTTAAGATATGGGCACCACACAACCGCTGCATATTCTAGCTTTGGCCTAACAAAAGTTGTGAACAATTTCTTTAGTATATCGCCATCCATGTATTTAAAAGCAATTCTGAAGTTAGAAAGCGTGGCATAGGCTACTCGCACATATTCTTTATGTGGTTCTCAGGTGATAGTTTTTTATCTAGAACCATCTAGAACCTGGATCTCTTTCTTTATCAGAATTCTTTAAAGATTCTCACATAATATATAGGTTGTATGGGGTCTATGTTCTCCTATTCCACATTCCATGACATGGCATTTATTAACATTAAATTCCATTTGCCAAGTGGTGCTCCATATACTTATTTTGTCCATGTCATCTTGAAGGGCATGGCAATCATCTAAGTTTCTTATCCTGTCTATTATCTTAGCATCATCAGCAAATATGTTCATATATTCTGTATACCAACTGGTAGATCATTATATGTAGACAATAAACATCATTGGTGCAAGAACTGAACCCTGTGGTACTCCACTTGTGACATTTCTCCAGTCCGATACATTGCCTCTGATCACTACCCTCATGTTTCTATCAGTCAGAAAATTTTTCACATGTTAGAAGCTTACCTGTCACCCCTCCAATATTTTCCAGTTTCCAGAACAACCTCTTATGTGGAACTCTGTCGAAAGCCTTTTTTAGGTCCAGATAGATGCAGTCAACCCAACCATCTCTTTCCTGTAATATCTCTGTTGCTTGAAGTGAAACAGGAAGCTGGCTCCCAACATAATTATAGAATGCTTCAACTAGCTGTACATCAAGCTTTGTAGGCCTCCAGACAGCCGCTATTACATGGCACTCAGAGGCACAGAGCCACACCCAATTTTGTGCTACAATACACAGCCTTAGCAGGCCCAGCAACAGGAACAGCTAAGTCCCTTTTTTGTTCAATACCATAGACATAGTATTAGTAGTAAAAATTTATTAACTGTGGTATAATAGTAGATTAGACCACCATATGTGGTATATTTATAATTTATATCAAAGACTAGGTAAACATTTGTGGTTATGAAGGAGCCATCTCAAAGTGGTTTAAGCCAATTGTCCCTCCAATTATGTGAGAGAAATTCAAGCAGCAGAATCAGTACATACAGTTCACTTACTTATTTACTTACTTACTATTTAATTAACTAACTTATTACTAAGAATTAACTAAGAAAAATAATCAGATAAAATTATCATATCAAAGTAAACTAAAAATAAATAAAGATTTGAGTATTCACAGAATTTAAAAAGAATTAAAGCTGCTAGGATTTTCCCACAGTGGTCACTGTGTACTCCCAGTTGGTCACTTTGTACTCCCAGGTGGTCACTGTGTACTCCCAGGTGGCACTGTGTACTCCCAGGTGGTTACTATGTACTCCCAGGTGGTCACTGTGTACTCCCAGGTGGTCACTGTGTACTCCCAGGGTGGGTCACTTGTACTCCCTGGTGGTCACTATGTACTCCCAGGTGGTCACTGTGTACTCCCAGATGGTCACGTGTACTCCCAGGT
Source organism: Procambarus virginalis (assembly GCA_020271785.1). NCBI lineage: Eukaryota > Metazoa > Arthropoda > Malacostraca > Decapoda > Cambaridae > Procambarus > Procambarus virginalis. The sequence continues at coordinate 5,921 of WNGS01163253.1, read as the reverse complement.
GGTCACTATGTACTCCCAGGTGGTCACTGTGTACTCCCAGGTGGTCACTGTGTACTCCCAGGTGGTCACTGTGTACTCCCAGTTGGTCACTTTGTACTCCCAGGTGGTCACTATGTACTCCCAGTGGTCACTGTGTACTCCCACGTGGTCACTATAGTACTCCCAGGTGGTCACTATGTACTCCCAGGTGGTCACAGTGTACCCCCACGTGGTCACTGTGTACTCCCAAGGTGGTCACTGTGTACTCCCAGGTTGGTCACTGTGTACCCCAGACAACAACAAACCATCCCAGACAACAACAACCATCCCAGACAACAACAAACCATCCCAGACACAACACATCCCAGACACCAACAAACCATCCCAGACAACAACACCATCACCAGACACCAACAAACCACCAACAAACCATCCCAGACAACAACAAGCCATCCCAGACCCACCAACAAACCATCCCAGACAACAACAAACCATCCCAGCACAACAACATACCATCCCAGACAACAACAAGCCATCCCAGACAACAACAAACCATCCCAGACAACAACTACACCAGACAACAACAAACCTCCCAGACAACAACAAACCATCCCAGACAACACAAACCATCCTAGACACGAAAAACCATCCCAGACACCAAGAAACTAAGAATGTCTGCAAATGAGGGCTGTATTGCAAGTTGTGTGTGTGTAGTCACCTAGTTGTACTCACCTAGTTGTGTTTCCGGGGGTTGAGCTATGGCTCTTTGGTCCGCCTCTCAAACGTCAATCAACCAATGTAAGGTTCCTGAGCCTATTAGGCTCTATCATACCTATATTTGAAACTGTGTATGGAGTCAACCACCACCACATCACTTCCTAAATG
>WNGS01163252.1:75355-90016 GCA_020271785.1 Procambarus virginalis | reverse complement strand
TTTTGGGAGCCTATCGTACAAACTGTTGTGGGAGCCAGTCGTACAAACTGTTGTGGGAGCCAGCCTGACAGTCATACAAACTGTTGTGAGGGTCAGCCTGCCAGTTGTACAAGCTGTTGTGGGAACCAGCCTGCCAGTCGTACAAACTGTTGTAGGAGCCAGCCTTCCTGTCGTACAATCTGTTTTGGGAGATAGTCGAGCAAACTTTTGTAGGAGCCAGTGGTACAAACTGTTGTGGGAACCAGCCTGCCACTTGTACAAACTATTGTGGGAGCCAGCCTGACAGTCGTACAAACTGTTGTGGGAGCCAGCCTGACAGTCGTACAAACTGTTGTGGGAACCAGCCTGACAGTCGTACAAACTGTTGATGGAGCAAGTCTTACAAACTCTTGTGGGAGCGAGCCTGACAGTCGTACAAACCGTTGTGGGTGCCAGTCGTATAAACTGTTGTGAGAGCCAGTCGTACAAACTGTTGTATGAGCCAGCCTGACAGTCGTACAAACTGTTGATGGAGCAAGTCGTACAAACTGTTGTGGGAGCGAGCCTGACAGTCGTAAAACTGTTGTGGGAGCCAGCCTGCCAGTCGTACAAACTGTTGTGGGAGCCAGCCTACCACTTGTACAAACTGTTGTGGGAGCCAGCCTGACAGTCGTACAAACTGTTGATGGAGCAAGTCGTACAAACTGTTGTGGGAGCCAGCCTGCCAGTCGTACAAACTGTTTTAGGAGCCAGCCTGACAGACGTAAGACTGTTTTGTGATCCAGCCTGACAGTCGTACAAACTGTTGTGGGAGCCAGCCTGACAGTCGTACTAACTGTTGTGGGAGCCAGCCTGCCAGTCGGAAAACTGTTATGGAAGCAAGGCTGACAGTCGTGCAAGCTGTTCTGGGAGCCAGCCTGACAGTCGTACAAACTGTTGTGGGAGCAAGTCGTACAAACCGTTGTGGGAGCCAGCCTGACAGTCGTACAAAAAATTGTAGGACTCAGCTTGCCAGTCGTACAAGCTGTTGTGGGAGCCAGCCTGACAGTGGTACAAACTGTTGTGGGAGCCAGCCTGACAGTCATACAAACTGTTGTTGGAGCCAGCCTGACAGTCGTACAAACTGTTGTGGGAGCCATTCGTACAAACTGTTGTGGGAGCCAGTCGTACAAACTGTTGTGGGAGCCAGTCGTTCAACCTGTTTTGGGAGCCAGTCGTACAAACTGTTGTGGGAGCCAGTCGTACAAACTGTTGTGGGAGCCAGTCGTACAAACTGTTGTGGGAGCAGCCTGCCACTCGTACAAACTCTTGTGGGAGCCAGCCTGACAGTCGTACAAACTGTTCTGGGTGCCAGCCTGACAGTCGTACAAACTGTTGATAGAGCAATTCGTACAAACTCTTGTGGGAGCCAGTCGAACAAACTGTTGTGGGAGCCAGCCTGACAGTCGTACAAACTGTTGTGGGAGCCAGCCTGACAGTCGTACAAACTGTTTTGGGAGCCAGTCGTACAAACTGTTGTGGGAGCCAGTCGTACAAACCGTTGTATGAGCCATCCTGACAGTCGTACAAACTGTTGTGGGAGCCAGCCTGCCACTCGCACAAACTGTTGTGGGAGCCAGCCTGCCACTCGTACAAACTATTGTGGGAGCCAGCCTTCCACTCGTACAAACTGTTGTGGGAGCCAGCCTGACAGTCGTACAAACTGTTGTGGGAGCTAGCCTGACAGTCGTAAAAAGTGTTGATGGGGCAAGTCGTACAAACTGTTGTGGGAGTGAGCCTGACAGTCGTAAAACTGTTGTGGGAGCCAACCGTACAAACAGTTGTGGGAGCCAGCCTGCCAGTCGTACAAACTGTTGTGGGAGCCAGCCTGCCACTCGTACAAACTGTTGCTGGAGCTAACCTGCCAGTCGTACAAACTGTTTTGGGAGCCAGCCTGACAGTCGTACAAACTGTTGTGGGAGCCAGCCTGCCAGTCGTACAAACTGTTGTGGGAGCCAGCCTGCCAGTCGTACAAGTTATTGTGGGAGCCAGCCTGACAGTCGTACAAACTGTTCTCAGAGCCAGTCGTACAAACTGTTGTGGGGGCCAGCCTGCCACTCTTACAAACTGTTCTGGGAGCCAGCCTGCCAGTCGTTCCATTCTGTTGTGGGCCAGCCTGACAGTCGTACAAACTGTTGGGGGAGCCAGCCTGACTGTCGAACAAACTGTTGTGGGAGCCAGTCGTACAAACTGTTGTGAGAGCCAGTCGTACAAACTGTTGTGGGAGTCAGCCTGACAGTCGTACAAACTGTTGTGGGAGCTAGCCTGACAGTCGTACAAACTGTTGTGGGAGCCATCCTGCCAGTCGTACAAACTGTTGTCGAAGCCAGCCTGCCAGTCGTAAAACTGTTGTGGGAGCCAGCCTGACAGTCGTACAAACTGTTGTGGGAGCCAGCCTGCCAGTCGTACAAACTGTTGTGGGAGCCAGTCTGACTTTCGTACAAACTGTTGTGGGAGCCAGCCTGCCAGTCGTACAAACTGTTGTGGGAGCCAGCCTGACATTCGTACAAACTGTTGTGGGAGCCAGCCTGCCAGTCGTACAAACTGTTGTGGGAGCCAGCCTGCCAGTCGTACAAGTTATTGTGGGAGCCAGCCTGACAGTCGTTAAACTGTTGTGGGAGCCAGCCTGACAGTCTTACAAACTGTTGTGGGAGCCAGCCTGCCAGTCGTACAAACTGTTGTGGTAGCCAGTCTGACATTCGTACAAACTGTTGTGGGTGCCAGCCTGCCAGTCGTACAAACTGTTGTGGGAGCCAGCCTGACAGTCGAACAAACTGTTGTGGGAGCCAGCCTGCAAGTCGTACAAACTGCTGTGGGAGCCAGTCTGACATTCGTACAAACTGTTGTGGGGGCCACCCTGCCATTCGTACAAACTGTTGTGGGACCCAGCATGACAGTCGCACAAACTGTTGTGGGAGCCAGCCTGACAGTCGTACAAACTGTTGTGGGAGCCAGCCTGCCAGTCGTACAAGCTGTTGTTGGAGCCAGCCTGACAGACGTACAAACTGTAGGGGGAGCCAGCCATACAAACTTTTGTGGGAGCCAGCCTGCCGCTCGTACAAACTGTTGTGGGAGCCAGCCCGACAGTCGTACAAACTGTTGAGGGAGCCAGCCTGACAGTCGTACAAACTGTTGTGGGTGCCAGCCTGACAGTCGTACAAACTGTTGTGGGAGCCAGCCTGACAGCCGTACAATCTGTAGTGGGAGCCAGCCTGATAGTCGTACAAACTGATGTGGGAGAGAGCCTGACAGTCGTACAAACTGTTGTGGGAGCCAGCCTGACAGTCGTACAAACTGTTGATGGAGCAAGTCTTACAAACTCTTGTGGGAGCGAGCCTGACAGTCGTACAAACCGTTGTGGGTGCCAGTCGTACAAACTGTTGTATGAGCCAGCCTGACAGTCGTACATATTGTTGATGTAGCCAGCCTGCCACTCGTACAAACTGTTGTGGGAGCCAGCCTGACAGTCGCACAAACTCTTGTGTGAGCCAGCCTGACAGTCGTACAAACTGTTGATGGAGCAAGTCGTACAAACTGTTGTGGGAGCGAGCCTGACAGTCGTAAAACTGTTGTGGGAGCCAGCCTGCCAGTCGTACAAACTGTTGTGGGAGCCAGCCTGCCACTTGTACAAACTGTTGTGGGAGCCAGCCTGACAGTCGTACAATCTTTTGATGGAGCAAGTCGTACAAACTGTTGTGGGAGCCAGCCTGCCAGTCGTACAAACTGTTTTGGGAGCCAGCCTGACAGACGTAAGACTGTGTGATCCAGCCTGACAGTCGTACAAACTGTTGTGGGAGCCAGCCTGACAGTCGTACTAACTGTTGTGGGAGCCAGCCTGCCAGTCGTACTAACTGTTGTGGGAGCCAGCCTGCCAGTCGGACAAACTGTTGTGGGAGCAAGTCGTACAAACCGTTGTGGGAGCCAGCCTGACAGTCGTACAAAAAATTGTAGGACTCAGCTTGCCAGTCGTACAAGCTGTTGTGGGAGCCAGCCTGACAGTGGTACAAACTGTTGTGGGAGCCAGCCTGACAGTCATACAAACTGTTGTTGGAGCCAGCCTGACAGTCGTACAAACTGTTGTGGGAGCCATTCGTACAAACTGTTGTGGGAGCCAGTCGTACAAACTGTTGTGGGAGCCAGTCGTTCAACCTGTTGTGGGAGCCAGTCGTACAAACTGTTGTGGGAGCCAGTCGTACAAACTGTTGTGGGAGCCAGTCGTACAAACTGTTGTGGGAGGCAGCCTGCCACTCGTACAAACTATTGTGGGAGCCAGCCTGACAGTCGTACAAACTGTTGTGGGAGCCAGCCTGACAGTCGTACAAACTGTTGATAGAGCAATTCGTACAAACTCTTGTGGGAGCCAGTCGAACAAACTGTTGTGGGAGCCAGCCTGACAGTCGTATAAACTGTTGTGGGAGCCAGCCTGACAGTCGTACAAACTGTTTTGGGAGCCAGTCGTACAAACTGTTGTGGGAGCCAGTCGTACAAACCGTTGTATGAGCCATCCTGACAGTCGTACAAACTGTTGTGGGAGCCAGCCTGCCACTCGCACAAACTGTTGTGGGAGCCAGCCTGCCACTCGTACAAACTATTGTGGGAGCCAGCCTTCCACTCGTACAAACTGTTGTGGGAGCCAGCCTGACAGTCGTACAAACTGTTGTGGGAGCTAGCCTGACAGTCGTAAAAAGTGTTGATGGGGCAAGTCGTACAAACTGTTGTGGGAGTGAGCCTGACAGTCGCAAAACTGTTGTGGGAGCCAGCCGTACAAACAGTTGTGGGAGCCAGCCTGCCAGTCGTACAAACTGTTGTGGGATCCAGCCTGCCACTCGTACAAACTGTTGCTGGAGCCAACCTGCCAGTCGTACAAACTGTTTTGGGAGCCAGCCTGTCAGTCGTACAAACTGTTGTGGGAGCCAGCCTGCCAGTCGTACAAACTGTTGTGGGAGCCAGCCTGCCAGTCGTACAAGTTATTGTCGGAGCCAGCCTGACAGTCGTACAAACTGTTCTCGGAGCCAGCCTGCCAGTCGTTCCATTCTGTTGTGGGGGCCAGCCTGACAGTCGTACAAACTGTTGTGGGAGCCAGTCGTACAAACTGTTGTGGGAGCCAGTCGTACAAACTGTTGTGGGAGCCAGCCTGGCAGTCGTACAAACTGTTGTGGGAGCCAGCCTGACAGTCGTACAAACTTTTGTGGGAGCCAGCCTGACTGTCGAACAAACTGTTGTGGAGCCAGTCGTACAAACTGTTGTGGGAGCCAGTCGTACAAACTGTTGTGGGAGCCAGCCTGGAAGTCGTACAAACTGTTGTGGGAGCCAGCCTGACAGTCGTACAAACTTTTGTGGGAGCCAGCCTGACTGTCGAACAAACTGTTGTGGGAGCCAGTCGTACAAACTGTTGTGGGAGCCAGTCGTACAAACTGTTGTGGGAGTCAGCCTGACAGTCGTACAAACTGTTGTGGGAGCCAGCCTGACAGTCGTACAAACTGTTGTGGGAGTCAGCCTGACAGTCGTACAAACTGTTGTGGGAGCCAGCCTGCCAGTCGCACAAATTGTTGTGGGAGCCAGCCTGCCAGTCGTACAAACTGTTGTGGGAGCCAATCGTACAAACTGTTTTGGGAGCCAGTCGAACAAACTGTTGTAGGAGTCAGCCTGACAGTCGTACAAACTGTTGTGTGAGCCAATCGTACAAACTTTTGTAGGAGTCAGTCGTACAAACTGTTGTGGGAGCCAGCCTGCCAGTCGTGCAAACTGTTGTGGGAGCCAGCCTGACAGTCGGACAAACTGTTGTGGGAGCCAGGCTGACAGTCGTACAAACTGTTGTGGGAGCCAGTCGTACAAACTGTTGTGGGAGCCAGTCGTACAAACTGTTGTGGGAGGCAGCCTGCCACTCGTACAAACTATTGTGGGAGCCAGCCTGACAGTCGTACAAACTGTTGTGGGAGCCAGCCTGACAGTCGTACAAACTGTTGATAGAGCAATTCGTACAAACTCTTGTGGGAGCCAGTCGAACAAACTGTTGTAAGAGCCAGCCTGACAGTCGTATAAACTGTTGTGGGAGCCAGCCTGACAGTCGTACAAACTGTTTTGGGAGCCAGTCGTACAAACTGTTGTGGGAGCCAATCGTACAAACCGTTGTATGAGCCATCCTGACAGTCGTACAAACTGTTGTGGGAGCCAGCCTGCCACTCGCACAAACTGTTGTGGGAGCCAGCCTGCCACTCGTACAAACTATTGTGGGAGCCAGCCTTCCACTCGTACAAACTGTTGTGGGAGCCAGCCTGACAGTCGTACAAACTGTTGTGGGAGCTAGCCTGACAGTCGTAAAAAGTGTTGATGGGGCAAGTCGTACAAACTGTGTGGGAGTGAGCCTGACAGTCGTAAAACTGTTGTGGGAGCCAGCCGTACAAACAGTTGTGGGAGCCAGCCTGCCAGTCGTACAAACTGTTGTGGGATCCAGCCTGCCACTCGTACAAACTGTTGCTGGAGCCAACCTGCCAGTCGTACAAACTGTTTTGGGAGCCAGCCTGACAGTCGTACAAACTGTTGTGGGAGCCAGCCTGCCAGTCGTACAAACTGTTGTGGGAGCCAGCCTGCCAGTCGTACAAGTTATTGTCGGAGCCAGCCTGACAGTCGTACAAACTGTTCTCGGAGCCAGCCTGCCAGTCGTTCCATTCTGTTGTGGGGGCCAGCCTGACAGTCGTACAAACTGTTGTGGGAGCCAGTCGTACAAACTGTTGTGGGAGCCAGTCGTACAAACTGTTGTGGGAGCCAGCCTGGCAGTCGTACAAACTGTTGTGGGAGCCAGCCTGACAGTCGTACAAACTTTTGTGGGAGCCAGCCTGACTGTCGAACAAACTGTTGTGGGAGCCAGTCGTACAAACTGTTGTGGGAGCCAGTCGTACAAACTGTTGTGGGAGCCAGCCTGGCAGTCGTACAAACTGTTGTGGGAGCCAGCCTGACAGTCGTACAAACTTTTGTGGGAGCCAGCCTGACTGTCGAACAAACTGTTGTGGGAGCCAGTCGTACAAACTGTTGTGGGAGCCAGTCGTACAAACTGTTGTGGGAGTCAGCCTGACAGTCGTACAAACTGTTGTGGGAGCCAGCCTGACAGTCGTACAAACTGTTGTGGGAGCCAACCTGCCAGTCGTACAAACTGTTGTCGGAGCCAGCCTGCCAGTCGTAAAACTGTTGTGGGAGCCAGCCTGACAGTCGTACAAACTGTTGTGGGAGCCAGCCTGCCAGTCGTACAAACTGTTGTGGGAGCCAGTCTGACATTCGTACAAACTGCTGTGGGAGCCAGCCTGCCAGTCGTACAAACTATTGTGGGAGCCAGGCTGACAGTCGTACAAACTGTTGTGGGAGCCAGCCTGCCAGTCGTACAAACTGTTGTGGGAGCCAGCCTGCCAGTCGTACAAGTTATTGTGGGAGCCAGCCTGACAGTCGTAAAACTGTTGTTTGAGCCAGCCTGACAGTCGTACAAACTGTTGTGGGAGCCAGCCTGCCAGTCGTACAAACTGTTGTGGGAGCCAGCATGACAGTCGTACAAACTGTTGTGGGAGCCAGCCTGACAGTCGGACAAACTGTTATGGAAGCAAGGCAGACAGTCGTGGAAGCTGTTCTGGGAGCCAGCCTGACAGTCGTACAAACTGTTGTGGGAGCAAGTCGTACAAACCGTTGTGGGAGCCAGCCTGACAGTCGTACAAACAATTGTAGGAGTCAGCTTGCCAGTCGTACAAGCTGTTGTGGGAGCCAGCCTGCCAGTAGTACAAACTGTTGTGGGAGCCAGCCTGACAGTCGTACAAACTGTTGTGGGAGCCAGCCTGCCAGTCGTACAAACTGTTGTGGGAGCCAGTCTGACATTCGTGCAAACTGTTGTGGGAGCCAGCCTGCCATTCGTACAAACTGTTGTGGGAGCCAGCATGACAGTCGTACAAACTGTTGTGGGAGCCAGCCTGACAGTCGTACAAACTGTTGTGGGAGCCAGCCTGCCAGTCGTACAAGCTGTTGTGGGAGCCAGCCTGACAGACGTACAAACTGTAGTGGGAGCCAGCCATACAAACTTTTGTGGGAGCCAGCCTGCCGCTCGTACAAACTGTTGTGGGAGCCAGCCCGACAGTCGTACAAACTGTTGAGGGAGCCAGCCTGACAGTCGTACAAACTGTTGTGGGTGCCAGCCTGACAGTCGTACAAACTGTTGTGGGAGCCAGCCTGACAGCCGTACAATCTGTAGTGAGAGCCAGCCTGATAGTCGTACAAACTGTTGTGGGAGCCAGCCTGACAGTCGTACAAACTGTTGTGGGGGCCAGCCTGACAGTCGTACAAGCTGTTGTGGGAGCCAGCCTGCCAGTCGTACAAACTCTTGTGGGAGCCAGTCGTACAAACTGTTGTGGGAGCCAGCCTGACAGTCGTACAAACTGTTGTAGGTGCCAGCCTGACAGTCGTACAAACTGTTGTGGGAACCAGAATGACAGCCGTACAATCTGTTGTGGGAGCCAGCCTGATAGTCGTACAAACTGTTGTGGGAGCCAGCCTGACAGTCGTACAAACTGTTGTGGGGGCCAGCCTGACAGTCGTACAAGCTGTTGTGGGAGCCAGCCTGCCAGTCGTACAAACTGTTGTGGGAGCCAGTCGTATAAACGGTTGTGGGGGCCAGCCTGCCAGTCGTACAAACTCTTGTGGGTGCCCAAGAAATCGGATGGGCACATGTATAAGCAAGTAGATGGGGTCGCCATGGGTTCTCCCCTAGGCGTCCTGTTTGCAAACTTCTACATGGGTACTATCGAGGAAAAAGTCTTAGTCGACTTAAACTTGAAACCGGCCATATACTGCAGGTATGTTGACGACATTTTTACACAGGTACCTGATGTCAGACATCTGCAGGAGCTGAAAGAAGCGTTTGAGCAGAATTCTGTGTTACGTTTCACTTACGAGATGGAGAAGGATGGGAAGCTGCCCTTTCTAGATGTAACAGTCATGGAAAGGAGCGGAGGTTTCCACACTGCAGTCTACACTAAGGAAACAAACATAGGAATGTGCCTAAATGCCAACAGTGACTGCCCAGATAGGTACAAGAGGAGTGTTGTTAACGCTTATGTCGACCGTGCTCTCAGCCACAGCTCAGAATGGAAGCAAGTCGACGAAGAACTCTGTAGGGTAAGGCAGGTCCTAGTCAACAACGGCTTCTCCAATGGTTTCATTGAAGACATCATAAGAAGGAAAGTAGAACGCCATGCAACCTCTGAAGAAACAACTAATACAACACCTATACCCCTATTAGACTATTTTACAGGAACTTCTTCTCCACCGCTCATAAAACGGAGGAAAGGGTCCTGAAAGATATTGTTAATAGAAATGTTATCCCTACAGACAAAAATCAGAAGATACAACTAACGATTTACTATAAAACCAAAAAACAGCCAGCCTACTAATGAAAAACTCTCCAGACACGGAGCAGAACGCCCTAAAAGAGACAAACGTCGTCTATGCCTTTAAATGTCCACTTGGGGACTGTAAGCCCCAAAAACTCAGTATATAGGCAAGACAACAACATCTCTTTCCAGACGTTTAACGATGCATAAGCAACAGGGCTCCATTAAGGAACATATACTCTCTTCCCACAACCAAACCATCACCAGAGAAATCCTAACAAATAACACAGAAATCATCGATAGGTACAGCGATAGCAGGCGGCTTGACATCTGCGAGGCACTACACATCAAGAAGTCAACACCAGCAATCAACAGTCAATTAATGCACAACTATATTCTACCCACTTCAAGACCCCGCTCCAATATAGAAGCATCAAGAAATATGGGCCAATAGGCCCTTCCGCAGTTCCTTCCATTCATACCTTCAATTTACCCAGTTAATATCCAGTTAATATCCATTGTTTTCGTGTTCTGTCCTTTGTTGAAAGTTTTGTTCACCTCATTAAAAACTGTTGTAACATATCACCTCACCCAAAACGCGGGTAAAATGAAATATATATATATATAGATATATATATATATATATATATATATATATATATATATATATATATATAATATAATAATGATATTATATATATAGATCTATATACTCTATTAGGATTATATATATATATAGTATATGTATCTATATATATTATATATAATCTATATATATATATCTATATATATATTATAAAATAATTAAAAAAAAAAAAAATCTATTTCTATATCTATATTTATATCTTATTTATTATATATATATATATATATTCTTATATATATATATAGCTATTGGAAGATAGTTGTGCTTTCTGGGTTCGAGTCCCACTGGTGGGTGATTGTCTAAGATTGTTAATCTTCTCTTGTGGTTCATGCAAGTATGTGCTTATAGCATAGACACGAGTTCTCCCACATTGACAGTGGCTTGATGAAAAATGCTTGAGTAACCCCTCACTAATCTGGCGCCCTTGGGAGGTGGAGATATTGAGGTAAATACTTCGAAGTCTCTATCTCTTTTAAGGGTCTGACTTGGTTAGTGGTTAAGGCATACTAGTTAGGCAGCTATTGGAAGATAGTTGTGCTTTCTGGGTTCGAGTCCCACTGGGGGTGTTGTCTAAAGATTGTTAATCTTCTCTTGTGGTTCATGCAAGTATGTGCTTATAGCATAGACACGAGTTCTCCCACATTGACAGTGGCTTGATGAAAAATGCTTGAGTAACCCCTCACTAATCTGGCGCCCTTGGGAGGTGGAGATATTGAGGTAAATACTTCGAAGTCTCTATCTCTTTTAAGGGTCTGACTTGGTGTAGTGGGTTAAGGCATACTAGTTATGGCAGCTATTGGAAGATAGTTGTGCTTTCTGGGTTCGAGTCCCACTGGTGGGTGTTGTCTAAAGATTGTTAATCTTCTCTTGTGGTTCATGCAAGTATGTGCTATAGCATAGACACGAGTTCTCCCACATGACAGTGGCTTGATGAAAAATGCTTGAGTAACCCCTCACTAATCTGGCGCCCTTGGGAGGTGGAGATATTTGAGGTAAATACTTCGAAGTCTCTATCTCTTTTAAGGGTCTGACTTGGGTAGTGGGTTAAGGCATACTAGTTATGGCAGCTATTGGAAGATAGTTGTGGCTTTCTGGGTTCGAGTCCCACTGGTGGGTGTTGTCTAAAGATTGTTAATCTTCTCTTGTGGTTCATGCAAGTATGTGCATATATATATATATATATATATAGTATTTAATATATATATATATATATATATATTATATTATATTATATATATATATATATGTATATATATATGTATATATATTATGTATATATATATATGTATATATATATATATATATGTATATATATATATATATATATGTATATATGTCGTACCTAGTAGCCAGAACGCACTTCTCAGCCTACTATGCAAGGTCTGATTTGCCTAATAAGCCACGTTTTCATGAATTAATATATTTTCTCTAATTTTGTTCTTATGAAATGATAAAGCTACCCATTTCATTATGTATGAGGTAATTTTTTTTTATTGGTGTTAAAATTAACATAGATATATGACCGAACCTAACCAACACTATCCTAACCTAAACCTAACCTATCTTATAGGTTAGGTTAGGTTAGGTAGCCGAAAAAGTTAGGTTATGTTAGGTTAGGTAGGTTAGGTAGTCGAGAAACAATTAATTCATGAAAACTAGGCTTATTAGGCAAATCGGGCCTTTAATAGTAGGCTGAGAAGTGCGTTCTGGCTACTAGGTACACATATTATATATATATATATATATATATATATATATATAATATATAATATATATATATATATATATATATAATATATATATATATGTATTATCTATATATATAATATATCATATATGTATATATATATATATATGTATATATATGATTATATTATATATGTATATATATATATACATAATATTTCAATACATAATATCTTTTCGGCTACCTAATTTTAACCTAACCTATAAAGATAGGTTTAGGTTAGGTTGAGGTAGGGTTGGTTAGGTTCGGTCATATATCTACGTTAATTTTAACTTCAATGAAAAAAATTGACCTCATACATAATGAAATGGGTAGCTTTATCTTTTCATAAGAAAAAAATTAGAGAAAATATATTAATTCCGGAAACTTGGCTTATTAGGCAAATCGGGGCTTGCATAGTAGGCCAAAAAGTGAGTTCTGGCTACTAGGTACGACACAATATATATTATGTCGTACCTAGTAGCCAGAACTCACTTTTGGCCTACTATGCAATGCCCGATTTGCCTAATAAGCCAAATTTTTTTGAATTAATATATGTTTCTCAATTTTTTTTCTTATGAAATGATTAAGCTACCCATTTCATTATGTATAGGTAAATTTTTTTCATTGGAGTTAAAATTAACGTAGATATATGACCAGAACCTAACCACCCTACCTAACCTAACCTAACCTATCTTTATAGGTTAGGTTAGGTTAGGTAGCCGAAAATGTTAGGTTAGGTTAGGTTAGGTAGGTTAGGTTGTCGAAAAACAATTAATTCATGAAAACTTGGCCTACTAGGCAAATCGGGCCTTGCATAGTAGGCTGACAAGTGCGTTCTGGCTACTAGGTACGACATTATATATGATATATATATATATATATATATATATATCTATAATAATATAGATATATAATATATATACTAATATATATGACCACAATATATTGTGGCTTAGCTAAGCCACAATATATCTATATATATATATCTATCTATCTGGTAATGAATATATCATATAGATATACTAAGTATATTATATATATATATATATATATACTAGTGATATATATATATTATATATATATATATATCATATATCTATATATATATATATATATAATATATATATTATATATATGTTATTAAATATGACCGAAAAAGTAAGATTAATAATTCTAACACGAATTTTCTCAATTGTTCCTTATGTTTGTTTTACTGATGACGGTAAATTAAAAATCAATTCTCCAAAATTCATTCTTTATTTCTTAGTCTGACGCGACACTTGAGCGCGTTCGTAAAACTTATTACATTTTCAAAGACTTTAGTTACACACACACAGAACGTCTATAACTGAACAGAGTTTAAATACCTGCTGTTGGGTGAGGGCACATGTTACAATGGTTTGGGGTGAGGTGAGAACAAATCACAGAACACGAAACAATGGGTTAAGGGAAGAATAGATCTGTAACTGCAGAAGGCCTATTGGCCCGTATTTCTTGATGTTTCTATATTGGAGCGGAGTCTTGAAGTGGGTAGAATATAGTAGTGCGTTAATTGGCTTTGATTGCTGGTGTTGACTTCTTGATGTGTAGTGCCTCGCAGTTCTTGATGTGTAGTGCCGCCTGTTGTCGCTGTATCTATCAATGATTTCTGTGTTGTTTGTTAAGATTTCTCTGGTGATGGTTTGGTTGTGGGAAGAGATATATGTTCCTTGATAGAGGCCCTGTTGCTTATGCATCGTTAATCGCCTGGAAAGAGATGTTGTTGTCTTGCCTATATATTGAGTTCTTTGGGGCTTACAGTCCCCAAGTGGGCATTTGAAGGCATAGACGACATTGGTCTCTTTCAAAGCGTTCTGCTTTGTGTCTGGAGAGTTTCTCATGAGTAGGTTGGCAGTTTTCTTGGTTTTATAGTAAATCGTCAATTGTATCTTCTGATTTTTGTCTGTAGGGATAACAGGTCTATTAACAATATCTTTCAGGACCCTTTCCTCCGTTTTATGAGCTGTGGAGAAGAAGTTCCTGTAAAATAGTCTAATAGGGGGTATAGGTGTTGTGTTAGTTGTATCTTCAGAGGTTGCATGGCGTTTCACTTTCCTTCTTATGATGTCTTCAATGATTCCATTGGAGAAGCCGTTGTTGTTGACTAGGACCTGCCTTACTCTTACTTTTTTAATCTTACTTTTCGTCATATTTAATAATATATGTCTATAGGAAAGACTGCTACCAAATATACACCATATATATATATAATAGATATATATATATATTATATATATATATATAGATAATATATATATATAATATATATATATGATATGTATATTATATATATATATATATATATATATGTATATATATATCATATATATATAATATTATATTATGTAATACTTATCTATGACAATATATTATATCTATCTATATCATATATATTATATATACTAGATAGATAGATAGACCTATATATAGATATATGTGGCTTAGCTAAGCCACAATATATTGTGGTCAATATATATATACTATATATATATTATATTATATATATATATATATATATCTATATATATATGATATATATATATATATATATATATATATATATATCTATTTTTGTTTGTGAGGGTACCACCTCTGGTACCACCTCTGATATAAGTATATATATATATATATATATATATATATATTATATTGGTATATTTTGGTAGCAGTCTTTCCTGTAGACAAATATATTATTAAATATGACCGAAAAAGGAGATTAATAATTCTAACACGAATTTTCTCTATTTTCCTTATGTTTCTTCTTTTTACTGGTGACGGTAAATGAAAAATCACTTCTCCAAAATATCATTTGTATTTCTAGTCTGACGCGACACTTGAGCGCGTTTCGTAAAACTTATTACATT
>WNGS01163252.1:51789-74355 GCA_020271785.1 Procambarus virginalis | reverse complement strand
AACAGCTTGTACGACTGGCAGGCTGACTCCTACAATTGCTTGTACGACGCGCAGGCTGGCTCCACAACAGCTAGTAGACTGTCAGGCTGGCCCTCACACAGTTTTTACGACTGGCTCCACAACAGTTTGTACGACTGGCAGGCTGGCTCCCAGAACACTTGCACGACTGTCAGGCTTGCTCCTAACAGTTTTCCGACGGGCAGGCTGGCTCCCACAACAGTTTGAACGACTGTCAGGCTGGCCATCAACAGTTTGTACGATAGGCTCCCACAACAGTTTATACGATGGCTCCCACAAGAGTTTGCGACTGGCAGGCTGGCTCCCACAACAGCTTGTACGACTGTCAGGCTGGCTCCCACAACAGTTTGTACGACGTCAGGCTGGCTCCTGCAACAGTTTGTACGACTGTCAGGCTGGCAACCACAACAGTTTGTACGACTTGCTGCCACAACTGTTTGTAGGACTGGCTCCCACAACAGTTTGTACGACTGTCAGGCTGGGTCCCACAACAGCTTGTACGACTGTCAGGCTGGCCCCACAACAGTTTGTACGACTGACTCCCACAACAGTTTGTACGGCTGGCTCCCACAAAATTTTGTACGACTGGCAGGTTGGCCCACAACAGCTTGTACGACTGTCAGGCTGGCCCCCACAATAGTTTGTACGACTGTCAGGTTGGCTACCGCAACAGTTTGTACGACTGTCAGGCTGGCTCCACAACAGATTGTACGGCTGTCAGGCTGGCTCCCACAACAGTTTGTACGACTGTCAGGTGGCACCTACAACAGTTTGTACGACTGTCAGGCTGACTCTCACAACAGTTTGTATGACTGTCAGGCTGGCTCCCACAACAGTTTGTACCCACTGTCAGGCTGGCTCCTACAAGAGCTTGTACGACTGGCAAGTGACTCTACAATTGTTTGTACGACTGTCAGGCTGGCTCCACAACGGTTTGTACGACTTGCTCCCACAACAGTTTGTACGACTGTCAGGCTGGCTCCCAGAACAGCTTCCACGACAGTCAGCCTTGCTTCCATAACAGTTTGTCCGACTGGCAGGCGGGCTCCACAACAGTTTTACGACTGTCAGGCTGGCTCCACTACAGTTGTACGACTGTCAGGCTGGATCACAAACAGTTTGTACGACTGTCAGGCTGGCAGTCGTACCAAACAATTGTAGGAGTCAGCTTGCCAGTCGTACAAGCTCTGTAGGAGCCAGCCTGACAGTGGTACAAACTGTTGTGGGAGCCAGCCTGACAGTCAACAACTGTTGTGAGAGTCAGCCTGACAGTCGTACAAACTGTTGTAGGTGCCAGCTGACAGTCGTACAAAACTGTTGTGGGAGCCAGCCTGACAGCCGTACAATCTGTTGTGGGAGCCAGCCTGACAGTCGTACAAACTGTTGCGGTAGCCAACCGGACAGTCGTACAAACTATTGTGGGGCCAGCCTGACAGTCGTACAAGCTGTTGTGGGGGCAACTGCCAGTCGTACAAAATTTTGTGGGAGCCAGCCGTACAAACTGTTGTGGGAGTCAGTCGTACAAACTGTTGTGGGGCCAGCCTGACAGTCGTACAAGCGGTTGTGGGACCCAGCCTGACAGTCGTACAAAATGTTGTGGGAGCAGTCGTACAAACAGTTGTGGCAGCAAGTCGTACAAACTGTTGTGGTTGCAGCCTGACAGTCGTACAAACTGTTGCAGGAGCCAGCCTGACAGTCGTACAAACTGGTGTGGGAGCCAGCCTGACAGTCGTACAAGCTGTTGTGGGAGCCAGCTGCCAGTCGTACAAACTCTTGTGGGAGCCAGTCGTATAAACTGTTGTGGGAGCCTATCGTACAAACTGTTGAGGGGCCAGCCTGACAGTCGTTCAAACTGTTGTGGGAGCCAGCCTGCCCGTCGGAAAACTGTTATGGGAGCAAGCCTGACAGTCGTGCAAGCTGTTCTGGGAGCCCGCTGCCAGTCGTACAAACTGTGTGGGAGCCAGTCGTAAAAACTGTTGTGAGGGCCAGCCTGACAGTCGTACTAGCTGTGTGGGAGCCAGCCTGCGCGTCGTACAAGCAATTGTAGGAGTCAGCCTGCCAGTAGTACAAGCTGTTGTAAGAGCCAGCCTGACAGTGGTACAAACTGTTGTGGGAGCCAGGTGACTGTCATACAAACTGTTGTGAGAGTCAGCCTGCCAGTCGTAAAAGCTGTTGGAAGAGCCAGCCTGCCAGTCGTACAAACTGTTGTGGGAGCCAGCCTGCCAGTCGTACAAACTGTTGTGGGAGCCAGCCTGACAGTCGTACAAACTGTTGTGGAAGCCAGCCTGACAGTTGTACAAACTGTTGTGGGAGCCAGCCTGACAGTCGTACAAACTGTTGTGGGAGCCAGCCTGACAGTTGTACAAACTTTTGTGGGAGCCAGCCTGACAGTCGTACAAAACTGTTGTGGGAGCCAGTCTGACAATCGTACAAACTGTTGTGGGAGCCAGCCTGACATTCGTACAAACTGTTATGGGAGCCAGCCTGCCAGTCGTACAAGCTGTTGTGGGGGCCAGCCTGACAGACGTACAAACTGTTGTGGGAGCCAGCCGTACAAACTTTTGCGGGAGCCAGCCTGCCACTCGTACAAACTGTTGTGGGAGCCAGCCCGACAGTCGTACAAACTGTTGTGGGTGCCAGCCTGACAGTCGTACAAACTGTTGTGGGAGCCAGCCTGACAGCCGTACAATCTGTTGTGGGAGCCAGTCTGATAGTCGTACAAACTGTTGTGGGAGCCAGCCTGACAGTCGTACAAACTGTTGTGGGGGCCAGCCTGACAGTCGTACAAGCTGTTGTGAGAGCCAGCCTAACAGCCGTGCAATCTGTTGTGGGAGACAGCCTGATAGTCGTACAAACTGTTGTGGGAGCCAGCCTGACAGCCGTATAAACTGTTGTGGGAGACAGCCTGACAGTTGTACAAACTGTTGTGGGAGCCAGCCTGACAGTCGTACAAACTCTTTGGGAGCCAGTCGTACAAACTGTTGTGGGAGCCAGCCTGACAGTCGTACAAACTGTTGTGGGTGCCAGTCTTACAAACTGTTGATGGAGCAAGTCGTACAAACTGTTGTGGGAGCCAGCCTGCCAGTCGTACAAACTGTTTTGGGAGCCAGCCTGACAGTCGTACAAACTGTTTTGTGATCCAGCCTGACAGTCGTACAAACTGTAGTGGGAGCCAGCCTGACAGTCGTAAAAACTGTTGTGGGAGCCAGCCTGCCAGTCGGACAAACTGTTATGGAAGCAAGGCTGACTGTCGTGGAAGCTGTTCTGGGAGCCAGCCTGACAGTCGTACAAGCTGTTGTGGGAGCAAGTCGTACAAACCGTTGTGGGAGCCAGCCTGACAGTCGTACAAACAATTGTAGGAGTCAGCTTGCCAGTCGTACAAGCTCTTGTAGGAGCCAGCCTGACAGTGGTACAAACTGTTGTGGGAGCCAGCCTGACAGTCATACAAACTGTTGTGAGAGTCAGCCTGACAGTCGTACAAACTGTTGTAGGTGCCAGCCTGACAGTCGTACAAACTGTTGTGGGAGCCAGCCTGACAGCCGTACAATCTGTTGTGGGAGCCAGCCTGATAGTCGTACAAACTGTTGCGGGAGCCAACCTGACAGTCGTACAAACTATTGTGGGGGCCAGCCTGACAGTCGTACAAGCTGTTGTTGGGGCCAGCCTGCCAGTCGTACAAAATTTTGTGGGAGCCAGCCGTACAAACTGTTGTGGGAGCCAGTCGTACAAACTGTTGTGGGGCCAGCCTGACAGTCGTACAATCTGTTGTGGGACCCAGCCTGACAGTCGTACAAACTGTTGTGGGAGCCAGTCGTACAAACAGTTGTGGCAGCAAGTCGTACAAACAGTTGTGGCAGCAAGTCGTACAAACTGTTGTGGTTGCCAGCCTGACAGTCGTACAAACTGTTGCAGTAGCCAGCCTGACAGTCGTACAAACTGTTGTGGGAGCCAGCCTGACAGTCGTACAAGCTGTTGTGGGAGCCAGCCTGCCAGTCGTACAAACTCTTGTGGGAGCCAATCGTACAAACTGTTCAGGGGCCAGCCTGGCAGTCGTACATGCTGTTGTGGGAGCCAGCCTGACAGTCGTACAAACTGTTGTGGGAGCCAGTCGTACAAACAGTTGTGGCAGCAAGTTGTACAAACTGTTGTGGTTGCCAGCCTGACAGTCGTACAAACTGTTGCAGGAGCCAGCCTGATAGTCGTATAAACTGTTGATGGAGTAAGTCGTACAAACTGTTGTTGGAGCCAGCCTGTCACTCGTACAAACAGTTGTGGGAGCCAGCCTGCCACTCTTACAAACAGTTGTGGGAGCCAGCCTGCCACTCTTACAAACAGTTTTGGGAGCCAGCCTGACAGTCGTACAAAATGTTGTGGGAGCCAGCCTGACAGTCGTACAAAATGTTGTGGGAGCCAGTCGTACAAACTGTTGTGGGAGCCAGCCTGTCACTCGTACAAACAGTTGTGGGAGCCAGCCTGCCACTCTTACAAACAGTTGTGGGAGCCAGCCTGCCAGTCGTACAAACTGTTGTGGGTGCCAGCCTGCCAGTCGTACAAACTGTTGTGGGAGCCAGCCTGCCAGTCATACAAACTGTTGTGGGAGCTAGCCTGCCAGTCGTACAAACTGTTGTGGGAGCCAGCCTGCCAGTCGTACAATCTTGTGGGAGCCAGCCTGCCAGTCGTACAAATTGTTGTGGGAGCCAGCCTGACAGTCGTGCAAACTGTTGTGGGAGCCAGCCTGACATTCGTACAAACTGTTGTGAGAGCCAGCATGACAGTCGTACAAAAATGTTTTGGGTGCCAGTCTGACAGTCGTACAATCTGTTGTGGTAGCCAGCCTGAAAGTCGTACAAACTGTTGTGGGTGCCAGCCTGACAGTCGTACAAACTGTTGTGAGAGCCAGCATGACAGTCATACAAACTGTATTGGGTGCCAGCCTGACAGTCGTACAATCTGTTGTGGTAGCCAGCCTGACAGCCGTATAAACTGTTGTGGGAGACAGCCTGACAGTTGTACAAACTGTTGTGGGAGCCAGCCTGACAGTCGTACAAACTGTTGTTGGAGCCAGCCTGACAGTCGTTCAAACTGTTGTGGGATCCAGCCTGCCCGTCGGAAAACTGTTATGGGAGCAAGCCTGACAGTCGTGCAAGCTGTTCTGGGAGCCAGCCTGCCAGTCGTACAAACTCTTTTGTAGCCTGTCGTACAAACTGTTGATGGAGCAAGTCGTACAAACTGTTGTGGGAGCCAGCCTGCCAGTCGTACAAACTGTTTTGGGAGCCAGCCTGACAGTCGTACAAACTGTTTGTGATCCAGCCTGACAGTCGTACAAACTGTTGTGGGAGCCAGTCTGATAGTCGTACAAACTGTTGTGGGAGCCAGCCTGACAGTCGTACAAACTGTTGTGGGGGCCAGCCTGACAGTCGTACAAGCTGTTGTGGGAGCCAGCCTGCCTTCGTACAAACTCTTTTGGGAGCCAGTCGTACAAACTGTTGTGGGAGCCAGCCTGAAAGTCGTACAAACTGTTGTGGGTGCCAGCCTGGCAGTCGTACAAACTGTTGTGAGAGCCAGCCTAACAGCTGTACAATCTGTTGTGGGAGACAGCCTGATAGTCGTACAAACTGTTGTGGGAGCCAGCCTGACAGTCGTACAAACTGTTGTGGGGGCCAGCCTGACAGTCGTACAAGCTGTTGTGAGAGCCAGCCTGCCAGTCGTACAAACTGTTGTGGGAGCCAGTCGTATAAACTGTTGTAGGGGCCAGCCTGACAGTCGTACAAGCTGTTGTGGGAGCCTGCCTGCCAGTCGTACAAACTCTTGTGGGAGCCAGTCGTACAAACTGTTGTGGGAGCCAGTCGTACAAACTGTTGAGGGGCCAGCCTGACAGTCGTACAAGCTGTTGTGGGAGCTAGCCTGACAGTCGTACAAACTGTTGTGGGAGCCAGTCGGACAAACTGTTGTGGGAGCCAGCCTTCCTGTCGTACAAACTGTTTTGGGAGCCAGTCGAACAAACTGTTGTGGGAGCCAGTCGTACAAACTGTTGTGGGAGCCAGTCGTAAAAGCTGTTGTAAGAGCCAGCCTGACAGTGGTACAAACTGTTGTGGGAGCCAGCCTGACAGTCGTACAAAATGTTGTGGGAGCCAGTCGTACAAACTGTTGTGGGAGCCAGCCTGTCACTCGTACAAACAGTTGTGGGAGCCAGCCTGCCACTCTTACAAACAGTTGTGTGAGCCAGCCTGCCAGTCGTGCCAGCCTGCCAGTCGTACAAACTGTTGTGGGAGCCAGCCTGCCAGTCATACAAACTGTTGTGGGAGCTAGCCTGCCAGTCGTACAAACTGTTGTGGGAGCCAGCCTGCCAGTCGTACAAACTTGTGGGAGCCAGCGTGCCAGTCGTACAAACTGTTGTGGGAGCGAGCCTGACAGTCGTACAAACTGTTGTGGGAGCCAGCCTGACATTCGTACAAACTGTTGTGAGAGCCAGCATGACAGTCATACAAACTGTTTTGGGTGCCAGCCTGACAGTCGTACAATCTGTTGTGGTAGCCAGCCTGACAGCCGTATAAACTGTTGTGGGAGACAGCCTGACAGTTGTACAAACTGTTGTGGGAGCCAGCCTGACAGTCGTACAAACTGTTGTTGGAGCCAGCCTGACAGTCGTTCAAACTGTTGTGGGATCCAGCCTGCCCGTCGGAAAACTGTTATGGGAGCAAGCCTGACAGTCGTGCAAGCTGTTCTGGGAGCCAGCCTGCCAGTCGTACAAACTCTTTTGTAGCCTGTCGTACAAACTGTTGATGGAGCAAGTCGTACAAACTGTTGTGGGAGCCAGCCTGCCAGTCGTACAAACTGTTTTGGGAGCCAGCCTGACAGTCGTACAAACTGTTTTGTGATCCAGCCTGACAGTCGTACAAACTGTTGTGGGAGCCAGCCTGACAGTCGTAAAAACTGTCGTGGGAGCCAGCCTGCCAGTCGGACAAACTGTTATGGAAGCAAGGCTGACTGTCGTGGAAGCTGTTCTGGGAGCCAGCCTGACAGTCGTACAAACTGTTGTGGGAGCAAGTCGTACAAACCGTTGTGGGAGCCAGCCTGACAGTCGTACAAACAATTGTAGGAGACAGCTTGCCAGTCGTACAAGCTCTTGTAGGAGCCAGCCTGACAGTGGTACAAACTGTTGTGGGAGCCAGCTTGACAGTCATACAAACTGTTGTGAGAGTCAGCCTGACAGTCGTACAAACTGTTGTAGGTGCCAGTCTGACAGTCGTACAAACTGTTGTGGGAGCCAGCCTGACAGCCGTACAATCTGTTGTGGGAGCCAGCCTGATAGTCGTACAAACTGTTGCGGGAGCCAACCTGACAGTCGTACAAACTATTGTGGGGGCCAGCCTGACAGTCGTACAAGCTGTTGTGGTGGCCAGCCTGCCAGTCGTACAAACTTTTGTGGGAGCCAGCCGTACAAACTGTTGTGGGAGCCAGTCGTACAAACTATTGTGGGCCCAGCCTGACAGTCGTACAAGCTGTTGTGGGAGCCAGCCTGACAGTCGTACAAACTGTTGTGGGAGCCAGTCGTACAAACAGTTGTGGCAGCAAGTCGTACAAACTGTTGTGGTTGCCAGCCTGACAGTCGTACAAACTGTTGCAGGAGCCAGCCTGACAGTCGTACAAACTGTTGTGGGAGCCAGCCTGACAGTCGTACAAGCTGTTGTGGGAGCCAGCCTGCCAATCGTACAAACTCTTGTGGGAGCCAGTCGTACAAACTGTTGTGGGGGCCAGTCGTACAAACTGTTGAGGGGCCAGCCTGGCAGTCGTACAAGCTGTTGTGGGAGCCAGCCTGACAGTCGTACAAACTGTTGTGGGAGCCAGTCGTACAAACAGTTGTGGCAGCAAGTTGTACAAACTGTTGTGGTTGCCAGCCTGACAGTCGTACAAACTGTTGCAGGAGCCAGCCTGACAATCGTACAAACTGTTGATGGAGTAAGTCGTACAAACTGTTGTGGGAGCCAGCCTGCCACTCTTACAAACAGTTGTGGGAGCCAGCCTGCAAGTCGTACAAACTTGTGGGAGCCAGCCTGCCAGTCGTACAAACTGTTGGTCGGAGCCAGCCTGACAGTCGTGCAAACTGTTGTGGGAGCCAGCCTGTCATTCGTACAAACTGTTTTGAGAGCCAGCATGACAGTCGTACAAACTGTTTTGAGTGCCAGCCTGACAGTCGTACAATCTGTTGTGGTAGCCAGCCTGACAGTCGTAAAAACTGTTGTGGGAGCCAGCCTGACAGCCGTATAAACTGTTGTGGGAGCCAGCCTGACAGCCGTATAAACTGTTGTGGGAGACAGCCTGACAGTCGTACAAACTGTTGTGGGAGCCAGCCTGACAGTCGTACAAACTGTTGTGGGAGCCAGCCTGACAGTCGTACAAACTGTTGTTGGGGCCAGCCTGACAGTCCTTCAAACTGTTGTGGGAGCCAGCCTGCCCGTCGGAAAACTGTTATGGGAGCAAGCCTGACAGTCGTGCAAGCTGTTCTGGGAGCCAGCCTGCCAGTCGTGCAAACTCTTGTGGGAGCCAGTCGTACAAACTGTTGTGGGAGCCAGTCGTAAAAACTGTTGTGGGGGCCAGCCTGACAGTCGTACAAGCTGTTGTGGGAGCCAGCCTGCGCGTCGTACAAGCAATTGTAGGAGTCAGCCTGCCAGTCGTACAAGCTGTTGTAAGAGCCAGCCTGACATTGGTACAAACTGTTGTGGGAGTCAGGCTGACAGTCATACAAACTGTTGTGAGAGTCAGCCTGCCAGTCGTAAAAGGTGTTGTGAGAGCCAACCTGCCAGTCGTACAAACTGTTGTTGGAGCCAACCTGACAGTCGTACTTACTGTTGTGGGAGCCAGTCGTACAAACTGTTGTGGGAGCAAGCCTGCCAATCGTACAAACTGTTGTGGGAGCCAGTCGTACAAACTGTTTTGGGAGCCAGTCGTACAAACTGTTGTTGGAGCCAATCGTACAAACTGTTGTGGGAGCCAGTCGTACAAACTGTTGTGGGAGCCTGCCTGACAGTCATACACACTGTTGTGAGAGTCAGCCTGCCAGTCGTACAAACTGTTGTGGGAGCCAGCCTGCCAGTCGTACAAACTGTTGTAGGAGCCAGCCTGCCAGTCGTACAAACTGTTGTGGAAGCCAGCCTGCCAGCCGGACAAACTGTTGTGGGAGCCAGCCTTCCTGTCGTACAAACTGTTTTGGGAGCCAGTCGAACAAACTGTTGTGGGAGCCAGTCGTACAAACTGTTGTGGGAACCAGCCTAACAGTCGTACAAATTGTTGATGGAGCAAGTCGTACAAACTCTTGTGGGAGCGAGCCTGACAGTCGTACAAACTGTTCTGGGAGCCAGCCTGACAGTCGTACAAACTGTTGTTGGGGCCAGCCTGACAGTCGTTCAAACTGTTGTGGGAGCCAGCCTGCCGGTCGGAAAACTGTTATGGGAGCAAGCCTGACAGTCGTGCAAGCTGTTCTGGGAGCCAGCCTGCCAGTCGTGCAAACTCTTGTGGGAGCCAGTCGTACAAACTGTTGTGGGAGCCAGTCGTAAAAACTGTTGTGGGGGCCAGCCTGACAGTCGTACAAGCTGTTGTGGGAGCCAGCCTGCGCGTCGTACAAGCAATTGTAGGAGTCAGCCTGCCAGTCGCACAAGCTGTTGTAAGAGCCAGCCTGACAGTGGTACAAACTGTAGTGGGAGCCAGGCTGACAGTCATACAAACTGTTGTGAGAGTCAGCCTGCCAGTCGTAAAAGCTGTTGTGGGAGCCAACCTGCCAGTCGTACAAAATGTTGTTGGAGCCAACCTGACAGTCGTACTTACTGTTGTGGGAGCCAGTCGTACAACTGTTGTGGGAGCAAGCCTGCCAATCGTACAAACTGTTGTGGGAGCCAGTCGTACAAACTGTTTTGGGAGCCACTCGTACAAACTGTTGTTGGAGCCAATCGTACAAACTGTTGTGGGAGCCAGTCGTACAAACTGTTGTGGGAGCCAGCCTGACAGTCATACACACTGTTGTGAGAGTCAGCTGCCAGTCGTACAAACTGTTGTGGGAGCCAGCCTGCCAGTCGTACAAACTGTTGTAGGAGCCAGCCTGCCAGTCGTACAAACTGTTGTGGAAGCCAGCCTGCCAGTCGGACAAACTGTTGTGGGAGCCAGCCTTCCTGTCGTACAAACTGTTTGGGAGCCAGTCGAACAAACTGTTGTGGGAGCCAGTCGTACAAACTGTTGTGGGAACCAGCCTAACAGTCGTACAAATTGTTGATGGAGCAAGTCGTACAAACTCTTGTGGGAGCGAGCCTGACAGTCGTACAAACTGTTGTGGGAGCCAGTCATACAAACTGTTGTGGGAGCCAGTCGTACAAACTGTTGTATGAGCCAGCCTGACAGTCGTACATACTGTTGATGGAGCCAGCGTGCCACTCGTACAAACTGTTGTGGGAGCCAGCCTGACAGTCGTACAAACTGTTGTGAGAGCCAGCATGACAGTCGTACAAACTGCTGTGGGAGCCAGCCTGACAGTCGTACAAACTGTTGATGGAGTAAGTCGTACAAACTGTTGTTGGAGCCAGCCTGTCACTCGTACAAACAGTTGTGGGAGCCAGCCGGTAACTCTTACAAACAGTTGTGGAAGCCAGCCTGACAGTCGTACAAAATGTTGTGGGAGCCAGTCGTACAAACTGTTGTGGGAGCCAGCCTGTCACTCGTACAAACAGTTGTGGGAGCCAGCCTGCCACTCTTACAAACAGTTGTGTGAGCCAGCCTGCCAGTCGTACAAACTGTTGTGGGAGCCAGCCTGCCAGTCGTACAAACTGTTGTGGGAGCCAGCCTGCCAGTCATACAAACTGTTGTGGGAGCTAGCCTGCCAGTCGTACAAACTGTTGTGGGAGCCAGCCTGCCAGTCGTACAAACTTGTGGGAGCCAGCGTGCCAGTCGTACAAACTGTTGTGGGAGCGAGCCTGACAGTCGTACAAACTGTTGTGGGAGCCAGCCTGACATTCGTACAAACTGTTGTGAGAGCCAGCCTGACAGTCATACAAACTGTTTTGGGTGCCAGCCTGACAGTCGTACAATCTGTTGTGGTAGCCAGCCTGACAGCCGTATAAACTGTTGTGGGAGACAGCCTGACAGTTGTACAAACTGTTGTGGGAGCCAGCCTGACAGTCGTACAAACTGTTGTTGGAGC
Organism: Procambarus virginalis; assembly: GCA_020271785.1. Classification (NCBI taxonomy): domain Eukaryota; kingdom Metazoa; phylum Arthropoda; class Malacostraca; order Decapoda; family Cambaridae; genus Procambarus; species Procambarus virginalis. Next base: position 63,152 of record WNGS01163252.1, on the reverse strand, counting down.
CAGCCTGACAGTCGTTCAAACTGTTGTGGGATCCAGCCTGCCCGTCGGAAAACTGTTATTGGAGCAAGCCTGACAGTCGTGCAAGCTGTTCTGGGAGCCAGCCTGCCAGTCGTACAAACTCTTTTGTAGCCTGTCGTACAAACTGTGATGGAGCAAGTCGTACAAACTGTTGTGGGAGCCAGCCTGCCAGTCGTACAAACTGTTTTGGGAGCCAGCCTGACAGTCGTACAAACTGTTTTGTGATCCGCCTGACAGTCGTACAAACTGTTGTGGGAGCCAGCCTGACAGTCGTAAAAACTGTCGTGGGAGCCAGCCTGCCAGTCGGACAAACTGTTATGGAAGCAAGGCTGACTGTCGTGAAGCTGTTCTGGGAGCCAGCCTGACAGTCGTACAAACTGTTGTGGGAGCAAGTCGTACAAACCGTTGTGGGAGCCAGCCTGACAGTCGTACAAACAATTGTAGGAGACAGCTTGCCAGTCGTACAAGCTCTTGTAGGAGCCAGCCGACAGTGGTACAAACTGTTGTGGGAGCCAGCTTGACAGTCATACAAACTGTTGTGAGAGTCAGCCTGACAGTCGTACAAACTGTTGTAGGTGCCAGTCTGACAGTCGTACAAACTGTTGTGGGAGCCAGCCTGACAGCCGTACAATCTATTGTGGGAGCCAGCCTGATAGTCGTACAAACTGTTGCGGGAGCCAACCTGACAGTCGTACAAACTATTGTGGGGGCCAGCCTGACAGTCGTACAAGCTGTTGTGGTGGCCAGCCTGCCAGTCGTACAAACTTTTGTGGGAGCCAGCCGTACAAACTGTTGTGGGAGCCAGTCGTACAAACTATTGTGGGCCCAGCCTGACAGTCGTACAAGCTGTTGTGGGAGCCAGCCTGACAGTCGTGCAAACTGTTGTGGGAGCCAGTCGTACAAACAGTTGTGGCAGCAAGTCGTACAAACTGTTGTGGTTGCCAGCCTGACAGTCGTACAAACTGTTGCAGGAGCCAGCCTGACAGTCGTACAAACTGTTGTGGGAGCCAGCCTGACAGTCGTACAAGCTGTTGTGGGAGCCAGCCTGCCAGTCGTACAAACTCTTGTGGGAGCCAGTCGTACAAACTGTTGTGGGAGCCAGTCGTACAAACTGTTGAGGGGCCAGCCTGGCAGTCGTACAAGCTGTTGTGGGAGCCAGCCTGACAGTCGTACAAACTGTTGTGGGAGCCAGTCGTACAAACAGTTGTGGCAGCAAGTTGTACAAACTGTTGTGGTTGCCAGCCTGACAGTCGTAAAAACTGTTGCAGGAGCCAGCCTGACAATCGTACAAACTGTTGATGGAGTAAGTCGTACAAACTGTTGTGGGAGCCAGCCTGCCACTCTTACAAACAGTTGTGGGAGCCAGCCTGCAAGTCGTACAAACTTGTGGGAGCCAGCCTGCCAGTCGTACAAACTGTTGTCGGAGCCAGCCTGACAGTCGTGCAAACTGTTGTGGGAGCCAGCCTGTCATTCGTACAAACTGTTTTGAGAGCCAGCATGACAGTCGTACAAACTGTTTTGAGTGCCAGCCTGACAGTCGTACAATCTGTTGTGGTAGCCAGCCTGACAGTCGTAAAAACTGTTGTGGGAGCCAGCCTGACAGCCGTATAAACTGTTGTGGGAGCCACCCTGACAGCCGTATAAACTGTTGTGGGAGACAGCCTGACAGTCGTACAAACTGTTGTGGGAGCCAGCCTGACAGTCGTACAAACTGTTGTGGGAGCCAGCCTGACAGTCGTACAAACTGTTGTTGGGGCCAGCCTGACAGTCCTTCAAACTGTTGTGGGAGCCAGCCTGCCCGTCGGAAAACTGTTATGGGAGCAAGCCTGACAGTCGTGCAAGCTGTTCTGGGAGCCAGCCTGCCAGTCGTGCAAACTCTTGTGGGAGCCAGTCGTACAAACTGTTGTGGGAGCCAGTCGTAAAAACTGTTGTGGGGGCCAGCCTGACAGTCGTACAAGCTGTTGTGGGAGCCAGCCTGCGCGTCGTACAAGCAATTGTAGGAGTCAGCCTGCCAGTCGTACAAGCTGTTGTAAGAGCCAGCCTGACATTGGTACAAACTGTTGTGGGAGTCAGGCTGACAGTCATACAAACTGTTGTGAGAGTCAGCCTGCCAGTCGTAAAAGGTGTTGTGAGAGCCAACCTGCCAGTCGTACAAACTGTTGTTGGAGCCAACCTGACAGTCGTACTTACTGTTGTGGGAGCCAGTCGTACAAACTGTTGTGGGAGCAAGCCTGCCAATCGTACAAACTGTTGTGGGAGCCAGTCGTACAAACTGTTTTGGGAGCCAGTCGTACAAACTGTTGTTGGAGCCAATCGTACAAACTGTTGTGGGAGCCAGTCGTACAAACTGTTGTGGGAGCCTGCCTGACAGTCATACACACTGTTGTGAGAGTCAGCCTGCCAGTCGTACAAACTGTTGTGGGAGCCAGCCTGCCAGTCGTACAAACTGTTGTAGGAGCCAGCCTGCCAGTCGTACAAACTGTTGTGGAAGCCAGCCTGCCAGTCGGACAAACTGTTGTGGGAGCCAGCCTTCCTGTCGTACAAACTGTTTTGGGAGCCAGTCGAACAAACTGTTGTGGGAGCCAGTCGTACAAACTGTTGTGGGAACCAGCCTAACAGTCGTACAAATTGTTGATGGAGCAAGTCGTACAAACTCTTGTGGGAGCGAGCCTGACAGTCGTACAAACTGTTCTGGGAGCCAGCCTGACAGTCGTACAAACTGTTGTTGGGGCCAGCCTGACAGTCGTTCAAACTGTTGTGGGAGCCAGCCTGCCGGTCGGAAAACTGTTATGGGAGCAAGCCTGACAGTCGTGCAAGCTGTTCTGGGAGCCAGCCTGCCAGTCGTGCAAACTCTTGTGGGAGCCAGTCGTACAAACTGTTGTGGGAGCCAGTCGTAAAAACTGTTGTGGGGGCCAGCCTGACAGTCGTACAAGCTGTTGTGGGAGCCAGCCTGCGCGTCGTACAAGCAATTGTAGGAGTCAGCCTGCCAGTCGCACAAGCTGTTGTAAGAGCCAGCCTGACAGTGGTACAAACTGTAGTGGGAGCCAGGCTGACAGTCATACAAACTGTTGTGAGAGTCAGCCTGCCAGTCGTAAAAGCTGTTGTGGGAGCCAACCTGCCAGTCGAACAAAATGTTGTTGGAGCCAACCTGACAGTCGTACTTACTGTTGTGGGAGCCAGTCGTACAAACTGTTGTGGGAGCCAGCCTGACAGTCATACACACTGTTGTGAGAGTCAGCCTGCCAGTCGTACAAACTGTTGTGGGAGCCAGCCTGCCAGTCGTACAAACTGTTGTAGGAGCCAGCCTGCCAGTCGTACAAACTGTTGTGGAAGCCAGCCTGCCAGTCGGACAAACTGTTGTGGGAGCCAGCCTTCCTGTCGTACAAACTGTTTTGGGAGCCAGTCGAACAAACTGTTGTGGGAGCCAGTCGTACAAACTGTTGTGGGAACCAGCCTAACAGTCGTACAAATTGTTGATGGAGCAAGTCGTACAAACTCTTGTGGGAGCGAGCCTGACAGTCGTACAAACTGTTGTGGGAGCCAGTCATACAAACTGTTGTGGGAGCCAGTCGTACAAACTGTTGTATGAGCCAGCCTGACAGTCGTACATACTGTTGATGGAGCCAGCGTGCCACTCGTACAAACTGTTGTGGGAGCCAGCCTGACAGTCGTACAAACTGTTGTGGGAGCCAGCCTGACAGTCGTACAAACTGTTGTTGGGGCCAGCCTGACAGTCGTTCAAACTGTTGTGCGAGCCAGCCTGCCCGTCGGAAAACTGTTATGGGAGCAAGCCTGAGAGTCGTGCAAGCTGTTCTGGGAGCCAGCCTGCCAGTCGTACAAACTGTTGTGGGAGCCAGTCGTAAAAACTGTTGTGGGGGCCAGCCTGACAGTCGTACTAGCTGTTGTGGGGGCCAGCCTGACAGTCGTACTAGCTGTTGTGGGAGCCAGCCTGCGCGTCGTACAAGCAATTGTAGGAGTCAGCCTGCCAGTCGTACAAGCTGTTGTAAGAGCCAGCCTGACAGTGGTACAAACTGTTGTGGGAGCCAGGCTGACAGTCATACAAACTGTTGTGAGAGTCAGCCTGCCAGTCGTAAAAGCTGTTGTAAGAGCCAGCCTGACAGTGGTACAAACTGTTGTGGGAGCCAGCCTGACAGTCGTACAAAATGTTGTGGGAGCCAGTCGTACAAACTTTTGTGGGAGCCAGCCTGTCACTCGTAAAAACAGTTGTGGGAGCCAGCCTGCCACTCTTACAAACAGTTGTGGGAGCCAGCCTGCCAGTCGTACAAACTGTTGTGGGAGCCAGCCTGCCAGTCGTACAAACTGTTGTGGGAGCCAGCCTGACAGTCGTACAAACTGTTGTGGAAGCCAGCCTGACAGTTGTACAAACTGTTGTGGGAGCCAGCCTGACAGTCGTACAAACTGTTGTGGGAGCCAGCCTGACAGTTGTACAAACTGTTGTGGGAGCCAGCCTGACAGTCGTACAAACTGTTGTGGGAGCCAGTCTGACAATCGTACAAACTGTTGTGGGAGCCAGCCTGACATTCGTACAAACTGTTATGGGAGCCAGCCTGCCAGTCGTACAAGCTGTTGTGGGGGCCAGCCTGACAGACGTACAAACTGTTGTGGGAGCCAGCCGTACAAACTTTTGCGGGAGCCAGCCTGCCACTCGTAGAAACTGTTGTGGGAGCCAGCCCGACAGTCGTACAAACTGTTGTGGGAGCCAGCCTGACAGTCGTACAATCTGTTGTGGGTGCCAGCCTGACAGTCGTACAAACTGTTGTGGGAGCCAGCCTGACAGTCGTACAATCTGTTGTGGGAGCCAGTCTGATAGTCGTACAAACTGTTGTGGGAGCCAGCCTGACAGTCGTACAAACTGTTGTGGGGGCCAGCCTGACAGTCGTACAAGCTGTTGTGGGAGCCAGCCTGCCAGTCGTACAAACTCTTTTGGGAACCAGTCGTACAAACTCTTTTGGGAGCCAGTCGTACAAACTGTTGTGGGAGCCAGCCTGACAGTCGTACAAACTGTTGTGGGTGCCAGCCTGACAGTCGTACAAACTGTTGTGAGAGCCAGCCTAACAGCTGTACAATCTGTTGTGGGAGACAGCCTGATAGTCGTACAAACTGTTGTGGGAGCCAGCCTGACAGTCGTACAAACTGTTGTGGGGGCCAGCCTGACAGTCGTACAAGCTGTTGTGAGAGCCAGCCTGCCAGTCGTACAAACTGTTGTGGGAGCCAGTCGTATAAACTGTTGTAGGAGCCAGCCTAACAGTCGTACAAACTGTTGTGGGGGCCAGCCTGACAGTCGTACAAGCTGTTGTGGGAGCCTGCCTGCCAGTCGTACAAACTCTTGTGGGAGCCAGTCGTACAAACTGTTGTGTGAGCCAGTCGTACAAACTGTTGAGGGGCCAGCCTGACAGTCGTACAAGCTGTTGTGGGAGCTAGCCTGACAGTCGTACAAACTGTTGTGGGAGCCAGTCGTACAAACAGTTGTGGCAGCAAGTTGTACAAACTGTTGTGGTTGCCAGTCTGACAGTCGTACAAACTGTTGCAGGAGCCAGCCTGACAGTCGTACAAACTGTTGTGGGAGCCAGCCTGACAGTCGTAAAAACTGTTGTGGGAGCCAGACTGCCAGTCGGACAAACTGTTATGGAAGCAAGGCTGACTGTCGTGGAAGCTGTTCTGGGAGCCAGCCTGACAGTCGTACAAACTGTTGTGGGAGCAAGTCGTACAAACCGTTGTGGGAGCCAGCCTGACAGTCGTACAAACAATTGTAGGAGTCAGCTTGCCAGTCGTACAAGCTCTTGTAGGAGCCAGCCTGACAGTGGTACAAACTGTTGTGGGAGCCAGCTTGACAGTCATACAAACTGTTGTGAGACTCAGCCTGACAGTCGTACAAACTGTTGTAGGTGCCAGTCTGACAGTCGTACAAACTGTTGTAGGTGCCAGTCTGACAGTCGTACAAACTGTGTGGGAGCCAGCCTGACAGCCGTACAATCTGTTGTGGGAGCCAACCTGACAGTCGTACAAACTATTTTGGGGGCCAGCCTGACAGTCGTACAAGCTGTTGTGGTGGCCAGCCTGCCAGTCGTACAAACTTTTGTGGGAGCCAGCCGTACAAACTGTTGTGGGAGCCAGTCGTACAAACTGTTGTGGGGCCAGCCTGACAGTCGTACAAGCTGTTGTGGGAGCCAGCCTGACAGTCGTACAAACTGTTGTGGGAGCCAGTCGTACAAACAGTTGTGGCAGCAAGTCGTACAAACTGTTGTGGTTGCCAGCCTGACAGTCGTACAAACTGTTGCAGGAGCCAGCCTGACAGTCGTACAAACTGTTGTGGGAGCCAGCCTGACAGTCGTACAAGCTGTTGTGGGAGCCAGCCTGCCTGTCGTACAAACTCTTGTGGGAGCCAGTCGTACAAACTGTTGTGGGAGCCAGTCGTACAAACTTTTGAGGGGCCTGCCTGGCAGTCGTACAAGCTGTTGTGGGAGCCAGCCTGACAGTCGTACAAACTGTTGTGGGAGCCAGTCGTACAAACAGTTGTGGCAGCAAGTTGTACAAACTGTTGTGGTAGCCAGCCTGACAGTCGTACAAACTGTTGCAGGAGCCAGCCTGACAATCGAACAAACGTTGATGGAGTAAGTCGTACAAACTGTTGTTGGAGCCAGCCTGTCACTCGTACAAACAGTTGTGGGAGCCAGCCTGCCACTCTTACAAACAGTTGTGGGAGCCAGCCTGACAGTCGTACAAAATGTTGGGGAGCCAGCTGACAGTCGTACAAATGTTGTGGGAGCCAGTCGTACAAACTGTTGTGGGAGCCAGCCTGTCACTCGTACAAACAGTTGTGGGAGCCAGCCTGCCACTCTTACAAACAGTGTGGGAGCCAGCCTGCAAGTCGTACAAACTTGTGGGAGCCAGCCTGCCAGTCGTACAAACTGTTGTGTGAGCCAGCCTGACAGTCGTGCAAATGTTTTGGGAGCCAGCCTGTCATTCGTACAAACTGTTTGAGAGCCAGCATGACATTCGTACAAACTGTTTGGGTGCCACCCTGACAGTCGTACAATCTGTTGTGGTAGCCAGCTGACAGTCGTAAAAACTGTTGTGGAGCCAGCCTGACAGCCGTAAAACTGTTTTGGGAGCCAGCCTGACAGCCGTATAAACTGTTGTGGGAGACAGCCTGAAGTCGTACAAACTGTTGTGGGAGCCAGCCTGACAGTCGTACAAACTGTTGTGGGAGCCAGCCTGACAGTCGTACAAACTGTTGTTGGGGCCAACCTGACAGTCGTTCAAACTGTTGTGGGATCAAGCCTGCCCGTCGGAAAACTGTTATGGGAGCAAGCCTGACAGTCGTGCAAGCTGTTCTGGGAGCCAGCCTGCCAGTCGTGCAAACTCTTGTGGGAGCCAGTCGTACAAACTGTGGGGGGAGCCAGTCGTAAAAAACTTTGTGGGGGCCAGCCTGACAGTCGTACAAGCTGTTGTGGGAGCCAGCCTGCGCGTCGTACAAGCAATTGTAGGAGTCAGCCTGCCAGTAGTACAAGCTGTTGTAAGAGCCAGCCTGACAGTGGTACAAACTGTTGTGGGAGTCAGGCTGACAGTCATACAAACTGTTGTGAGAGTCAGCCTGCCAGTCGTAAAAGCTGTTGTGGGAGCCAACCTGCCAGTCGTACAAACTGTTGTTGGAGCCAACCTGACAGTCGTACTTACTGTTGTGGGAGCCAGTCGTACAAACTGTTGTGGGAGCAAGCCTGCCAATCGTACAAACTGTTGTGGGAGCCAGTCGTACAAACTGTTTTGGGAGCCACTCGTACAAACTGTTGTTGGAGCCAATCGTACAAACTGTTGTGGGAGCCAGTCGTACAAACTGTTGTGGGGAGCCAGCCTGACAGTCATACACACTGTTGTGAGAGTCAGCCTGCCAGTCGTACAAACTGTTGTGGGAGCCAGCCTGCCAGTCGTACAAACTGTTGTAGGAGCCAGCCTGCCAGTCGTACAAACTGTTGTGGAAGCCAGCCTGCTAGTCGGACAAACTGTTGTGGGAGCCAGCCTTCCTGTCGTACAAACTGTTTTGGGAGCCAGTCGAAAAACTGTTGTGGGAGCCAGTCGTACAAACTGTTGTGGGAACCAGCCTAACAATCGTACAAATTGTTGATGGAGCAAGTCGTACAAACTCTTGTGGGAGCGAGCCTGACAGTCGTACAAACTGTTGTGGGAGCCAGTCATACAAACTGTTGTGGGAGCCAGTCGTACAAACTGTTGTATGGGCCAGCCTGACAGTCGTACATACTGTTGATGGAGCCAGCGTGCCACTCGTACAAAACTGTTGTGGGAGCCAGCCTGACAGTCGTACAAACTGTTGTGGGAGCCAGCCTGACAGTCGTACAAACTGTTGGTGGAGAAAGTCGTACAAAACTGTTGTGGGAGCGAGCCTGACAGTCGTAAAACTGTTGTGGGAGCCAGCCTGCCAGTCGTACAAACTGTTGTGGGAGCCAGCCTGCCACTTGTACAAACTGTTGTGGAAGCCAGCCTGACAGTCGTACAAACTGTTGTGGAAGCCAGCTGACAGTCGTACAAACTGTTGATGGAGCAAGTCGTACAAACTGTTGTGGGAGCCAGCCTGCCAGTCGTACAAACTGTTTTAGGAGCCAGCCTGACAGTCGTACAAACTGTTTTGTGATCCAGCCTGACAGTCGTACAAACTGTTGTGGGAGCCAGCCTGACAGTCGTACAAACTGTTGTGGGAGCCAGCCTGCCAGTCGGACAAACTGTTATGGAAGAAAGGCTGACAGTCGTGGAAGCTGTTCTGGGAGCCAGCCTGACATTCGTACAAACTGTTGTGGGAGCAAGTCGTACAAACCGTTGTGGGAGCCAGCCTGACAGTCGTACAAGCAATTGTAGGAGTAAGCTTGCCAGTCGTACAAGCTGTTGTGGGAGCCAGCCAGACAGTGGTACAAACTGTTGTGGGGAGCCAGCCTGGCAGTCATACAAACTGTTGTGAGAGTCAGCCTGACAGCCATACAAACTGTTGTGGGAGCCAGACTGCCAGTCGGAAAAACTGTTATGGAAGCAAGGCTGACAGTCGTGGAAGCTCTTCTGGGAGCCAGCTGACAGTCGTAAAAACTGTTGTGGGAGCAAGTCGTACAAAACTGTTTTGGGGAGCCAGTCTTAGAAACTGTTGTGGGAGCCAGTCGTACAAACTGTTGTGGAGCCAATCGTACAAACTGTTGTGGGAGCCAGTCGTACAAACTGTTGTGGGAGCCAGCCTGACAGTCATACAATCTGTTGTGAGAGTCAGCCTGCCAGTCGTACAAGCTGTTGTGGGAGCCAGCCTGCCAGTCGTACAAACTGATGTAGGAGCAAGCCTGCCAGTCGTACAAATGTTGTGGGAGCCAGCCTGCCAGTCGTACAAACTGTTGTGGGAGCCAGCCTTCCTGTCGTACAAATTGTTTTGGGAGCCAGTCGAACAAACTGTTGTGGGAGCCAGTCGTACAAACTGTGTGGGAACCAGCCTGACAGTCGTACAAACTGTTGATGGAGCAAGTCGTACAACTCTTTTGGGAGCGAGCCTGACAGTCGTACAAACTGTTGTGGGAGCCAGTCGTGCAAACTGTTGTGGGAGCCAGTCGTACAAACTGTTGTATGGGCCAGCCTGACAGTCGTACATACTGTTGATGGAGCCAGCCTGCCACTCGTACAAACTGTTGTGGGAGCCAGCCTGACAGTCGTACAAACTGTTGAGGGAGCCCAGCCTGACAGTCGTACAAACTGTTGATGGAGCAAGTCGTACAAACTGTTGTGGGAGCGAGCCTGACAGTCGTAAAACTGTTGTGGAAGCCAGCTTGCCAGTCGTACAAACTGTTGTGGGAGCCAGCCTGCCACTTGTAGAAACAGTTGTGGAAGCCAGCCTGACAGTCGTACAAACTGTGTTGGGAGCCAGCCTGACAGTCGTTTAACATGTTGATGGAGCAAGTCGTACAAAACTGTTTGGGAGCCAGCCTGACAGTCGTACAAAAGTTTTGTGATCCAGCCACCTGACAGTCGTACAAACTGTTGTGGGAGCCAGCCTGCCAGTCGTACAAACTGTTGTGGGAGCCAGCCTGCCAGTCGGACAAACTGTTATGGAAGCAAGGCTGACAGTCATGGAAGCTGTTCTGGGAGCCAGCCTGACAGTCGTACAAACTGTTGTGGGAGCAAGTCGTACAAACCGTTGTGGGAGCCAGCCTGACAGTCGTACAAACAATTGTAGGAGTCAGCTTGCCAGTCGTACAAGTTGTTATGGGAGCCAGCCTGACAGTGGTACAAACTGTTGGGAGCCAGCCTGACAGTCATACAAAACTGTTGTGAGAGTCAGCCTGACAGTCGTACAAACGGTTGTGGGTGCCAGCCTGACAGTCGTACAAAACTGTTGTGGGAGCCAGCCTGACAGCCGTACAATCTGTTGTGGGAGCAGCCTGATAGTCGTACAAATGTTGTGGGAGCCAGCCTGACAGTCGTACAAACTGTTGTGGGGACCAGCCTGACAGTCGTAGAAGCTGTTGTGGAGCCAGCCTGCCAGTCGTACAAACTGTTGTGGGAGCCAGTCGTATAAACTGTTGTAGGGGCCAGCCTGACAGTCGTACAAGCTGTTGTGGGGGCCAGCTGCAGTCGTTACAAACTCTTGTGGGAGCCAGTCGTACAAACTGTTGCGGGAGCCAGTCGTACAAACTGTTGTGGGGCCAGCCTGACAGTCGTACAAGCTGTTGTGGGAGCCAGCCTGACAGTCGTACAAACTGGGGTGGCAGCCAGTCGTACAAACAGTTGTGGCAGCAAGTCGTACAAACTGTTGTGGTTGCCAGCCTGACAGTCGTACAAACTGTTGCAGGAGCCAGCCTGACAGTCGTACAAACTGTTGTGGGAGCCAGCCTGACAGTCGTACAAACTGTTGATGGAGTAAGTCGTACAAACTGTTGTTGGAGCCAGCCTTCACTCGAACAAAAACAATGTGGGAAGCCAGCTTCTACTCTTACAAAAAGTTGTGGGAGCCAGCCTGACAGTCGTACAAAATGTTGTGGGAGCAGTCGTACAAACTGTTGTGGGAGCCAGCCTGTCACTCGTACAAACAGTTGTGAGTGCCAGCCTGCACTCTTACAAACAGTTGTGGGAGCCAGCCTGCCAGTCGTACAAACTGTTGGGGGCCAGCCTGCCAGTCGTACCAACTGTGTGGGAGCCAACCTGCCAGTCAAACAAACTGTTGTGGGAGCTAGCCTCAGTCGTACAACTGTTGTGGGACCAGCCTGCCAGTCGTTACAAACTTTTGGGAGCCAGCCTGCCAGTCGTACAAACTGTTGTGGGAGCCAGCCTGACAGTCGTACAAA
>WNGS01163252.1:0-13103 GCA_020271785.1 Procambarus virginalis | reverse complement strand
CACAAAAGTTTGTACGTAATGGCTCCCACACTCAGTTTGTCCGATGGCTCCAACAATAGTTGTACGACTGGCTCCCACACCATTTTGTACGACGGCTCCAAACCAGAGTGGCATTTGGAAGGAATGCTCCCACACAACAATCGGTAGGGAAATTAATTCGGAGGAGGACTCTCTATCACTTCAAGTTGATCTAGATAGGGTTTGAAATGTCAAGGATGGCAGATGCAGTTAATGCTGATAAATGTAAAAGTTCTGAGGCTAGGTAATGATGATAGAGTTACAAGATACAAGCTAGATGGTGTTGAGATTGCGAAGTCGGATTGCGAAAGGGATCTGGGAGTTATAATTAGTAAGAATTTAAAACAAAAGGATCAATGCATGAATGTTCGTAATAAGGCAAATCGGACACTCGGATTTATTAATCGCAGCGTTAGTAACAAGACACCTGGTGTGGTTCTCAAGCTATATCTTGCTCTCGTTAGGCCCCATTTAGATTATGCAGTTCAGTTTTGGTCGCCATATTATAGAATGGATATAAATTCACTTGAACGTGTCCAGCGTAGGATGACTAAGTTAATTCCCCAAATTAGAAATCTTTCATATGAAGAAAGATTAACAAAGCTAAAATTGCATTCACTGGAAAGGCGAAGAGTTAGGGGTGACATGATAGAGGTTTACAAGTGGATGAATGGACATAACAAAGAGGATATTAATAGGGTATTAAAAGTATCAACACAGGACAGAACGCGAAACAATGGGTATAAATTGGATAAGTTTAGATTTAGGAAAGACTTGGGTAAATACTGGTTCAGTAACAGGGTTGTTGATTTGTGGAACCAATTGCCGCATAACATTGTGGAGGTGGGTCCCTCGATTGTTTCAAGCATGGGTTGGACATGTATATGAGTGGGATTGGGTGGTTATAAATAGGAGCTGCCTCGTATGGGCCAATAGGCCTTCTGCAGTTGCCTTTGTTCTTATGTTCTTATGTTCTTAATCGCAGCGTAAGTAACAAGACACCTGGTGTGGTTCTCAAGCAATATCTTGCTCTGGTTAGGCCCCATTTAGATTATGCAGTTCAGTTTTGGTCGCCATATTTTAGAATGGATATAATTTACTTGAACGTGTCCAGCGTAGGATGACTAAATTAATTCCCCAAATTAGAAATCTTTCATATGAAGAAAGATTAACAAAGCTTAACTTGCATTCACTGGAAAGGCGAAGAGTTAGGGGTGACATGATAGAGGTTTACAAGTGGATGAATGGACATAACAAAGGGGATATTAATAGGGTATTGAAAGTATCAACACAGGACAGAACGCGAAACAATGGGTATAAATTGGATAAGTTTAGATTTAGGAAAGACTTGGGTAAATACTGGTTCAGTAACAGGGTTGTTGATTTGTGGAACCAATTGCCGCATAACATTGTGGAGGTGGGGTCCCTCGATTGTTTCAAGCATGGGTTGGACATGTATATGAGTGGGATTGGGTGGTTATAAATAGGAGCTGCCTCGTATGGGCCAATAGGCCTTCTGCAGTTGCCTTTGTTCTTATGTTCTTATGTTCTTAATCGCAGCGTAAGTAACAAGACACCTGGTGTGGTTCTCAAGCTATATCTTGCTCTGGTTAGGCCCCATTTAGATTATGCAGTTCAGTTTGGTCGCCATATTTTAGAATGGATATAAATTTACTTGAACGTGTCCAGCGTAGGATGACTAAATTAATTCCCCAAATTAGAAATCTTTCATATGAAGAAAGATTAACAAAGCTTAACTTGCATTCACTGGAAAGGCGAAGAGTTAGGGGTGACATGATAGAGGTTTACAAGTGGATGAATGGACATAACAAGGGGATATTAATAGGGTATTGAAAGTATCAACACAGGACAGAACGCGAAACAATGGGTATAAATTGGATAAGTTTAGATTTAGGAATGACTTGGGTAAATACTGGTTCAGTAACAGGGTTGTTGATTTGTGGAACCAATTGCCGCGTTACATTGTGGAGGTGGGGTCCCTCGATTGTTTCAAGCATGGGTTGGACATGTATATGAGTGGGATTGGGTGGTTATAAATACGAGCTGCCTCGTATGGGCCAATAGGCCTTCTGCAGTTGCCTTTGTTCTTATGTTCTTATGTTCTTAAGTGGGATCCCTTTCACCTCCTCTTACCTGTTCCTCACCTCACTCTTGCCTTACATATACCCACCCCTCTTCGCTTTCACCATTTGGTCACCATTTGGTCCGGGAGACATCTCCCGTCACGCAGGGTGCAGTTGCGCCTCCACAGATCTCCAGTATCATCTTTTGATACTGGTAATGGCTCAAAAGGGCCACCACTTACGGGCTATTCATGCCCGTGCCACCTCTTGGGTGGCTTAATCTTTATCAATCAATCAATCATCGCTCTCATGACATGAACTTCGACCGGGAAATTTTGAACTATCATTTTGGTGATATTTTCTTCTGGTTTCAGTTCAACTAGGTGTTCTGTGTTCCTGAGGTTTGTGATTATATCCGGATTAGCTGTGGATATGTTATATCTACCTCTAATGTCTGGCTTGGCTCTAAGATCTGATCCTGGATTATTCTTTTCCAGTGCGGCAATATATGCATAAGTGGGACCATCTACTGGTTTTTTGGTTTTGAATATGGTCCTTGGCATTGGTTTTGGTGCTGTTCTTGAGTTCTGGCTGGCTTCAAGTTTGGTTTCGTTGGGCGTTTCTTCGGTTCTCTTCGTTTGTTGGTCTTTCTGTTGCCTACAAGTTGCCACGGTGTTTCGTTTAGGGTTGGGTCGTCTTCAGCAGTTTTCCTTGCTCTTGCTACTATATCACTGTGTCCTTCTGACGTTAATAATTCAAGAAGGATGGTTAGGAATGTCATATCCTGGGGAGACATGGTTACACTGTACTAAAAGAGTAACTGAGAGAGTAACTGTGTACTGCTACACTCAGCGACTGGGGTTTGTCCATGATGCAAACAGACTACTAGAATGCCCTAATGTCACAACGGCGGAAAGATGCAAGCACAACAATATTGAACCAAGACAGGTTCTTGTAACAATAAAAGGACCTCGCATCAACAACATAGATGCCAACAGAGTGTTGGCATCTATGGTCGATTCAGGCTGAGACTGTACAACCCAGAACCCATGCGCTGCTACAGATGTCAGCGCTTCGGCCACCACAAAGATGGCTGCAGAGGCCCGGAACGATGTGGTGTATGTAGCGAGCTCCACAATACCGACATATGCAAGAATCTGCACAAAGAAGGCAAACAAACGAAAGCAAAATGCCCGAACTGCGGGGATACACATCACGCCTGGAACAAACGATGTCCAGAAAGGGTAAAAAGGACACTAGCTTTCGGATTAACTCAGCAACCCAAAGTAACAACTCCTAGACCCCAATCGACCAGACCCTCGGTAAAAAGCTAGTGGTACACCCCTCGGCAAGTCCGAATAAATGAAGATCAGCAACAGTCTGGCACGCCGGGTCCTTTTGGTCTGGGCAAGGACGGGGTGTGCAGCACACCCCTGCCCACTCCTCCACTCCTCCTCCAACTGGGGTGGGCAGGGGTGTGCTGCTCCACTGGGAGACACCAACGGAATGGATCAGGGCGGCAGGGCGAACATGCCTGCCGTTGCCTCCGGGATCTCCCAGGCAGGAATGAGGATCCCTGCATCATCGGCTGCCCCAGTGGCTGGATGTGGCAGGGGCGCTTCGGCCCAACCAGGAGTCTCCTCTCCAGCCAAGAAGACACAAACAGTCGGGAAAACCAGTACTGTAAAAACCATGGACTCAATGATTCCACTATAACGGAAAAATGGACAATCTCAAAATTATACAATGGAATATTCAAGGATTCAAAAGCAAAGCACAAACACTCAAGTATTGATATTGTTCTACTTCAGTGCTTCTCAGTGCTTGAGCAGTGCTTCTCAAGGATAGTATTGATATTGTTCTACTTCAAGAAACACTCACCAGGACTGACAGATATATCAATATCCCAGGATATCAAGGATTCCACTGCCCCATGGCACAAGGTGGCACCAGAGGCATTTCAATTCTAGTAAGAAATCATATCAATGCCACGGCAATCACAGACCTGCCCAACTGTGGCGAGAACGTCGAAATTATGGGAGTTAAGCTCACTATGAGGAACTCAACGCTGTGCGTCTTCAATGTATACAAGAGCCAGGGAGAACATGACATGGATCTCTCAACAATCTTTGAAATAGCAGTCACTACACCTACTATCATCTCTGGCGACTTTAACGCTCATAGTGAATTACTACTTGATTCAGCAAGAACCGACGCCAACGGAAGACATATTGAACATCTTTTGGATGAAGTGCCAGAAATCAGTCTGCTTAATTCGACGGAACCAACCCACACTGGTGGGGGAAAGCTGGATCTCACGTTTGTCTCCACCAGTGTTTATGAATTGTGTCATTGGTCAGTGGATCATGTTCTGACTAGTGACCACTTTGCTACAAAAACAGTTATTAATATAGCACTACCTCCTAGACCTCCAGCTCCCGAGCCCGGATGGGACTTTATCAAGGCTGATTGGACGAAGTTTCAGGAAGCTCTCGAAACTTGGCACCAAAACTACACTCCTCCTGACAACACCGAGGAAATGGAAAAAGATTTAGTAATCTTTTTTCAATACACAGAGCAGCAAAAATCTTTGCAATACACAGAGCAGCAAATCACGCCATCCCCAAGAGGAAAACAATTACCCAACAACACAAGGACCATTGGTATTACTGTGATAGGATCAAAGAGCTACATAACAGACTAAATCGTGCACGAAAGAATTTCAGAAGAGATAGAACCGAAGCTAATCTAGGACTTCTTAGAGCTGTCCGAGATCATGTGCACGAAGAAACAGCAAGAATCAGAGAAGAAAAATGGCTCGAGTGGTGTGCATACACCACTCGAGCCATTTCACTAAATCAGCATACATCCTTGGGTGACATCTGGAGGTAGATCAACAAGGCCAAAGGAAAATAGCCTCCTGCTCCGCCGCACCATGTTCATCCAGAGCAAGAAGCAGAAAGGCTAGCAAATCTATTGCTTCAAGAACCAGTTCCACTCAACTTCCTCAAGCAACTCTGACTCACCAACAAAGATTTCAAGCAGCAAGATGGAAAAAAATAGATGATGCTTTAGCCTTACCTGACGAACTAGACCAACCTTTCAATCTGAAAGAACTCAGAAGTGCTACAAAGAAAACTAAAAATACAGCTCCAGGCGAGGACAAAATCACTTACAACATGCTAGCCAAACTAGGAGAAAAGGGTGAAGAAGCCTTCTTGAATCTTATCAACAGAGTATGGGTGACAAGAACCCGACCACTCTTGGAACAGTGCAATTATAGTTCCCATTCCAAAACCTAGAGACCCAGGAAATCCAAGACCCATCTCATTAACAAGCTGTCTGGCCAAAACTGCAGAAAGAATGGCCCTTAATCGAATTGAATGGAAAGCCAATCCACTACACCAAATATGTTTGCTTACAGAAAAGGTGTTGAAACCACAGAATGCCTTACCTCCCTCCTGGATAAAATCAATGACAAACCTGGAATCCTTATTTTTCTAGACCTTGAAAAAGCCTTCGAGTTAGCCAGTGCTCCAGCTACACTGTGCTGCCTTGTGGATAAGGAAATTAAAGGACACGAAGAGATAGAAAGAATTTCAGAAGAGATAGAACCGAAGCTAATCTAGGACTTCTTAGAGCTGTCCGAGATCATGTGCACGAAGAAACAGCAAGAATCAGAGAAGAAAAATGGCTCGAGTGGTGTGCATACACCACTCGAGCCATTTCACTAAATCAGCATACATCCTTGGGTGACATCTGGAGGTAGATCAACAAGGCCAAAGGAAATAGCCTCCTGCTCCGCCGCACCATGTTCATCAGAGCAAGAAGCAGAAAGGCTAGCAAATCTATTTGCTTCAAGAACCAGTTCCACTCAACTTCCTCAAGCAACTCTGACTCACCAACAAAGATTTCAAGCAGCAAGATGGAAAAAATAGATGATGCTTTAGCCTTACCTGACGAACTAGACCAACCTCTTCAATCTGAAAGAACTCAGAAGTGCTACAAAGAAAACTAAAAATACAGCTCCAGGCGAGGACAAAATCACTTACAACATGCTAGCCAAACTAGGAGAAAAGGGTGAAGAAGCCTTCTTGAATCTTATCAACAGAGTATGGGTGACAAGAACCCGACCACTCTCTTGGAACAGTGCAATTATAGTTCCCATTCCAAAACCAAGAGACCCAGGAAATCCAAGACCCATCTCATTAACAAGCTGTCTGGCCAAAACTGCAGAAAGAATGGCCCTTAATCGAATTGAATGGAAAGCCAATCCACTACACCAAAATATGTTTGCTTACAGAAAAGGTGTGAAACCACAGAATGCCTTACCTCCCTCCTGGATAAAATCAATGACAAACCTGGAATCCTTATTTTTCTAGACCTTGAAAAAGCCTTCGAGTTAGCCAGTGCTCCAGCTACACTGTGCTGCCTTGTGGATAAGGAAATCAAAGGACACGCTTTGCTTTTGCCAAAGGAAGCTGCTTAACCGAGAAGCTAAACTCAAATTCCAAGGAAAACATCGACCTCAAAGAGGCTGGAAAATGGAACTCCGCAGGGAGGAATACTAAGCACCTTCCTCTTCAACTGTCTCATGGAACAATCATGAAGCTCAAGCTACCAAAGCCAAACTCTTAACTATGCAGACGACTTTGTGGTCATCATTAAAGGCAAAGGTGCAAAGAACCATGCACAAAAATGCCTAGATATTATCAGCAGGGAAGCGGAACGCATAGCAGTGAAAATAAACAGCAATAAAACAAAAGCAATGGGCATTAAAATGAGAACTCAAGACATCAGACTGGCAATACAAGGACAAAGGCCAAGGTGCAAAGAACCATGCACAAAAATGCCTAGATATTATCAGCAGGGAAGCGGAACGCATAGCAGTGAAAATAAACAGCAATAAAACAAAAGCAATGGCCATTAAAATGAGAACTCAAGACATCAGACTGGCAATACAAGGACAAGAAATCGAATGGGTTACTCTTTCAATACCTAGGAGTCATAATAGACACCAGTGAAATTCACTCAAGAAATTGATATCTTCGGCAACGCTGTAAAGCCAGAAACTCAGCTTTGCGCTCTTGACCAGTCTTAGAGAGGGGGGTGCATCTCTACCAGTAATCAAAATGTACTACGTTCAAGCAGTTAGGTCACATCGACTATGCTGCTCCTGCTCTACATCCTCAGTGATAAACAATGGAGAAACTGGAAGTGTCTCAAAATGATGCTCTGAGAACAATGTGGGAGCACCATATGGACGCGTAGAGAAACTTAGAATGGAAACAAATTACCAGCATTAGAAACAGGATGAAACAAAGGATAGCCACCATAATAGGAAAACTTACTGGAAAACCGCCAGGCTGTCAAAGACAGCATACAGAGATCATTTCAGAAAAACTACAGTATAGAACAAGCATGGATGGATAATGGTCAAGATTTTAGAGAAAATGGACCATTAAGAAATAAAACAAAAGCAATGGCCATTAAAATGAGAACTCAAGACATCAGACTGGCAATACAAGGACAAGAAATCGAATGGGTTACCCTTTTCAATACCTAGGAGTCATAATAGACAACCAGTTGAAATTCACTCAAGAAATTGAATATCTTCGGCAACGCTGTAAAGCCAGAAACTCAGCTTTGCGCTCTCTGACCAGTCTTAGAGAGGGTGCATCTCTACCAGTACTCAAAATGTACTACGTTCAAGCAGTTAGGTCACTCATCGACTATGCTGCTCCTGCTCTTACATCCCTCAGTGATAACCAATGGGAGAAACTGGAAGTGTCTCAAAATGATGCTCTGAGAACAATGCTGGGAGCACCAATATGGACGCGTAGAGAGAACCTTAGAATGGAAACAAAATTACCAGCATTAGAAAACAGGATGAAACAAAGGATAGCCACCATAATAGGAAAACTTACTGGAACAACCGCCAGGCTGTCAAAGACAGCATACAGAGATCATTTCAGAAAAACCTACAGTATAGAACAAGCTCATGGATGGATAATGTGGTCAGATTTTAGAGAAAATGGACCATTAAAAACAAAGGGGAAGATAGACCATATCAACACTTTCGACAGCCTCCTCCATAGGAAGAATCGAATATAAAGATAATCATTGAAAGATTACCAGTTAAAAATCAGCATGTGACCCGCAGAGGCTCAAGGAGTAATAGAACAACAAATGGAAACTATCTCTAGACCCACAACGACTCACATCTTCACAGACGGATCAGTCGATCAAGAAAAAGGTTCTGCTGGGCAGCAGTTTACACTACCACATAAAGCTTACTGGAGCATGAATAGTGGGTGCTCAACATTGCAAACAGAATTATATGCCTGAAGGAGGCAATAAATATGCAATGAGAATAATTTACATGATGTCATCATTCATACCGACTCTAAATCTTCGCTCCAGGCATTGTTATCCAGTCAGCACAGAGATAATATACAACTCCTCACAGAAATTCAACATATGGGAAAAGAAGCCCATAATCGAGGGTGTCAATCACCCTAAATTGGATACCAAGTCACATTGGCATAGATGGTAATGAAAAGGCAGACTCACTAGCAAAAACTGCCACTGCTCTACCTGTTGTGCAGGTTCAAATACTCCAGTTTCTCACAGATAAAGGAATCAAGAAGAAATATTCTCAACTATCAAAGGTCGTCACAGAGCCAAAGTAGCGGAAGGAAGATCCACTGCGATATGGTACGAACAAGCCACTGGCTACTCCTCTTTCAAGCCTGGCAAAAAGATATCCAGAGACATTGCATACACAGACTCAGGCTTGGTTACAAGTGCTGCTGGGAGATAATGAACCCAATAGTTAAAGAGTGTCACATATGTGAAACTAAAGCAGAGGCGCCACTGTTTCACTACTTACTGGAATGTGAAGCTACTGAACCCCTGCGCATCAAACTTAACATTAACCCTTAAATTGCGCATCGCATCATATGATGCTGTGCCCAACTTGCAGTGAATTGCGCATCGCATCATATGATGCTTTGGACTACCGTGCACGATTTGAAAGTCCGCGGGGTATAGGGGGTCCCCATACGCTACCCAGGGGCTATAGTAAACAGCCGCATTTTGAAAAAAAATCCAGCTCATGCTACTATCGTGTGGGAGGCCTCAGTTACCCAGCAGCCACCATGTCGAGTGCACGGTCGAACGCTTCCGGGCACGACCCACGCAATCACTCACCCAAGAGCAAAAACCAGTGAATTATTTTCTGATGGTGAGGAAGTGACTTTGATGACTCTGATATAAATAAAGACTATACACAATTGACCGATGAAGATAGCATGGACAGTGAGAATGAGATACAGCCACCTTCCATGGCAAGGCCTATACGCTCGCCGATGCCACCTCGCCCAGTGTCTACCCCAATTCACCCTCGACCACACAGTTCATGTGCTTATTAAAGTCTGATGATGTTCGGTGACGAGTCAGAGGAAGCCGACTCTTTTTCTGGTTTTAGTGAAGTGGAATCAGAACATAGTGTTACAGAGCCTGGTGCCAGTACCAGTGGTGTTACTGGGCGAGATTTTGTCGCGTCGGCAGCGTCTCGCACAGCCAAGCGCCACCGCATGGAGCAACATTTGGCACCAAGAGCCTCATGTTCACGTGCTTCTACCTCACGTGCACGTAGCGGCCATACTGTACATAGGCGGGCTTCAGCTCCTGGTCCATGGGGTGCATCGCTTCCTCGCCGTAGTGCCTCTGTTGCACCCCCTGCCTCTCACAGGACACCAGGTGTACTAGTGTGGAGTGATGGTGCTGGTTTTATTCCCTGAATTGCTGCCTTTGACAATAAAGACGCTGGGATTACAGAGCTTTTCCTGATAATGGAGAGGATATGAGTGAATGTAATTATTTACAGCATTCTATGATGAGCCGCTCATGGAATATATTGTACACCAAACGAACCTTCAGGCTCATCTCATCTTGCAATGTATTGTTAACATTTATCAATTCTGATAGAAATTACCTACTTAAAATTATCTGTTAGATTAAGGACCTGCCCGAAACGCTGCGCGTACTAGTGGCTTTACAAGATTGTAAATACTGTACTATTAAATGTATTCTCACAAACCCAATGTACCTTCTTGTAATAAATAAAAAATAAATAAATTAGAAGAGAGAGATAACAGAATTTTCACGATTGCAACGTTGGAAAAACACAAATGTAGGTGAAATGTATGTGTTTCTAGTGATATGTATGTTGATGAAACACTGTCAAACACGCTCTCACAGATTACTGGAGCAAAGATCTGACAATTCCAACACCTTTCTTCGGGAAATATATGTCCCGAGACAGATTTAGATACTCCTCAGGTGTGTGCATTTTGCAAGTGATGAGGACCGGACAGAGGATGATAGACTTTGGCGAGTGAGGCACTATATGAATGAAGTGATTGGAAATTCAGAGATTTTTACGTACCAGCACAGAAGCTGGTGATTGACGAATCCCTTGTACTTTTCAAAGGACGGTTTCATTCAAACAATATATTCTTTCAAACGAAACAGATTTGACTTGAAATTCTTTGTACTGTGACTGTGAAACAGGATACTTGTTACACATGATTCTGTATTCAACTAGCGATGTAGACATTCCGGTAATGACGAACATGGTTTCTCGGGTAGTGTGGCGAAGTCACTGATGGCACCATGGATGAACAAGGGCCACATCCTATACACAGATAATTACTATACAAGTCCATTGCTAGCTAGGTTCTTGATTGAAATAGAAGCGGATTGGTTGGCACAGTAAAGGCACGAAGAAGGGAAATGTCAGTGTTTGACATTGGACTTGCAGTTGGTGAGTGCCAGGTACGGAAATGTGATCAAATACTCTCGGTACGGTGGAAAGACAAGAGAGAAGTGAACCTGCTGACAACCGTTCATGAGGGTACAATGTGAACATGGCAAGGTGCACCGTGTAATGAGAGAACCAGTATATAAGCCAGATTGTGTTCTTGACTACAATCTCAACATGCGTTTGATTGCTAAGGCTGACATGATGATTGGCACTATTGAGTGTGTGCAGAAAACATTGAAGTTGACGAAAAAAGTGTTTTTCCATCCTGTTGACATGAGCATGTGAACTGCTATAATTTATATCTGGTGAAACATGGACATAAACCTATTTTCCGTTCATTTGCTTTTACACTTGCACACAGTTATTAGCAAAGTTTGGTCAAGAAGTCCCTGGCATACGAAGACCAATCATGAACCCAGTGTTGCAGCATGCTGCAACACCCAGGCTCGCTCACATAGACGCCTTTCAGCAACACAGTCTAGAGAATTTGCCACAAGGTGGAAAGCGTGCAATAGGCCAACGTGCTTGCATAGTTTGTAAAACAACGAAACAAAGAGAACAGAAACGTAAAATGGTGCAAACATGGTGTGAAGGGTGTGGAGTTGCATTGTGTGCTGTAGACTGCTTCAACGACTACCACTCACTCCAAGATTTCTAATGTGCAATAATAGTGCAAAACCTGTACATAGTGTGTGCTAGTGTGCACATATAAAATAATGAACATTGTGATTACTGTACATAATATAATGCCGTAATGGAAAACATTTGTGTGCGTATGTGTATACTCGATGTATGCAAATATATTGACAATAACTGTGTAGTAACATTATGTGCAACACAATTAGGGCTAATATTGAAAAGAATACACGCTAGACACTGTAAATAATGACGCAAAAATAAATTCGTGGCAACTCTGGCTGCTTGAAGACCGCACGCGACGCCTCCGGGATGTACAGTGCATGAGCGAACATGCAAACTGTGACTATCATCCATCTTGTCGGCTCAATACATCGCCGGTAAGTACAATTTATTTTTTTTTTCGTGATCAGGGAACACGACTTAACAGGTTAGGAAGAAAAAATATTTGTTTTTTTTGTATGCGCCTGTGGGTGTCAAATGGTATATAGCTATGCGCCATTTAAGGGTTAATCCAACGACAGCAGCTGCATTAGATGTACAGTCCACCGCGACTACAATGATTAGAAAAGGCGTTGAGGAATGGACTCATTAGTGACCATTCTGCATCTACATCCACCACCAAGATAAAGTTAATAAAACAGGATTAAAACCAGTGCACTAAAACAGAAGCGATAAATAAACAGGAAAAAAGAGAAATTCTCTCCTCCATTTTAAACTTAGACCCAAATATCACAGGAAAAAGGTTATCATGTATAACCAAACTCAAATACGGGCTCACCATAGCTCGTGCTACATGGACACTTCGGCCTGAGTAGCTAAATCTTTAACAACAACAACAAGCTCTCATGACCTGACAAAAAGATATCTAGAGACATTGCAGTAGCCATAATAGTAGTAGTAGCTTTTACATGGGCGCCTGCAGCTTGCTGATGTTGATGTAACGTTGGTTTTTTAACTCGTCGCTGCCTCAACATGGGAAGGATTACCCATAGTGATTGTTCTTCGAGTAGCAGCAGCAGTGTCGCAAGGTCGAGTGAGAGTGATGACAGTACCAACAGTGATAGGGAAAGAAAAAGAGAGCGGATGAAAAAGAAAAGCTCCAAACTTAAGAAAGATAAAAAAATAAAAAAAACTACAAGTGGTGTAAGTGATGATGACGAAACAGAATATGATGATAGAGAGAAAAGGAAGAGACTGAAACATTTAAAACACAAAGGTGAAACTGATGAAGAGACACAAACAATTATGATACAAGAAATGATCGAAATCACCGTAGCGGTGTTAAGCACAAACACCGCCGCAAACACAAGCATCGACATCATCGCAGTGAAGAACAGCAAGAGA
Organism: Procambarus virginalis; assembly: GCA_020271785.1. NCBI lineage: Eukaryota > Metazoa > Arthropoda > Malacostraca > Decapoda > Cambaridae > Procambarus > Procambarus virginalis. Next base: position 188 of record WNGS01163252.1, on the reverse strand, counting down.
GGAGAAGAGAAGGATCTGTAGATAAAACTGAAATAAGAAGAGGAAGATATGATGAAGAAAGAAAATATAAAGATAGATTTGAATATGAAAAACCAGATAGCGAGAGAGGGATTGAGAGAGATGATACTGATAGAAAGGATAAGAGAGAAGAAAGAAAACAGAAAGAGATATACGAAAGCAGGCAGATC
>WNGS01163250.1:89766-109456 GCA_020271785.1 Procambarus virginalis | reverse complement strand
CGTTAAACGTGAGATTTGCATCACGGTCCTAACGTGAGGATTGCATCACTGTTCTAACGTGAGTGTTGCATCATGTCCTAAAGTGAGTGTTTATCACGTCCCTGACGTGATTATTGCATCACGGTCTAACGTGATGTTTGCATTACGGACCTAAATGAGTGTTGTATCACGGTGCTAACGTGACTGTTGCATAACGTCCTAACGTGAGGATTGAATCACGGGTCTAACGTGAATCTCGCATCACGAACCTAACATGAGTGTTGCACCACGATCCTATCGTGAGTATTGCATCACAGTCCTAACGTGAATAATGCATCACGGTCCTAACGTGAGTGTTGCATGACGGTCCTAACGTGAGTGTTGCATCACGGTCCTAACGTGAGTGATGCTCACAGTCCTAACGTCAGTGTTGCATCACGGACCTAACGTGAGTGTTGTATCACGGTGCTAACGTGAGTGTTGCATCACGATCCTAACGTGAGTGTTGCTTCTGGTCCTAACGTGAGTGTTTCATCACGTTAAACGTGAGATTTGCATCACGGTCCTAACGTGAGGATTGCATCACTGTTCTAACGTGAGTGTTGCATCATTGTCCTAAAGTGAGTGTTTAATCACGTCCTGACGTGATTATTGCATCACGGTTCTAACGTGAGTGTTGCATTACGGACCTAATATGAGTGTTGTATCACGTGCTAACGTGACTGTTGCATAACGTCCTAACGTGAGTATTGAATCACGGGTCTCTAACGTGAATCTCGCATCACGACCTAACATGAGTGTTGCACCACGATCCTATCGTGAGTATTGCATCACAGTCCTAACGTGAATAATGCATCACGGTCCTAACGTGAGTATTGCATAATGCTCCTAACGTGAGTATTGCATCACGGTCGTAACGTGAGTGTTGCATCACGGTCCTAACTTGAATGTTTTATCATGCTCCGAACGTGAGTGTTGCATCACGGTCCTAACATGAGTGATGCATCACGGTCCTAACAAGAGTGTTGCATCACGGTCCTAACGTGAGTGTTGCATCACCGACCTAAAGTGAGTGTTGCATCACGGTCATAACGTGAGTTTTGCATCATGGTCCTAACGTGAGTTTTGCATCACAGTCCTAACGTAAGTGTTGCATCACGTACCTAACGTGAGTATTGCATGATGCTCCTAACGTGAGTATTGCAACACGGCCCTAAGGTGAGTATTCCATCACAATACTAACGGGAGTGTGGCCTCACGGACCTAACATGACTGTTGCATCACGATCCTATCGTGAGTATTGCATTACGGTCCTAACGTGAGTGTTGCATTACGGTCCTAACGTGAGTGTTGCATTACGGTCCTAACGTGAGTGTTGTATCACGGTCCTAACGTGAGTGTTGCATCACGGTCCTAACGTGAGTATTGCATCACGGTCCAAACGTGAGTGTTGCATCATGGTCCTAACGTGAGTATTGCATCACGGTACTAGCGGGAGTGTTACATCACGATCCTATTGTGAGTATTGCATCACGGTCCTAACGTGAGTGTTGCATCACGGTCCAAACTTGAGTGTTTTATCATGGTCCTAACGTGAGTGTTTCATGACGGTCCTAACGTGAGTGTTGCAATACGGTCCTAACGTGAGTGTTGCATCACGGTCCAAGCGTGAGTGATGCATCACGGTCCTAATGTGAGTGTTGCATCACGGACCTAACGTGAGTGTTGCATCATGGTCCTAACGTGAGTGTTGTATCATGGTCCTAACGTGAGTGTTGCATCATGGTCCTAACGCGAGTATTGCATCACGGTCCTAACGTGAGTATGCATCATGCTCCTAACGTGAGTATTGCATCACGGTCGTAACGTGAGTGTTGCATCACGGTCCTAACGTGAGTGATGCATCACGGTCCTAACGTGAGTGATGCGTCACGGTCCTAACGTGAGTGTTGCGTCACGGATCTAACGTGAATGTTGCATCACGGTCCTAACGCGAGTGTTGCATCACGTTCCTAACCTGAGTGTTGCAACACGGTTCTAACGTGCGTGATACATCACTGTCCTATCGTGAGTGTTGCATCATGTTCCTAACGTGAGTATTGCATCACGGTCCAAACGTGAGTGTTGCATCACGGTCCTAACGTGAGTGTTGCGTCGCAGTCCTAACAAGATTGTTGCATCACGGTCCTAATGTGTGTGTTACATCATTTTCCTAACGTGAGTGTTGCAACACGGTCCTAACATGAGTGTAGCATCACGGTCCTAATGTGAGTTTTGCCTCACGGTCCTAACGTGAGTTTTGCATCACGGTCCTAACGTGAGTGTTGCTTCACGGTCCTAACGTAAGTGTTGCTTCACGGACCTAACATGAGTGTTGCTTCACGGACCTAACATGAGTGTTGCATCACGATCCTATCGTGAGTATTGCATCACGGTCCTAACGTGAGTGTTGCATCACGGTCCTGACGTGAGTGTTGCATTATTTTCCTAACCTGAGTATTGCATAACGGTATTAACGTGAGTGTTACATCACGGTCCTAACATTATTGTTGCATCACCGTCCTAACGTGAGTGTTGCATCAACGTCCTAACGTGAGTGATGCATCACATTCCTAACGTGAGTGTTATATCACGGAACGAACGTGAGTGTTGCATCACGATCCTAACGTGAGTTTTGCATCACGGTCCTAACGTGAGTTTTGCATCACGGTCCTAACGTGAGTGTTGCATCACGGTTCTAACGTGAGTATTGTATCACAGTACTAACGGGAGTGTGTCTTCACGGACCTAACATGACTGTTGCATGACGATCCTATCGTGAGTATTGCATCACGGTCCTAACGTGAGTGTTGCATCACGGTCCTAAGTTGAGTGTTTTATCATGCTCCGAACGTGAGTGTTGCATCACGGTCCTAACATGAGTGATGCATCACCGTCCTAACGTGAGTGTTGCATCAACGTCCTACATGAGTGATGCATCACGGTCCTAACGTGAGTGTTGCATCACGGAACGAACGTGAGTGTTGCATCACGATCCTAACGTGAGTTTTGCATCACGGTACTAACGGAGTGTTACATCACGATCCTAACGTCAGTGTTGCATGACGGTCCTAACGTGAGTGTTGCATCACGGTCTTAACGTCAGTGTTGCATCACGGACCGAACGTGAGTGTTGTATCACGGTGCTAACGTGAGTGTTGCATCACGATCCTAACGTGAGTGTTGCTTCATGGTCCTAACGTGAGTATTGCATCACGGTCCTAACGTGAGTGTTGCATCACGTTAAACGTGAGATTGCATCACGGTACTAACGTGAGGATTGCATAACGGTTCTAACGTGACTCTTGCATCACGGACCTAACATGAGTGTTGCATCACGATCCTAACGTGAGTGTTGCATCATGGTCCCAACGTGAGTATTGCATCACGGTATTAACGTGAGTGTTGCATCACGGTCCTAACATGAGTGTTGCATCACGGTCCTAACGTGAGTGTTGCATCACCGTTCTAACGTGAGTGATGCATCACGGTCCTAACGTGAGTGATGCATCACCGACCTAACGTGAGTTTTGCATCACGGTCCTAAAGTGAGTTTTGCATCATGGTCCTAACGTGAGTTTTGCATCACAGTCCTAACGTGAGTGTTGCATCACGTAACTAAAGTGAGCATTGCATCATGCTCCTAACGTGAGTATTGCATCACGGCCCTAAGGTGAGTATTGCATTACGGTCCTAACGTGAGTGTTGCATCACGGTCCTAACGTGGGTGTTGCATCACCCTCCTAACGTGAGTGATGCATCACGGTCCTAACGTGAGTGTTGCATCACGGTCCTAACGAGTTTTGCATCACGGTCCTAACGTGAGTTTTGCATCACAGTCCTAACATGAGTGTTGCATCACGGTCCTAACGTGAGTATTGCATCAGAGTCCTAACGTGAGTGTTGCATTACGGTCCTAACGTGAGTGTAGCATCATGGTCCTAACGTGAGTATTGCATCACGGTCCTAACGTGAGTGTTGCATCACGGTCCTAACTTGATTGTTTTATCATGGTCCTAACGTGAGTGTTGTATGATCTCCTAACGTGAGTTTTGCATCACGGTCCCAACGTGAGTGTTGCATCACGGTCCTAACGTGAGTATTGCATCACGGTACTAACGTGCGTATTGCATCACGGTCCTAACGTGAGTGTTGCATCACGGTCCTAACTTGATTGTTTTATCATGGTCCTAACGTGAGTGTTGCATGACGGTCCTAACGTGAGTGTTGCGTCACGGTCCTAACGTGAGTGTTGCATCACGGTCCAAGCGTGAGTGATGCATCACGGTCCTAATGTGAGTGTTACATCACGGACCTAACGTAAGTGTTGCATTATGGTCCTAACGTGAGTGTTGCATCATGGTCCTAACGAGAGTGTTGCATCATGGTCCTAACGTGAGTATTGCATCACGGTCCTAACGTGAGTGTTGCATTACGGTAAACGTGAGTTTCGCATCACGGTCCTAACGTGAGGGTTGCATCACGGTTCTAACGTGAATCTCGCATCACGAACTTGACATGAGTGTTGCATAGCAGTCCTAACGTGAGTATTGCATCATGGTCCTAACGTGAGTATTGCATCATGCTCCTTACGTGAGTATTGCATCACGGTCGTAACGTGAGTGTTGCATCATGATCCTAACGTGAGTGATGCATCACGGTCCTAACGTGAGTGATGCGTCACGGTCCTAACGTGAGTGTTGCGTCACGGATCTAACGTGAATGTTGCATCACGGTCCTAATGTGAGTGTTGCATCACGGTCCTAACGTGAGTGTTGCATCACGGTCCTAACCTGAGTGTTGCAACACGGTTCTAACGTGCGTGATGCATCACTGTCCTATCGTGAGTGTTGCATCATGGTCCTAACGTGAGCATTGCATCACGGTCTTAACGTGAGTGTTGCATCACGGTCCTAACGTGAGTGTTGCGTCACAGTCCAAACAAGATTGTTGCATCAAGATCCTAACGTGAGTGTGTGGGATGTTTTCTTTTTTGTTGCTGTCACGACTGCAATGCGTACGTCGCCAATGTACATGTGGCAGACGCTTCACGAAGCTGTCGGAATTAGCAAAATAGAAAATACGAGAGCAACCGTACAGGGCCTGGGAGCAAGGTCGAGTTAGAGTCCTTGTGGGTCTCTTCTCAGACTAGCCTCACCTGGTCCTGCTCCACGTTGGTCGTTGGAATCTCCTCAATGATGTAACACTTTAAGGGACTCCTAGGGTCCTCATCAAATTTATAGTTTAGTGACTTACAGGCAACTCGGTGTTGAAGACACCTAGAGCTGAAGGCTGGAGTAATATTAGCAGTATTCAGAAGTGGTTCAACGGAAACACCGCATAAAGCTTAACAGTAGTTTATTTACTAACTTAACCACTAATACACCGGGTGCTTGATATACTTTTGATTGGCGTCAGCAAAGCTATGGTTGCATTAGCGAGACTCTTGACGTCTGGCTAATCGACTCGTATCCACTCGTGGAGAAACACCTAACTTAACACAGTTGACAGCCAATCACTAACACGGCAACCTAACTGCCGGTATGCAAAGGGATCACAAGAGTTCCAACCGGATACTCGGTAATGATGCTATGCAATAAACACAAAGATAATCACACAATAACTAAATGTGTGGTGTATGTGAAGCTCACATTCACAGACGAGTGAAATGCAGTGATACCACACAGATAAACACGCATACACCGTCGATTCACCTATAACATGCGACAGGTATAAGAAGGTGAGAACTGTGGTTGATCCCTCAGATCAACACAGACACAATAAAACAATGACAAGATCTTGTACTTACAGATAAGGTACCTTTCCTTACGCACTCATTCAGACTCGTTTATACAAGCACTCGTAGGTGGCCTGATAGCTGGTTTCGCTCGTAGACACGGAGGGTACTCGCATTATCTTGAGATGATTTCGTGAGTAGGGGCGTGCTGTATGCTTAACAGACAGACACACGCGCACACACTGGCACTGGCGGTGCTAAGGTGGTGACGTCACGTAGGAGTGAGGGCGGCGGCGGGCGCTCGAGGTACACGCTCAGGATGAGTGGCGGTACCATGCACTACACTGTACACTGTGGTAATGTCACACACAGATTACTTAGGCGGCGGCACTGCCTTAGTTCACTCTAGGTCACTCACGACGATCTTTGTCACCAGGGTTACCTGATACCAGTCTGTTTCGCTCTGGAGATTGTCACTTTAGGCTTCTAAACAATATATTCCCTCTCGTGATTCTGGCGAGTGTGTGGTATATCGCAAAGACGCTGAGTTAACTTGACGGTGAGGGATAGACGGTGATCAGTCTATTGGCCGGTAGAACAGAACACGTCCTCTGGGTATGGTCGCTCTCACGTGAATGAGTTTGCAAGGGTGCCGGGCATCTCGTGGCACACAACACAAAAGAAGTTACAATTTGACCAATAGCATTGCAGCAAATGAGCGGGAACCAATCATATTAGCTCGTTCGATGAGCAGTAGCAGGAGTGACGTCATGAACACGTCATAGTGTTATTCTCCATGCGCNTGGGTGTGGAATGAACACTGGTACTGACGAGATGAATATCAAGTCAGTACAAACCAATAATTCATCCCTTACCATGAGAAATTACTCTCATATGTCAGTCACCCATTTGACCCCTTAGGCTTACTTTAGTCCTATATTAATAAGGGCAAACTCCTAATGCAGGAATGCTGGCAGAAACATATGGGATGGGATGATCCGTTGCCAATTGAGTTGCAAGAGAACAATACTCGCAGCGGATTTCAATTCAATTAGGTGTTTTGAAATTTCCTCGTAATGCTTCAGGACAAAACTTACCTACAAATTTGCACATTTTTTGCGATGCCTCTGGCAAAGCATATGGCGCTGCAGCCTACTTAGTCAATAGTACACAATCAATTTTACTCACATCTAAAGCGAGAGTTGCTCCAATCAAGAAGAGATCTTTACCTCAAATGGAGTTAACTGCATTGCTAGTGGGAGTAAGATTGGCTCATTGCCTGACCAAGACACTCAATAATATTCACTTTGGTGAGATCGTAGTGTGGTCAGACAATGAGGCAGTCTTACAATGGGTAAGGAATAACAATAATAAAACTCCCTACGTTAGTAATCGCGTTAGGGAAATTCATGAATTATCTGCTGGATATAAATTCAGACATGTCCCCACTAAGGACAATCCTGCAGATTACTTATCAAGAGGTTTAACATTTAAACAGCTAAGTAAGTCTTCGATGTGGTTTAATGGACCTTCATGGCTTGTTAGTGGTCAGTGGCCCAAACAGAAACCACAAGTCATAGTGACCAGTATCACTACTCCCATGAAAGACCCAGAACCTCATCGAGTCTCGGCTATTAATCCTCACAATTATTCTAACTTGAGTAAGTTATTAAGAGTGACAGCACATGTGTTTGATTTTCTTGCCAAGATAGGAATCAAGCATAAGTTTCCCAATCCTATCATCTACTGGATCAAACGTGCACAACAAGAGACATATGGAAGTGAATATGAAAATCTTCCAGATAAATTAACCAAGTCTCTAGGTATCTGGTATGATACCAACACTCATAATATATTAAGGTGTGGAGGACGTTTGCTTCATGCAAAAATTGATTTGGACACAAAGAATCCAATCCTTCTACCACGTCACCACGTTATTACCAAACTTCTAGTTTTACATCACCATCAATATGGTACTTTGCATGGTGGAGTGTTAGACACACTCACCGACCTCAGACAGAAATATTGGCTTCCTCAAGGTCGTCAAACTGTCAAATCAATTATTAAGTCCTGTATAATCTGTCAACGCTACGATGCTCGAGTGTGTCCTTACCCAGGACCACCACCACTCCCTAAAGAGAGGGTAGTTCATCTTCGTCCGTTTGAGACTACTGGTGTTGATTACACAGGAGCCTTGCTTCTCACTGGCAATCCGGATAAGATACCAGTGAAAGCTTATATTTGCCTCTTCACATGTGCTACCACACGAGGCGTACATTTAGAAGTGACTTCTGACATGAGTGCTGAAGCCTTCATCCAAGCTTTTCGTAGATTTGCAGCTCGCAGATCCTGTCCCAAGCTCATGATATCTGATAATGGCTCAAATTTTGTGGCAGGAGAAGCCTGCTTACGAGAGATTTGGAATCATCCAGAAGTGCAGTCTGTCATGCAGAGACGACAATGCCACTGGAAATTTATTGCTCCCAGAGCCCCCTGGCAAGGTGGGTTCTACGAACGAATGATAGGGACTGTCAAGAAGTGTTTAAGGAAGACCTTGCATCGACAGAAAATTAGTTACTCAGAACTCCAAACACTCGTCGTGGAAATTGAGGCGCGAGTCAACAATCGCCCATTAACTTATCTATCAGATGATTTCTCACAGAGAGGCCTCTGAGTCCCTCGCATTTAATACATGGAGGCCTGCTGAGCCCTCTGATACCTTTGGCAGAAGAGGACCCCGTCGATCCTTCCTATGTAACCAGGAGTGACTTAGTACAAAGTTACCAACATCTCTCTAGAGTAATTGAAAGGTGGAATGAGGTGTGGACTCGAGAGTACCTCACCGCTCTACGAGAGTACCACTATGGAGCTTCGAGCCCCTATAATATAGTACAGCTTAAACCAGGAGACCTAGTATTAGTTGACAGTGATGGACCAAGGTCAGAATGGCCTATAGGCAAAATTGTTGCAATCCACCCAGATCGCCAAGGTATCCTGAGAGTAGTACGAGTTTTGTGCAAAGGCACTACTACTCTAAAGACATTAGAGAAGTTGGTACCTCTCGAATTAGCAGAACGAGAGTGTTTATCAGAACCAGCTTCAACAGTTTCCGAGGATACCAATTCTGATCCACCGAGCACACGCCCCACTAGAGCAGCTGCTCAACAATGTAAAAGGAAACTACAAGCCTATTATAGCTCTGACTAAGAGCAAATAATTTTTCATCCAATTTGAGTGATCATGATGATACTGTGTTGTGATGTCTAGTAACCAATCAGCTACAAGTCACAATGACCCAGACATTCACCTCACAGTAGAGTCTCAGTTACTTGAATTGTATGATTCAATCATTAAGTTGTGTAAACTATTAATTATGACATTAATTTTTCATGTCTTAAATTCTTGTATGTCCTTGACATTTACGGGACATCCGTTGTGTGTGTACTAACATACTAACATACTAACCTACTAACTTCGGGATAGGTACGTCAGTACTCAACATGGCACTGCGACCCGAGTTTTCTCCCCCCGGAGTTATGTTGGAAATTCCAACACTTATCATCCATTATTATATTATGATAAATTAATATTAACTTACATTTGCAGTAGCTCTTAACACCACTAACCATAGTGTTATATAAATTAATCTGAGCATATTGCTGATAATATTACTCCTGATAATGTAAATCAAGAGTTATTAATTGAAATTATTCAGTAACAGTTTTTATTCTGTTACGTTCGAATGCTCTGGAGAAGTATAAATATTATCTCCATTTCTCGCTAGAGATTATTTATCGAGAATATTATAATTATTAATTCCCTATAATTTCAACCCAGTTCATATTATCGCATTTTCATCCATAATTGCGCGGGAAAGAATAGTTTGTGTTTAATAATTTCCGTGGTGAATGCGAGAGCGGGGAGAGGGAGACGCCATTACGCCATTACGACATCAACAAGACACGCACGTGAGACAACGTGGTGGAACACGTGGCATTAATTGAGAATTCTTGTCGATAAGAATTACGTCGACACTCAATTAATAAGTGGAATTTACTTGCCAGTGTTCTCTAGTGCCTCAATAGTGAACCCAGCGTCTACAATTACCATCCGGACCGTGAATAAGTGTGCACAGCAGTGAACACTGAGTCCAGCAGACGCTCCTCTCGGCAAACCTTAGTACTCGGTTACGCTCACAGGTTTCTTTCTTGTAAATGCATCTAGTAATTTAGAGCCTTAGTGAGTAGTTTGTCGTTAGGAAGAGAGATTAAATATAATCAAACGTTAGTAATATTTATTACTCAGTTCAGCTTCATGAATATATGAGCACAATTTTGTAGCCTAGTCAATTGCTACTTTATATTTCTTGTATTACAGCGTGTATTTGAGACGCCAACAAGATTGTCATCCATCGTGTTATTTACCTCGAGTCATTTATCTATGGGGATTCTGTGATTACGAGGACGAGTGATGAACTGGCGTTAGAAATCGTCTTACAGCTAAGACCCATTTTTTCTTATAAATTTATTCAATTTAATTATTGCTTCTATAATATGAGCTTAAATGAATAATTTTGATTACCATATATTTACATATGTTGTAGTTAGATTTACCATAATTCCATGCATAATGAACTAGTGACGAACCACACTGGTTCCTAGATATATATGAATTTCTAGAAATAACCCCCCAATGTTGATATTTGAGGCTTTGACTTTAATTAATAATTACAGTCTTCATTATTTTCAAGTGAATATCCATTGAATGTTTTTCCATAGACACTGGTTCTCTGGTGTCATTCTAATGATCAATTTTATTTGTTTTCCCTCTTTTCTCAAAAGCGGGTGGTCCTTCGATTAATTTTAATATAACAATTAAACAATTTATTTTTCTGAGTTCAAGCCCCAGATACCCAACAACTGTTGTATCACGATCCTATCGTGAGTATTCCATTACGGTCCTAACGTGAGTGTTGCATTACGGTCCTAACGTGAGTGTTGCATTACGGTCCTAACGTGAGTGTTGTATCACGGTCCTAACGTGAGTGTTGCATCACGGTCCTAACGTGAGTGTTGCATCACGGTCCTAACGTGAGTGTTGCATCATGGTCGTAACGTGAGTATTGCATCACGGTACTAGCGGGAGTGTTACATCACGATCCTATTGTGAGTATTGCATCACGGTCCTAACGTGAGTGTTGCATCACGGTCCAAACTTGAGTGTTTTATCATGGGCCTAACGTGAGTGTTTCATGACTGTCCTAACGTGAGTGTTGCATCACGGTCCTAACGTGAGTGTTGCATCACGGTCCAAGCGTGAGTGATGCATCACGGTCCTAATGTGAGTGTTGCATCAGTTGCATCACGGACCTAACGTGAGTGTTGCATCATGGTCCTAACGTGAGTGTTGTATCATGGTCCTAACGTGAGTGTTGCATCATGGTCCTAACGCGAGTATTGCATCACGATCCTAACGTGAGTATAGCATCATGCTCCTAACGTGAGTATTGCATCACGGTCGTAACGTGAGTGTTGCATCACGGTCCTAACGTGAGTGATGCATCACGGTCTTAACGTGAGTGATGCGTCACGGTCCTAACGTGAGTGTTGCGTCACGGATCTAACGTGAATGTTGCATCACGGTCCTAATGTGAGTGTTGCATCACGGTCCTAACGCGAGTGTTGCATCACGTTCCTAACCTGAGTGTTGCAACACGGTTCTAACGTGCGTGATGCATCACTGTCCTATCGTGAGTGTTGCATCATGGTCCTAACGTGAGTATTGCATCACGGTCCAAACGTGAGTGTTGCATCACGGTCCTAACGTGAGTGTTGCGTCGCAGTCCTAACAAGATTGTTGCATCACGGTCCTAATGTGTGTGTTACATCATCTTCCTAACGTGAGTGTTGCAACACGGTCCTAACATGAGTGTAGCATCACGGTCCTAATGTAAGTTTTGCTTCACGGTCCTAACGTGAGTTTTGCATCACGGTCCTAACGTGAGTGTTGCTTCACGGTCCTAACGTAAGTGTTGCTTCACGGACCTAACATGAGTGTTGCATCACGATCCTATCGTGAGTATTGCATCACGGTCCTAATATGAGTGTTGCATCACCGTCCTAACGTGAGTGTTGCATCAACGTCCTAACGTGAGTGATGCATCACAGTCCTAACGTGAGTGTTGCATCACTGTCCTAACGTCAGTGTTGCATCACGGACCTAACGTGAGTGTTGTATCACGGTGCTAACGTGAGTGTTGCATCACGATCCTAACGTGAGTGTTGCTTCATGGTCCTAACGTGAGTGTTTCATCACGTTAAACGTGAGATTTGCATCACGGTCCTAACGTGAGGATTGCATCACGGTTCTAACGTGAGTGTTGCATCACTGTCCTAAAGTGAGTGTTTAATCACGTCCTGACGTGATTATTGCATCACGGTTCTAACGTGAGTGTTGCATTACGGACCTAATATGAGTGTTGTATCACGGTGCTAACGTGAGTGATGCATCACAGTCCTAACGTCAGTGTTGCATCACGGACCTAACGTGAGTGTTGTATCACGGTGCTAACGTGAGTGTTGCATCACGATCCTAACGTGAGTGTTGCATCATGGTCCTAACGTGAGTGATGCATCACCGTCCTAACGTGAGTGTTGCATCAACGTCCTAACGTGAGTGATGCATCACGGTCCTAACGTGAGTGTTGCGTCACGATCCTTACTTGAGTTTTGCATCATGGTACTAACGGGAGTGTTACATCACGATCCTAACGTGAGTGTTGCATCACTTTCCTAACGTGAGTGTTGCATCACGGTCATAACGTGAGTGTTGCATCACGGTCCTAACGTGAGTGATGCATCACAGTCCTAACGTCAGTGTTGCATCACGGGCCTAACGTGAGTGTTGCAACACGGTTCTAACGTGCGTGATGCATCACTGTCCTATCGTGAGTGTTGCATCATGGTCCTAACGTGAGTGTTGCATCATGGTCCAAACCTGAGTATTGTATCACGGTGTTAACGTGAGTGTTGCATCACGGTCCTAACATGAGTGCTGCATCACCGTCCTAACGTGAGTGTTGCATCAACGTCCTAAAGTGAGTGATGCATCACGGTCCTAACGTGAGTGTTGCATCACGGACCGAATGTGAGTGTTGCATCACGATCCTAACGTGAGTTTTGCATCACGGTACTAACGTGAGTGATGCATCACAGTCCTAACGTCAGTGTTGCATCACGGACCTAACGTGAGTGTTGTATCACGGTGCTAACGTGAGTGTTGCATCACGATCCTACCGTGAGTGTTGCTTCATGGTCCTAACGTGAGTGTTTCATCACGTTAAACGTGAGATTTGCATCACGGTCCTAACGTAAGGATTGCATCACGGTTCTAACGTGAGTGTTGCATCACTGTCCTAAAGTGAGTGTTTAATCACGTCCTGACGTGATTATTGTATCACGGTTCTAACGTGAGTGTTGCATTACGGACCTAATATGAGTGTTGTATCACGGTGGTAACGTGACTGTTGCATCACGGTCCTAACGTGAGGATTGAATCACGGTTCTAACGTGAATCTCGCATCACGAACCTAGCATGAGTGTTGCACCACGATCCTATCGTGAGTATTGCATCACAGTCCTAACGTGAATATTGCATCACGGTCCTAACGTGAGTATTGCATCATGCTCCTAACGTGAGTATTGCATCACGGTCGTAACGTGAGTGTTGCATCACGGTCCTAACGTGAGTGATGCATCACGGTCCTAACGTGAGTGATGCGTCACGGTCCTAACGTGAGTGTTGCGTCACGGATCTAACGTGAATGTTGCATCACGGTCCTAATGTGAGTGTTGCGTCACGGTCCTAACGTGAGTGTTGCATAACGTTCCTAACCTGAGTGTTGCAACACGGTTCTAACGTGCGTGATGCATCACTGTCCTATCGTGAGTGTTGCATCATGGTCCTAACGTGAGTTTTGGATCACGGTCCAATCGTGAGTATTGCATCACGGTCTTAACGTGAGTGTTGCGTCGCAGTCCTAACAAGATTGTTGCATCACGGTCCTAATGTGTGTGTTACATCATCGTCCTAACGTGAGTGTTGCAACACGGTCCTAACATGAGTGTAGCATCACGGTCCTAATGTGAGTTATGCTTCACGGTCCTAACGTGAGTTTTGCATCACGGTCCTAACGTGAGTGTTGCTTCATGGTCCTAACGTAAGTGTTGCTTCACGGACCTAACATGAGTGTTGCATCACGATCCTATCGTGAGTATTGCATCACGGTCCTGACGTGAGTGTTGCATCATTTTCCTAACCTGAGTATTGCATCACGGTATTAACGTGAGTGTTACATCACGGTCCTAACATGAGTGTTGCATCACCGTCCTAACGTGAGTGTTGCATCAACGTCCTAACGTGAGTGATACATCATAGTCCTATTGTGAGTGTTGCATCACGGAACGAACGTGAGTGTTGCATCACGATCCTAACGTGAGTTTTGCATCACGGTCCTAACGTGAGTTTTGCATCACGGTCCTAACGTGCGTGTTGCATCACGGTTCTAACGTGAGTGTTGCATCACGGTCCTAACTTGAGTGTTTTATCATGCTCCGATCGTGAGTGTTGCATCACGGTCCTAACATGAGTGATGCATCACGGTCCTAACAAGAGTGTTGCATCACGGTCCTAACGTGAGTGTTGCATCACCGACCTAACGTGAGTGTTGCATCACGGTCCTAACGTGAGTTTTGCATCATGGTCCTAACGTGAGTTTTGCATCACAGTCCTAACGTAAGTGTTGCATCACGTACCTAACGTGAGTATTGCATGATGCTCTTAACGTGAGTATTGCATCACGGCCCTAAGGTGAGTATTCCTTCACAATACTAACGGGAGTGTGGCCTCACGGACCTAACATGACTGTTGGATCACGATCCTATCGTGAGTATTGCATTACGGTCCTAACGTGAGTGTTGCATTACGGTCCTAACGTGAGTGTTGCATTACGGTCCTAACGTGAGTGTTGTATCACGGTCCTAACGTGAGTGTTGCATCACGGTCCTAACGTGAGTGTTGCATCACGGTCCTAACGTGAGTGTTGCATCATGGTCCTAACGTGAGTATTGCATCACGGTACTAACGGGAGTGTTACATCACGATCCTATTGTGAGTATTTCATCACGGTCCTAACGTGAGTGTTGCATCACGGTCCAAACTTGAGTGTTTTATCATGGTCCTAACGTGAGTGTTTCATGACGGTCCTAATGTGAGTGTTGCATCACGGTCCTAACGTGAGTGTTGCATCACGGTCCAGGCGTGAGTGATGCATCACGGTCCTAATGTGAGTGTTGCATCACGGACCTAACGTGACTGTTGCATCATGGTCCTAACGTGAGTGTTGTATCATGGTCCTAACGTGAGTGTTGCATCATGGTCCTAACGCGAGTATTGCATCACGGTCCTAACGTGAGTATTGCATCATGCTCCTAACGTATTGCATCACGGTCGTAACGTGAGTGTTGCATCACGGTCCTAACGTGAGTGATGCATCACGGTCCTAACGTGAGTGATGCGTCACGGTCCTAACGTGAGTGTTGCGTCACGGATCTAACGTGAATGTTGCATCACGGTCCTAATGTGAGTGTTGCGTCACGGTCCTAACGTGAGTGTTGCATCACGTTCCTAACCTGAGTGTTGCAACACGGTTCTAACGTGCGTGATGCATCACTGTCCTATCGTGAGTGTTGCATCATGGTCCTAACGTGAGTATTGCATCACGGTCCAAACGTGAGTGTTGCATCACGGTCCTAACGTGAGTGTTGCGTCGCAGTCCTAACAAGATTGTTGCATCACGGTCCTAATGTGTGTGTTACATCATTTTCCTAACGTGAGTGTTGCAACACGGTCCTAACATGAGTGTAGCATCACGGTCCTAATGTGAGTTTTGCGTCACGGTCCGAACGTGAGTTTGTAACAATCGAGGCTTGTTGTAAAAATTATCCAGAATGGTTATCTACACAAGGGAGAATGGGAAGCTGGACCTGCGTGGGAGCATCCCCCAGGGACTTAGCGGTGGAAATAACCGAACGCCTTTGTTCCCAAGCTTCATAATGAATCTTTCTACAGTATTCACTTACTTAGAGAAATTAACCTTCAGTCATTTTGCATTCAAATTGTACTGTATAGTATTACTGTATAATATCAAGAGTATATTAATTATTAGGAGAATGAGTGTTAAGTCACCTTCAGTGACGTCACAGGGCAGAACTAGGCTGTGAGGCGGAGTGACCTATGAGTTCACAGGTCACCAGAGGTTCCATGTCCTCTATTTCTCAAAGGTCAAATAGCTATGTTGTAATTGGGAATAGCTCTTCCTTAAGATGTTTGTGTAATTTAACTTCAGTACAATAAATCAATCAATCCGGATAATTCAGTACGACAGAGGTTAATTGTTATAACTTAAGTCTGGCAAAGTAACTTAGATACTAGCGGAAGAATACAGATCTAGGCCTCTGGGTAGTGGAGAGAGAGGACAGAGCAGTGTGGTTTCAGCAGCAACTGGGAGAGGTCATCCATCTCACCTCTTCCCAAGGCAACACAACATCTAGCTGTCTATAGAAGGTAAAAGTTGCTTGGAGTTTCTTAGGGATAGGTCACTCATTGCCGTTAAATTTATAGTCAGGGCATATTCAGTTAGGGCGTGGTCAAGTAGGGAGTGAACAATTATTTAGATTTTGCTTAATTTTTGAATAAATTAATTAGCTTAATGTGTATTTTTATTATTTCCATGTGTTTGTTATATTTATGTGAATTGTCCTTGTCACGTGGTTCCCACGTGGCCGAGTTGAATTGGGCGCCGATTCTAACACCGAATCAGGATTATTACTCCTGTTGATTTTAATTAACTACACACGTAAGATCCAGGGTTTATTTGTACTAGTGGGGAATCAAGCCCCAAGGCTGATTGTTTAGCGTGGTCGACCCAGACCTCGATCATTGCTCATTTGGTTACTGGTCTGGTGGTGGCGGCGGAAAGGAGATCCTAGAACTTTGCTAGAAGTCTATTTTCACGTCATACGGGTTGTAGAATCTCAAGTCGGTAAATCGTCTTGAGACCACGTGGCGTGGAGTCTGCTCGAGTAAAAGTCTTGGGGTCCCTTGGTTAAGAACTAAAGTAAAGAACACGGGTAAAGAGAGAAAAAGGGTAGAAGGAAGAGAGAACCCGTCTCGTGTTACAATGGTGCACAGCGGTGGTTTCAACAATTTTGTTTGAAATTGTTGAAAGGCTCACGCGTCTCGCCATTCGGACACGTGCGTGGAGGCTAGGGAGGACAGCCGCGGGGCAGGATTAGCAGTACGCCTCACGACAGTGCGTTTGAGTGGGGAGTGGCGAATCTTGCGTTCATGCGGGCTGATACTATTAAGGATTAGTTAGTAAGTAATTTCTGTTCAGTTTTATTGGTTAAGGAGACCGCTCCGAGTTTATTGGACTGGGTACCATACTCGACCCATTGCAATAGATTCAGAGGTGTTGGGAGCCATCATACTCTCAACAGCAGTTCCTTGTGGGCTGTCTGGGCGGATTTATCTGTGGGACGCCAGGAGATAGGTCCGAGGGCGTTGTTAGACGACCCAAAACGCTAAGGAAAAACGTAAATCCGTGAAGGGCGTTGCGGCCTCCGAGGGACGGACTAGTATACTACCTAGCAACGATTCAACGACTAAGTGATCGCACACTTAGTGGAGGTTGAGTCGCCTCTAGTCTAATTGTTGCTGAAAGCTGCGTGTCGCTCTGTTAGAATCTAGACGGTCGAGACCCCTAGGCTAGGCGCGGGACGGCGAGCCGGTAGGAGCAATTATAGTATTAAGTCGAGTGTATCTTTAAATTAAGTAGAATTAAATTTATAAAGTAATCCCGTTTAATTGCGTTTTCTGGAGATTAACGATTTTTTCCCCTAAATTCAATCCCCGGTTAAAAATTTTCCCAAGTGTTCAGTATTTTCGTGTATATTAGGCTACGTGCGTACATTAAGTTTTTCTATTCCTTATTATATCAGTCTAAGTCAGAGGCGTTGGTTCTAGAGCGTAGTTAATCCTCTGAACTTAGGGCTATAGGTCGGTCACGATAGTTAAGTGAAGGAGTTTGTTAAGGGATAGTAATTTTCGTGTAAGTGTCTGATAGAACTCGTGGAAATATTTCTAAGTATTTTGGGATAAGTTTTCGGCTAAGTCAACGTTGGAAAGTCGTTAACTGTAATTAATTTGTATAGTAGGTCACGTACATGGTCTGGGTATCATTAGGATTCCCCAGTCGTTGCGAGTGATATTGTTTCTAGTTTTACCAGTAAGACGGTAGAATTACGTTTTTAGACTTAGAATTTTTTTGTGGAAACGTAGGTCGAAAAATTTTCTAAGTCCAGCTTAGGCTAGATTCGTACATTTTGGCGAAAATTCGAATTCTCATGTTTCGTGTACATTCTGGGGCCAGCATTACTCTCTAGTGCGCGCAAGGGACGTAATTCTGTTCTTAAGCATTAAACAGTGATAATTACATTTTTGCCGAATTTAGTTATTTTTCGAGAAAATCGTGTTGTGATTTTATTAGAGTCCACTTGAGGTGAAAACCTCAGATTTTGATGAAAATTCGAATTGATGAGTGTTGAAACCGCCCGATGTGTCAGTGTTGTTTTGTATACAGTGTCAATATTAAATAATAACGTATTTATATCTGAGAACAAGAAACCCATTTTTGACGAATTAAGGGAGTTTTACCATATTTTGGATGATAGAATTTTTTCTGGGTGCAAAATTTAGCAGAGTCCAGCACGGAGAAAAAAACGCAAGTTTTGGTGAAAATTCAAATTTTGACAAGACATATATGTCCTGGGAGTCTATATTAATCGCTAGAGCTGTTTAGTAACGTAAAACTAGTTATTTTCCTTCAGAACAAAAATTTTGATTTTTCAGCGTTTAAGCGAAAAAGCGCGGGACTTAGTTTTCAGCGCAGCTGGCCCCGCTCCATCAGTCATCAGTGGCCACGCTGCTCACTTCAAGTGCGTTTAGTATTGAAGTACGGTAAATATTCTTTATTAATCTATCACGAGTGCTGCGCGTTAGTTATTTTATCATTTTAAATTGTTTTATATGAATTAGATTCTTTGATTTTTTTTAACGTAAAGGACTTAGGTCTCAGTAATAGAACTGCGGGTTACTTCAAGGTCAGACACGAGTGCGGGGCAGACGCTCATTCATCGGATTCACTTCAGCGATTCTCTCGATTAATCGTTGTATTTCCTACTTTGGGAATTTGGTTAGTTTTTTTTCTTAGAAAAGAGTTGTGTTTTTATTTGTGTAAGTTCACGGTTGTAGTGAAGTCCGGGTAGAGGTTGTATCGAAGGGTAGCTACAAGAAACATGGCACACCAGCAATCACAGGACATGCTTAACCCAGACAGTGACCAGTCAGTGGCGACCACTGGGAGTGGAAGTGTAGAGGATCGCACCTCTTCCGACACCACTGGGAGTGGAAGTGTAGAGGATCGCACCTCTTCCGACACCACTGGGAGTGGAAGTGTAGAGGATCGCACCTCTTCCGACACCACTGGGACCGCTCGATAGCTCAGCTGACGTCACAGGTGGAGTCAGTGGGACTGAGGCGACGGGGTCGCGGGTTCTGCAAAGGACTGGGCAGCCGGGCGTATCTTTCCGGGCAAGTGCAGATACGATTATTGATATGAGTGGGAGTCTAGGGAGGATTCGTCCCAAGAGTGGGGGGGAGCCGTCTTGGGTTCCCCCACACATAACATCGACGCCACCACCAACAGCAGGAACAACATCACAGAGCATACCACAATACCTGGGTACACTTCACCCATCACAACAACCTCAACCCTATCCCTTATACCACCCCATCCTCATTTCCTATACCCACCCC
>WNGS01163250.1:32293-83093 GCA_020271785.1 Procambarus virginalis | reverse complement strand
CCTTACATGACTGTTGCATCACGTTCCTATCATGAGTATTGCATCGCGGTTCTAACGTGAGTGTTGCATCACGGTCCTAACTTGAGTGTTTAATCATAGTCCGAACGTGAGTGTTGCATGACGGTCCTAACGTGAGTGTTGCATGACGGTCCTAACGTGAGTGTTGCATCACGGTCCTAACATGAGTGATGCATCACCGTCCTAACGTGAGTGTTGCATCAACGTCCTAACGTGAGTGATGCATCACGGTCCTAACGTGAGTGTTGCGTCACGATTCTTAGGTGAGTTTTGCATCATGGTACTAACGGGAGTGTTTCATCACAATCCTAACGTGAGTGTTGCATCACGGTCCTAACGTGAGTGTTGCATCACGGTCCTAACATGAGTGATGCATCACCGTCCTAACGTGAGTGTTGCATCACGGTCCTAAAGAGTGTGTTGCATCACGGTCCTAACGTGTGTGTTGCATCACCGTCCTAACGTGAGTGATGCATAACGGTCCTAACGTGAGTGATGCTTCACCGACCTAACGTGAGTGTTGCATCACGGTCCTAACGTGAGTTTTGCATCATGGTCCTAACGTGAGTTTTGCATCACAGTCCTAACGTGAGTGTTGCATCACGTACCTAACGTGAGTATTGCATCATGCTCCTAACGTGAGTATTGCATCACGGCCCTAAGGTGAGTATTCCATCACAATACTAATGGGAGTGTGGCCTCACGGACCTAACATGACTGTTGCATCACGATCCTATCGTGAGTATTGCATTACGGTCCTAACGTGAGTGTTGCATGACGGTCCTAACGTGAGTGTTGCATCATGGTCCTAACGTGAGTATTGCATCACGGTACTAGCGGAAGTGTTACATCACGATCCTATTGTGAGTATTGCATCACGGTCCTAACGTGAGTGTTGCATTACGGTCCAAACTTGAGTGTTTTATCATGGTCCTAACGTGAGTGTTGCATGACGGTCCTAACGTGAGTGTTGTATCACGGTCCTAACGTGAGTATTGCATCACGGTCCAAGCGTGAGTGATGCATCACGGTCCTAATGTGAGTGTTGCATCACGGACCTAACGTGAGTGTTGCATCATGGTCCTAACGTGAGTGTTGCATCATGGTCCTAACGTGAGTGTTGCATCATGGTCCTAACGTGAGTATTGCATCATGGTCCTAACGTGAGTGTTGCATCACGGTAAACGTGAATTTCGCATCACGGTCCAAACGTGAGAGTTGCATCACGGTTCTTATGTGAATCTCGCATCACGAACCTAAGATGAGTGTCGCATCACGATCCTATCGTGAGTATTGCATAACAGTCCTAACGTGAGTATTGCATCACGGTCCTAACGTGAGTATTGCATCATGCTCCTAACGTGAGTATTGCATCACGGTCGTAACGTGAGTGTTGCGTCACGGATCTAACGTGAATGTTGCATCACGGTCCTAATGTGAGTGTTGCATCACGGTCCTAACGTGAGTGTTGCATCACGTTCCTAACCTGAGTGTTGCAACACGGTTCTAACGTGCGTGATGCATCACTGTCCTATCGTGAGTGTTGCATCATGGTCCTAACGTGAGTATTGCATCACGGTCCTAACGTGAGTGTTGCATCAAGGTCCTAACAAGATTGTTGCATCACGATCCTAACGTGAGTGTTGCATCACAGTCCTAACAAGATTGTTGCATCATGGTCCTAACGTGAGTATTGCATCACGGTCCTAACGTGAGTGTTGCATCACGGTCCTAACAAGATTGTTGCATCACGATCCTAACGTGAGTGTTGCATCACAGTCATAACGTTTGTGTTGCATCACATACCTAACTTGAGTGTTGCATCACGGTCCTAACGAGTGTTGCAACACAGTCCCAACGTGAGTGTTGCATCACGGTCCTAACGTGAGTGTTGCATCATGGTCCTAACGAGAGTGTTGCTTCACATACGTAACTTGAGTATTGCATCACGGTCCTAATGTGTGTGTTACATCATCGTCCTAACGTGAGTGTTGCAACACGGTCCTAACATGAGTGTAGCATCACGGTCCTAATGTGAGTTTTGCTTCACGGTCCTAACGTGAGTTTTGCATCACGGTCCTAACGTGAGTGTTGCTTCACGGTCCTAACGTAAATGTTGCTTTATGGACCTAACATGAGTGTTGCATCACGATCCTATCGTGAGTATTGCATCACGGTCCTAACCTGAGTGTTGTATCACGGTCCTGACGTGAGTGTTGCATCATTGTCCTAACCTGAGTATTGCATCACGGTATTAACGTGAGTGTTACATCACGGTCCTAACATGAGTGTTGCATCACCGTCCTAACGTGAGTGTTGCATCAACGTCCTAACGTGAGTGATGCATCACAGTCCTAACGTGAGTGTTGCATCACGGTCCTAACGTGGGTGTTGCATCACCGTCCTAACGTGAGTGTTGCATCACGGTCCTAATGTGAGCGTAGCATCATGATCCTAACGTGAGTATTGCATCACGGTTGTGACGGTAACGAGTTGGAAATGGTGGTCGGCAGTCTTCCAACTAGCAGGTGTCAGTGCTGGGCCACATATAATATATAAAAAAAAGAAAAGGAAAAAAAAGAGAAAAATAAGAATGACTGCGTGATTGGTAATCTGTGGTAAGGTCGGAAATACGAAAGACAATAATAAAAACTGGATTTTAATAACAATAAAAAAACACAAATTGAAATAAATGCAAAATCTTGGCTTAATGGTAAAAAATGTCAAGTGGAAAAAAATACATAAACATGAAAATAGATTACGTTAATGGCGAGGAGAATTGACATACAAAAGTAAATAAAATATGAATGCTGGAATATATGCACTAACTATAAACCTCTATTTGACCACACAAGGTGAGTCACTTAGGAGTTCATAGCTTGCGAGCACACAATATTCTGGCTGGCAGAAACGCAAGGGACTCCAACAATAACTGGCGACGACTTGTGATTGGCGAGGAGCCGGAGTGGAGTGTTGGTTGGCGGCCAATGAGGAAGCTGGATGGCCGCAAGTCGCCAGTTAGGCAGTTGAAGGGTTCGGCGCGTCGACCAGGTGCAGCAGGTGCTGGAGGGGGGGGGGGAGGAGGGAGTTGCTGGCACGTGTGGCTATCTTAATATGTATGTTTAGCCACTACAAAACGTATCTTGTATATTGATGAGGACAGGATGAGTCGCAGAAATAGCAGGCTAAATCTCTGATAAGAGATTATCGTCACAACTCTCCCTCGAAGCCTGCTGTTTCGGGTGAATCATGTCCCCTGGAGGTAGAGTGGGAGGTGGAGCTGCCTCTACCTCATGCACTCTGGAGAGGGCATCAGCGATGATGTTATCAGGCCCCTTGATGTAGCAGATCTTTAAATTGAAGCCTTGAAGATATAAAGCCCATCGCAGCAGACGTTGGTTATTAAATTGGGCTTGATGTAAGAATCTCAGAGGGTTGTGGTCCGAATAGATGGTAGTGGACCTAGCACCGTGCAGATATGGTGCAAAGTGTTGTAAGCTCAGGACGATGGACAGGAGTTCCTTCTCTATAGTACTGTAGTTCTTCTGATGAGGCTTCAACTTGCAACTGTAGTAGCTGACAGGTAGAACCTCCTCGCCTCGCTGCTGCATTAAGACACTTCCGATGCCGGTACCACTGGCGTCGACATGGAGGATGAAAGGCTTCTTGATATCTGGTGAGGCGAGAATGGGATTAGAACAGAGGAGGAATTTGAGTTGTTCGAATGCAACGGTTTGCTCTCTGGTCCAATTATACCGTTGCTTGGGACTGGTTAAGGTGATTAATGGGGTTGCAACAGTGCTAAAATTCTTCACAAACCTACGGTAATAGGAAGCAAGACCAAGGAAGCGCAGGAGCTGCTTCCTGGTAGTAGGCTGTGGATACTGTTGGATTGCTTGAATGTGAATGTTTAACGGAGCCAGGCTGCCACTCCCTATAACATGACCCAGGTACCGCACTTTACCTTTCGCGAAGGTGGACTTGCCCAAATTGATGGTGAGGCCGGCTTTCAGGAGCTTGTAGAACAATCGTTGTAGCTGGAGCAGGTGTTCGCTCCAGGTGTTGGATGTTACCACGATGTCGTCCAAATAGGCATAGGTGTTTTCCAAGCCCTGGATGACGCGGTTGACAGCTCTCTGAAAGGTGGCTGGGGCATTGCAGAGTCCAAAGGGAAGGCGATTGTACCTGTAGAGACCAAACGGGGTTATAAAGGCGGACAGTACCTTAGCTCGCTCCGTTAAACTCACCTGGTAGTAGCCCTTTAGTAGGTCTACCTGAGACAGGTAGCGGGCATTACCAATGGCATCCAGAATGTCGTCTACCCTGGGTATTGGGTAGGCGTCCTTCACTGTGACCTGGTTCAACTTCCTATAATCCGTACACAGACGGATTTTGCCGTGAGGTTTGGGTACCAGGATGCATGGTGAGGCCCAGGGGGACTCACAGGGGGTAGCCAGTCCATGGTCCAAGAGATACTGTACCTCAGCCCGCATGACTTCCGTTTTGCTCGGGCTGATTCGGTAGAATGGTTGGCGAATCGGCTGGGTGTCAGGTAGCAGTTGGATGTCGTGCTGAGTTACAGTACACTCTTGGGGGTCATCTCGAAACAACTCTTGATATTCTCTGACGAGTTTGATTAGTGGAGCACTATTATCGTCCTGAAAATGATGTTGAAGGTTAGTAAGGATTTCCGAGTTAGAGAGCGCTGTCTCAGTGTCAGTGCTCTCGGAAGGAGAAGCAGGGAAGGTCTCACTGTGGCTGTATGGACCTGTAAATGAGGTGAAATTGGTTAACACAGTGGGAGGAACCCCATGGTAGGGCTTGAGTAAATTAATGTGGCACAGCTGGGTCTTCCGCCGCCTATCGGGGGTCTCGAGAACGTAGTTGAAGTTGTTCCGGCACCTGTTCTGTAAAGGAGAACCTGGGATAGGGAAATAGGCAAGCACTAAGTCTCCTGGTGTAAACTTCCTTACTTTACAGTGCCGGTCGTAACGAGTCTTCATCCTCTCCTGGGCTCTCTGTAGGTTGTTGCTGGCAAAGGAATGGACCCTCTCTAGAATGTGTCGGAGATTTTGGAGATACTGGGGCACACTCTGATGCTCACTGAAGGTGTCATCACGTAGAGAATCCTTGAAAGCCTTGAGAGGTGTACGGCACTTACGTCCGTAGAGCATCTCATAAGGAGATACTCCTAGTGACTCGTTGGGAAGACTTCTGAAAATACACATGATGAGATCAATTTGCCTATCCCAATCCTTTGAGGTCTCATTACAGAACTTTTTTAAGAGTGCCTTGATGGTTTGATGACTACGCTCGAGAGAACCCTGTGAAGCAGGATGATAGGGGCTGGACAGTACCTGTTTGATGTTGAACTCCTCCAGAGTCCGTTTGAAGAGATCACTGGTGAAGTTGGTACCACAGTCGCTCTGAATCTCCCTCGGAAATCCATACTGGGTGAAGATTTTCAGTAGATTCTTCACCACTGTAGCAGCTGTAATATTTTTTACTGGAACTGCTATCGGAAATCTGGTGGTAGGACACAGGATGGTTAAGATATATGCGTTGCCTGCACTGGTCCGAGGCAAAGGACCAACGCAGTCGATAATGAGCTTGTGGAACGGTTCCTCAGGCACCTGGATGGGTATCAGTGGTGCTCTGGGAATGGAAACGTTCGGTTTCCCGGCTAACTGACACACGTGGCATAATTTGACATAAGTTTTGATGTCGTTTACCATACCTGGCCAGTAGTAGTCTTGTCGAATTCCATGGTAAGTCTTGTTGAACCCATAGTGTGACAAAGCGCCGTGGGCCAGGTGTAGAATCGTGGGCCGCAGGCTGGTGGGAATCACTAGTTGTTCAACGTTTGCCCAATCGTCCTCGTCCTTCAGTTTACTGGGTCTATACCTGCGATAGAGTATTTCGTTCTCCATAAAGAACCCAGGAACACTGTCGGATTGGGTTTCAGCCTGAAAGAATAATGGTGTCAATGTAAGATCATCTCTCTGTAACTTACAGAACTCCACCGCAGTCAGGTTAGGGGGTAGTTTCGAAGGGTCCTGAGGGACAGCGGTAGCAGTAGAGTCGGCTGGCTGTGGACGTGCAGCTTGAGCACGGGTGGTCACCATAACAGGAGGAGAACCTTCATCACTCTCTTGAACCTTTACTGGGAAATGTTCAAAAATCGGGTTATCCACCACAGAGTTGCTTACCTTGGATATGTCCTTGATGATCAGGTTGTTTGGTTGTTGGTCTTCTGCCAAGTCGTTGCCCAGGAGAAGTTGCACTCCAGGCATGGGAAAAGGCTTTTCCCTGACGGCGACTTGGACTTCACCGGTCACGAAGGGACAATCCAGGTAAACTCGGGCAAGTGGATAAGGAGTTGTAGCAGTAAGGTCAGTGATGAACACAGTCTCTCCTGTGTAGGCGACGTTGGGCACAGCCGATTTCAAAACGATCGATTGTAGAGCCGCTGTGTCCCGTAGGATCTTAAGTCCGAAACGTCCCTCTGAATCTGAACCGTGGGTAGAGATAGTTCCTGGATATAGATGCTTGGTAAAGAGAGAGAGATCATTAGCATGAACACCAACATTCATTACAGGCTTACCGGACTTAGGGTGAGTAGTTTTAGACTTAGGGGGTTCGACGTTACCTTTAGATTGGGACTTACCACATTTGTCAATGGTGTGTCCATATAATCGACAATACCTGCAGTACAGTTGAGAGGTACCTTGATCTGGGCTCGCTTTCTCGTAACTGTACCAAGACTTCTTGCTGGTAGGATCTGGAGTCAGCCGGTGGATGAGGCTGTAAGTGTCAGCTGACTTCGCACACTTCACTAACTCCGTCTCTTCCTTGTCTGCTAAGTATAGGCGGACAGGAGGAGGTACACGTCTCAAAAATTCTTCAACCAGTATGAGGTTGACAAGTTCTGAAAAAGTAGAGACATGTGCTGCCTCCAGCCATTTCATGAAATATCTTTGTTTGGTGTTAGCAAATTCTAAGAAGGTGGTGGTACTTGCCTTGACGTAGTCACGAAACTTTCGTCGATAGCTTTCGGTGGAGAGAAGGTAGGCGTCCAACACAGCTTGTTTCAGGGTGGTGTAGTCGTTTTCCGAAGCCAAAGTGCTGAGTGTGACTGCTGCTCTACCTGTTAAATGTACTCTGAGAAGGGTAGCCCATTGGTCGTCAGGCCAATTAAGTTGAACAGCAAGGGTCTCAAAAGTGGTAAAGAACACATCAACCTCCGTTTCGAGGAACGGGGGCATTAACTTACTTGCATGGGAGATATTGAAACTGGGAGGAAGACTAGCTGCCGCTTGTTGGAGTTGAGCTTGGTGTGCAGCGTCCCTCGTGAGTTCTCGGTCACGACAGTTTAGAGCTGCTTCTGCCTGTCGTTGGTCGTGTTCCCGTTGTATCTCTAGTCGCTGTTGGTATAAGGCCAACTCGCGTTCTTGCTGTCCTTTGAGGAGTAGGGCCTCCCTTTCACTTTCTTCCTTCCGGATGGCAGCTGCTTCCTTGGCCAGGGCTGCCTCACGCTCCTTGAGGCGGATTTCTCTTTCTTGTTGTTCTTTTCTAATGGCAGCTTCACGCTCTCTGATTGCAGCTTCACGCTCTCTGCTTGCAGCTGCTTCTTGTTGTTGCTGTAGCTCGATCTTGGCAAGTTCCAATTTGAGCTTTATCGCTCTCAAGTCATCCTTATCTGAAATAATGTACTGTTCATGAGTAGAAGAATCTATAATACCTTCATCAGCAAGGTGATCCAGTATCATATTATTAATGGCAAATTTGTTGGCTCCATCAGGAACTTCTAAGTGATACTCATGTGCAAGAGTTAACAAATCGACCCTCTTAGCGTGACGTAAGGTCCCTATTTCACTTTCTGGATCTGCTTTGAAAACTTGTAAGCGGAACATGGTGAAAATATAGCAAAACAAAGGAGACGAATATAGTGAGAATATGGTGAGTGTCAGAAACAGGAAACGTGGCAACTGATACCTATCCTGTGGGGAATTATTAATAATTAAAGTTAATTCAAGATGGTAAATGAATAAGGTCGCAGGAAATCTTGTACCTGGTACTCACTATGGGAGGATAAAGGCAAGAAAATCCTACTAATTAGTGAAAACTAAGTTTAAAATACAAGTGAAACACTAAATGGCTTCAAAATAAATGAGGTAGTCCAAAAAATGTAGTCATACCTTGCCAAGTCACTATAGAACATAAGCAATGGTACCCACTGAAATTGAATATGGTATTTACAGAATTAGCGAACTTTGTGCTCAAAAGAAAGAACGCCAATTCCCTACCTTTTGGTAAATACCATCAGTCTGACCGACGAGTAGGGGTGCGAGTGTCAACTGGTGACGAGAACTATCGGCGAGGTCCCAATTCGCCAATAATAGTTCGTGCTAGAGGATCTAAAGCCCTCTTTTTCCTCCTAGAGTCGGATTGCAGGACTTGGGTGCTATTGACCCGGAGACAGACCACAGTACCAGGGTACCTATGTGATAATCTGTCAAAAAGTGAGAAATATCTGGGGACAAAGATGTTAAACACGGAGGATAACACGGAAGGGGGAGACGACCAATTAAGAGTATGACTGCGGCCTACAGTCACCACGTAATCCAAAGTTTTCTCACTCTCACCATATGCTATTCCCGTAATGTACAATATATACAGCACCATATAAAATAAAGAATGATTAATGTGAATAATGGAAGCAAGGGAAATGAAAGCCAAGTATGCTTACCACAATTACCAATACCTGAGTGAAGCTCCCGGACAGGCCCCCATTTATATGTGACAGTAACGAGTTGGAAATGGTGGTCGGCAGTCTTCCAACTAGCAGGTGTCAGTGCTGGGCCACATATAATATATAAAAAAAAGAAAAGGAAAAAAAAGAGAAAAAAAAGAATGCCTGCGTGATTGGTAATCTGTGGTAAGGTCGGAAATACGAAAGACAATAATAAAAACTGGATTTTAATAACAATAAAAAAACACAAATTGAAATAAATGCAAAATCTTGGCTTAATGGTAAAAAATGTCAAGTGGAAAAAAATACATAAACATGAAAATAGATTACGTTAATGGGGAGGAGAATTGACATACAAAAGTAAATAAAATATGAATGCTGGAATATATGCACTAACTATAAACCTCGATTTGACCACACAAGGTGAGGCACTTAGGAGTTCATAGCTTGCGAGCACACAATATTCTGGCTGGCAGAAACGCAAGGGACTCCAACAATAACTGGCGACGACTTGTGATTGGCGAGGAGCCGGAGTGGAGTGTTGGTTGGCGGCCAATGAGGAAGCTGGATGGCCGCAAGTCGCCAGTTAGGCAGTTGAAGGGTTCGGCGCATCGACCAGGTGCAGCAGGTGCTGGAGTGGGGGGGGGAGGAGGGAGTTGCTGGTACGTGTGGCTATCTTAATATGTACGTTTAGCCACTACAAAACGTATCTTGTATATTGATGAGGACAGGATGAGTCGCAGAAATAGCAGGCTAAATCTCTGATAAGAGATTATCGTCACACGGTCCTAACGTGAGTTTTGCATCACGGTCCCAACGTAAGTGTTGCATCACGGTCCTAACGTGAGTATTGCATCACAGTACTAACGTGAGTGTTGCATCATGGTCCTAACGTGAGTATTGCATCACGGAATTAACGTGAGTGTTGCATCACGGTCCTAACATAAGTGTTGCATCACGGTCGTAACGTGGGTGTTGCATCACCGTCCTAACGTGAGTGATGCATCACGGTCCTAACGTGAGTATTGCATCAAAGTCCTAACGTGAGTGTTGCATCACGGTCCTAACGTGAGTGTTGCATCATGGTCCTAACGTGCGTATTGCATCACGGTCCTAACGTGAGTGTTGCATCACGGTCCTAACTTGATTGTTTTATCATGGTCCTAACGTGAGTGTTGCATGACGGTCCTAACGTGAGTGTTGCGTCACGGTCCTAACGTGAGTGTTCCATCACGGTCCAAGCGTGAGTGATGCATCACGGTCCTAATGTGAGTGTTGCATCACGGACCTAACGTGAGTGTTGCATTATGGTCCTAACGTGAGTGTTGCATCATGGTCCTAACGAGAGTGTTGCATCACGGTCCTAACGTGAGTATTGCATCACAGTCCTAACGTGAGTATTGCATCATGGTCCTAACGTGAGTATTGCATCATGCTCCTTACGTGAGTATTGCATCACGGCCGTAACGTGAGTGTTGCATCATGGTCCTAACGTGAGTGTTGCATCATGGTCCTAGCGTGAGTGATGCATCACGGTCCTAACGTGAGTGATGCATCACGGTCCTAACGTGAGTGTTGCGTCACGGATCTAACGTGAATGTTGCATCACGGTCCTAATGTGAGTGTTGCATCACGGTCCTAACGTGAGTGTTGCATCACGGTCCTAACCTGAGTGTTGCAACACGGTTCTAACGTGCGTGATGCATCACTGTCCTATCGTGAGTGTTGCATCATGGTCCTAACGTGAGCATTGTATCACGGTCTTAACGTGAGTGTTGCATCACGGTCCTAACGTGAGTGTTGCGTCACAGTCCTAACAAGATTGTTGCATCACGATCCTAACGTGAGTGTTGCATCACAGTCATAACGTTTGTGTTGCATCACGTACCTAACTTGAGTGTTGCATCACGATCCTATCGTGAGTATTGCATTACGGTCCTAACGTGAGTGGTACATCACGGTCCTAACGTGAGTGTTGCATCATGGTTCTAACCTGAGTATTGCATCACGGTATTAACGTAAGTGTTGCATCACGGTCCTAACATGAGTGTTGCATCACCGTCCTAACGTGAGTGTTGCATCAACGTCCTAACGTGAGTGATGCATCACAGTCCTAACGTGAGTGTTGCATCACGGAACGAACGTGAGTGTTGCATCACGATCCTAACGTGAGTTTTGCATCACGGTCCTAACGTGAGTTTTGCATCACGGTCCTAACGTGAGAATTGCATCACAGTCCTAACGTGAGTATTGCATCACAGTAGTAACGGGAGTGTGGCTTCACGGACCTTACATGACTGTTGCATCACGATCCTTTCATGAGTATTGCATCACGGTTCTAACGTGAGTGTTGCATCACGGTCCTAACTTGAGTGTTTAATCATAGTCCGAACGTGAGTGTTGCATGACGGTCCTAACGTGAGTGTTGCATCACGGTCCTAACGTGAGTGTTGCATCACGGTCCTAACATGAGTGATGCATCACCGTCCTAACGTGAGTGTTGCATCAACGTCCTAACGTGAGTGATGCATCACGGTCCTAACGTGAGTGTTGCGTCACGATTCTTATGTGAGTTTTGCATCATGGTACTAACGGGAGTGTTTCATCACAATCCTAACGTGAGTGTTGCATCACGGTCCTAAAGTGTGTGTTGCATCACGGTCCTAACGTGAGTGTTGCATCACGGTCCTAACGTGAGTGATGCATCACAGTCCTAACATCAGTGTTGCATCACGGACCTAACGTGAGTGTTGTATCACGGTGCTAACGTGAGCGTTGCATCACGACCCTAACGTGATTGTTGCTTCAAGGTCCTAACGTGAGTAATGCATCACGGTCCTAACGTGAGTGTTGCATCACGTTAAACGTGAGATTTGCATCACGGTCCTAACGTGAAGATTGCATCACTGTTCAAACGTGAGTCTTGCATCACGGACCTAACATGAGTGTTGCATCACGATCCTAACGTGACTGTTGCATCATTGTCCTAACGTGAGTATTGCATCACGGTATTAACGTGAGTGTTGCATCACGGTCCTAACATGAGTGTTGCATCACGGTCCTAACGTGAGTGTTGCATCACCGTCCTAACGTGAGTGATGCATCACGGTCATAACGTGAGTGATGCATCACCGACCTAACGTGAGTGTTGCATCACGGTCCTAACGTGAGTTTTGCATCATGGTCCTAACGTGAGTTTTGCATCACAGTCATAACGTGAGTGTTGCATCACGTACCTAACGTGAGTATTGCATCATGCTCCTAACGTGAGTATTGCATCACGGCCCTAAGGTGAGTATTGCATCACAATACTAACGGGAGTGTTGCTTCACGGACCTAACATGACTGTTGCATCACGATCCCATCGTGAGTATTGCATTACGGTCCTAACGTGAGTGTTGCATCACGGTCCTAACGTGAGTGTTGCATCATGGTCCTAACGTGAGTATTGCATCACGGTACTAGCGAGAGTGTTTTATCATGGTCCTAATATGTGTGTTGCATCACGGTTCTAACATGAGTGTTGCATCACTGTCCTAACCTGAGTGTTACATCATGGGTCTAACGTGAGTGTTGCACCATCGTCCTAAAGTAAGTGTTGCAACACGTTCCTAACGTGATTGTTGCATCACGGTCCTAATATGAGTGTTGCATCACTGTTCTAACGTGAGTGCTAAATCACGGTCCTAACGTGAGTGTTGCATCATGGTTCTAACCTAAGTGTTGCAATACGGTTCTAATGGAAGTGTTGCAATACGGTTCTAATGGGAGTGTTGCATCACGTTCCTAACGTGATTGTTGCATTAAGGTCCTAACGTGAGTGTTGCATCACGGGTCTAACGTGAGTGTTGCATCACTGTCCTAAAGTGAGTGTTTAATCACGGTCCTGACGTGATTATTGCATCACGGTCCTAACGTGAGTGTTGCATTACGGATCTAATATGAGTGTTGTATCACGGTGCTAACGTGACTGTTGCATCACGGTTCTAACGTGAGGATTGAATCACGGTTCTAACGTGAGTCTTGCATCACGGACCTAACATGAGTGTTGCATCACGATCCTAACGTGAGTGTTGCATCATGGTCCTAACGTGAGTATTGCATCACGGTATTAACGTGAGTGTTGCATCACGGTCCTAACAAGAGTGTTGCATCACGGTCCTAACGTGAGTGTTGCATCACCGTCCTAACGTGAGTGATGCATAACGGTCCTAACGTGAGTGATGCATCACCGACCTAACGTGAGTGTTGCGTCACGTACCTAACGTGAGTATTGCATCATGGTCCTAACGTGAGTATTGCATCACGGTCGAAGCGTGAGTGATGCATCACGGTCCTAATGTGAGTGTTGCATCACGGACCTAACGTGAGTGTTGCATCATGGTCCTATCGTGAGTGTTGCATCATGGTCCTAACGTGAGTGTTGCATCATGGTCCTAACGTGAGTATTGCATCACGGTCCTAACGTGAGTGTTGCATCACGGTAAACGTGAATTTCGCAACACGGTCCTAACGTGAGAGTTGCATCACGGTTCTAACGTGAATCTCGCATCACGAACCTAACATGAGTGTCGCATCACGATCCTATCGTGAGTATTGCATCACAGTCCTAACGTGAGTATTGAATCAGGTCCTAACGTGAGTATTGCATCATGCTCCTAACGTGAGTATTGCATCACGGTCGTAACGTGATGTTTTGCATCACGGTCCTAACGTGAGTGATGCATCACGGTCCTAACGTGAGTGATACGTCACGGTCCTAACGTGAGTGTTGCGTCACGGATCTAACGTGAATGTTGTATCACGGTCCTAATGTGAGTGTTGCATCACGGTCCTAACGTGAGTGTTGCATCACGTTCCTAACCTGAGTGTTGCAACACGGTTCTAACGTGCGTGATGCATCACTGTCCTATCGTGAGTGTTGCATTATGGTCCTAACGTGAGTATTGCATCACGGTCCTAACGTGAGTGTTGCATCACGGTCCTAACGTGAGTGTTGCATCACAGTCCTAACAAGATTGTTGTCATCACGATCCTAACGTGAGTGTTGCATCACAGTCATAACGTTTCTGTTGCATCACGTACCTAACTTGAGTGTTGCATCACGGTCCTAACGAGTGTTTGCAACCGTCCTAACGTGAGTGTTGCATCACGTACCTAACTTGAGTGTTGCAACACAGTCCTAACGTGAGTGTTGCATCACGGTCCTAACGTGAGTGTTGCATCATGGTCCTAACGAGAGTGTTGCTTCACATACCTAACTTGAGTGTTGCATCATTGTCCTAACCTGAGTATTGCATCACGGTATTAACGTGAGTGTTACATCACGGTCCTAACATGAGTGTTGCATCACCGTCCTAACGTGAGTGTTGCATCAACGTCCTAACGTGAGTGATGCATCACAGTCCTAACGTGAGTGTTGCAGCACGGAACGAACGTGAGTGTTGCATCACGATCCTAACGTGAGTTTTGCATCACGGTCCTAACGTGAGTTTTGCATCACGGTCCTAACGTGAGTGTTGCATCACGGTTCTAACGTGAGTATTGCATCACAGTACTAACGGGAGTGTGGCTTCACGGACCTAACATGACTGTTGCATCACGATCCTAGCGTGAGTATTGCATCACGAACCTAACATGAGTGTTGCATCACGATCCTAACGTGAGTGTTGCATCATCGTCCTAACGTGAGTATTGCATCACGGTATTAACGTGAGTGTTGCATCACGGTCCTAACATGAGTGTTGCATCACGGTCCTAACGTGAGTGTTGCATCACCGTCCTGACGTGAGTGATGCATCACGGTCCTAACGTGAGTGATGCATCACCGACCAACCTGAGTGTTGCATCACGGTCCTAACGTGAGTTTTGCATCACAGTCCTAACGTGAGTGTTGCATCACGTAACTAAAGTGAGTATTGCATCATGCTCCTAACGTGAGTATTGCATCACGGCCCTAAGGTGAGTATTGCATCACAATACTAACGGGAGTGTGGCTTCACGGACCTAACATGACTGTTGCATCACGATCCCATCGTGAGTATTGCATTACGGTCCTAACGTGAGTGTTGCATCACGGTCCTAACGTGAGTGTTGCATCATGGTCCTAACGTGAGTATTGCATCACGGTACTAGCGGGAGTGTTTTATCATGGTCCTAATATGTGTGTTGCATCACGGTTCTAACGTGAGTGTTGCATCACGTTAAACGTGAGATTTGCATCACGGTCCTAACGTGAGGATTGCATCACGGTTCTAACGTGAGTCTTGCATCACGGACCTAACATGAGTGTTGCATCACGATCCTAACGTGAGTGTTGCATCATGGTCCTAACGTGAGTATTGCATCACGGTATTAACGTGAGTGTTGCATCACGGTCCTAACATGAGTGTTGCATCACGGTCCTAACGTGGGTGTTGCATCACCGTCCTAACGTGAGTGATGCATCACGGTCCTAACGTGAGTGTTGCATCACGGTCCTAACTTGAGTTTTGCATCACGGTCCTAACGTGAGTTTTGCATAACAGTCCTAACGTGAGTGTTGCATCACGGTCCTAACGTGAGTGTTGCATCATGGTCCTAACGTGAGTGTTGCATCACGGTCCTAACGTGAGTGTTGCATCATGGTCCTAACGTGAGTATTGCATCACGGTCCTAACGTGAGTGTTGCATCACGGTCCTAACTTGATTGTTTTATCATGGTCCTAACGTGAGTGTTGCATGACTCTCCTAACGTGAGTGTTGCATCACGGTCCTAACGTGAGTATTGCATCACGGTCCTAACGTGAGTTTTGCATCACGGTCCCAACGCGAGTGTTGCATCACGGTCCTAACGTGAGTATTGCATCACGGTACTAACGTGAGTGTTGCATCATGGTCCTAACGTGAGTATTGCATCACGGTATTAACGTGAGTGTTGCATCACGGTCCTAACGTGGGTGTTGCATCACCGTCCTAACGTGAGTGATGCATCACGGTCCTAACGTGGGTGTTGCATCACGGTCCTAACTTGAGTTTTGCATCACGGTCCTAACGTGAGTTTTGCATCACAGTCCTAACGTGATTGTTGCATCACGGTCCTATCGTGAGTATTGCATCACAGTCCTAACGTGAGTGTTGCATCACGGTCCTAACGTGAGTGTTGCATCATGGTCCTAACGTGAGTATTGCATCACGGTCCTAACGTGAGTGTTGCATCACGGTCCTAACTTGATTGTTTTATCATGGTCCTAACGTGAGTGTTGCATGACTGTCCTAACGTGAGTGTTGCATCACGGTCCTAACGTGAGTGTTGCATCACGATCCTAACGTGAGTGGTGCATCACAGTCCTAAGGTGAGTGTTGCATCACGGACCTAACGTGAGTGTTGCATCACGGTCCTAACGTAAGTGTTGCATCATGGTCTTAACGTGAGTGTTGCATCATGGTCCTGACGTGAGCATTGCCTCACGGTCCTAACGTGAGTGTTGCAACACGGTAAACGTGAGTTTCGCATCACGGCCCTAACGTGAGTGTTGCATCATGGTCTTAACGTGAGTGTTGCATCATGGTCCTGACGTGAGTATTGCATCACGGTCCTAACGTGAGTGTTGCATCACGGTAAACGTGAGTTTCGCATCACAAACCTAACATGAGTGTTGCATCACGATAATATCGTGAGTATTGCATCACAGTCCTAACGTGAGTATTGCATCACGGTCCTAACGTGAGTATTGCATCATGATTGTAACGTGAGTATTGCATCACGGTCCTAACGTGAGTGTTGCATCACGGTCCTAACGTGACTAATGCATCACGGTCCTAACGTGAGTGATGCATCACGGTCCTAACGTGAGTGTTGCGTCACGGATCTAACGTGAATGTTGCGTCACGGTCCTAATGTGAGTGTTGCATCACGGTCCTAACCTGAGTGTTGCAACACTGTTCTAACGTGCGTGATGCATCACTGTCCTATCGTGAGTGTTGCATCATGGTCCTAACGTGAGTACTGCATCACGGTACTAACGTGAGTGTTGCATCACGTTCCTAGCGTGAGTGTTGCATCACGGTCCTAACGTGAGTGTTGCATCACAGTCATAACGTTTGTGTTGCCTCACATACCTAACTTGAGTGTTGCATCACGGTGCTAACGTGAGTGTTGCAACACAGTCCTAACGTGAGTGTTGCATCACGGTCCTAACTTGAGTGTTGCATCACGGTCCTAACGTGAGTGTTACATCACGGTCCTAACATGAGTGTTGCATCACATACCTAACTTGAGTATTGCATCACGGTCCTAACGTGAGTGTTGCATCACGGTCCTACCGTGAGTGTTGCATCACGGACCTAACGTGAGTGTTGCATCACGGTCCTAATGTGATTGTTGCATCACTGTCCTAATGTGAGTGTGGCATCACGGACCTAACGTGAGTGTTGCATCACTGTCCTAATGTGAATGTTGCATCATGATCCTAACGTGAGTGTTGCATCACGGTACTAACGTGAGTGTTGCATCACGGTCCTAACGTGAGTGTTGCATCATGATCCTAACGTGAGTGTTGCATCACGGCCCTAACGTGATTGTTCCACCACGGTCCTAACGTGAGTGTTGCATCACGGTCCTAACGTGAGTGTTGCAACACGGGTCTAACGTGAGTGTTGCATCACGGTACTAACGTGAGTGTTGCACCACGGTACTAACGTGAGTGTTGCATCATGGTCCTAACATGAATGTTGCATCACGGTCCTAACGTGAGAGTTGCATCACGGTCCTAAAGTGAGTGTGGCATCACGGTCCTAACGTGAGTGTTGCATCATGGTCCTAAAGTGAGTGTTGCATCACGGTCCTAACGTGAGTGTTGCATCATGGTCCTAAAGTGAGTGTTGCATCACGGTCCTAACGTGAATGTTGCATCACGGTCCTAACATGAATGTTGCATCACGGTCCTAATGTGAGTATTGCATCACGGTCCTAACATGAATGTTGCATCACGGTCGTAACTGTGGAAAAATCCTTGCAGCTAATTCCTTTTTTTATTCTGTAAATACTAAATATTTTTACTTATTTTTTAATTGACTTTAATATATTAATTTTATTTGATTATTTTTCTTAGTTAATTCTTAATTAACTAACTTAGTTAATTAAGCAAGTAAATAAGTAAGTAAGTAAGTGATTGGACTGTATGTACTGATTCAGCTGCCTGAATTTATGTCACATACTTGGGGGGACAATTTACAGCTTAAACTACTTTGAGATAGCACCTTCATAAACCACAAATTGTTTACCTTATAAATATAAATTATAAATCATACCACATATGGTGGTCTAATCTACACTTATTATAGCAATAATGAATTATAATTTCAAATACTTTGTCTACAGTATTGTACAAAAAAGAGGCTTACCTGTTCCTGTTGATGGGGCCTGCTAAGGCTATGTAATTGTAGCATCAAAGTTGGGTGTGGCCCTGTGCCTCTGAGTGCCACGTAATTGCAGCGGTCTGGAGGCCTACAAAGCTTGGTGTACAGCTAGGTAATAATCTTATATTGAAGGCCAACTGTCTGCTCAGCTTCTTGTAACTCCAAATCACAATTACCTGCCGAGTTTAAAGAATTAATAATGTTTCTCTAAACATATAAGTACAGGTATGACATGGAATATGAGTGTGTTGAGCTGAGTAAACCAACTTGGTTATGGGGATTTCTCATGCATTATAACTGCCTACCTATTTATGAATAAATATGGCCAAACTTAAACACAAAATACTTGGTAAGACGGATACTGGAGTTGTTGTGGTTGTTGAGAGGCTGTTTTGCTGGTTGCTCGGTTGTTGACGCGTAGTCTGGGTGTCTAATTAGTTAAATCAGCTCATATGGAGCTGATTTAAGGCCTTAAGTTAAGACTTAAGGCCTTTGTTGTTATTCTCTCTGTTTACGTGAAGACGCTCCCAAGGAAGACGAACTCAAATGTTTGGTGGTTCTATTTATGTTTAGGGAATAGAGTATTAAGCTATATTCCCAGTGTTGAAAATTATATTCTGTCTTAGTGAACACTTTTTTATTAAATTTAAACACAAGACTGTTGTATAAAATGATTATGAGTAATGTAAATCAACGTCACAGAATCACCCATTCTCTTTTCTTTAAGGGGATAACCATGTTATTATGTGTCGGATTTCCGACATAATTCCGTGGGGAAAAACACGGGTCAAAGTCCTGGTAAGGACTGCGATCACTTTATTCTTCTCCTTCAGAATTATAGTGCTGCTTTAATTTGAGTTTACATTGTTGTGCTGCATTCCTTTGGGGACGTATGTTCTGTACTGGCGTTTTGGGTGTTGGAAGTCGTTGAACGTCTTCTTTTCCTGCCAATTCTAAAGGAACTAATTTCTCTAATGTTTTGAGGGCAGCGTTGCCTCGGCATTTTACTTTCACTATTCTCAAGATGCCCTGGCTGTCTGGATGAACAGAGACTATTTGGCCTATAGGCCACTCTGAGTGTAGCCCATCGCTGTCCATCAGAACTATGACACCAGGGTTTAAGTAAATTATGTTGTAGGGGTTGTTTGCCCCGTAATGATACTCCCTTAGAGCAGTAAGGTATTCTCGAGTCCATACGTCATTCCACCGACTTATCACCCCCGACAGATGTTTGAAACGTTGAACCAAATCACTCTCTCGGACATATGAAGGATCCTCTGGTTCCTCATCCGTAAGGGACACAAGAGTGCTGAGATGTCTCCCATACATCAGATGAGCTGGACTTAATGGTTCACGCTGCAAACCATCATCAGAGAGGTAGGTAAGTGGTTGGTTATTAACTCGTGCTTGTATCTCTATGGCTACGGTTTGGAGCTCCTGTAGGTCAACCTTTTGGCGGTGTAGGGTTTTCCGTAGAGAACGTTTCACTGTACCAATCATGAGTTCATAGAAGCCTCTGTGCCATTGTGCTCTGGGAGGTATGAATTTCCAGTGGCACTGCCGTTGATTTAGGGCCGTGCGTACCTTTGGGTGTGTGTCCAGATTTTCCTCAGACATGCTTCTCCTGCCACTAAGTTGGACCCATTGTCTGAGATCATTTACTTAGAACAGGATCTACGTGAAGCAAACATGTGGAAAGCCTGTAAGAATGCCTCAGCACTCACATCAGGAGTCACTTCTAGATGGACTGCCCTTGTTATGGCACAAGTAAAAAGACAGATATAGGCCTTTACTGGTTTTTTGTCCTTGGTGCCTGTCAGTGTTAGTGCTCCTGTGAAATCTGCTCCTGTAGTCTCAAAGGGACGAATATGTACAACTCATTCCTTTGGAAGTGGAGGAGGGCCTGGATATGGACACACTCTGGCATCGTATCTCCGGCAAATAACACAGGATTTAATTATGTATTTTAATTTCTGCCTACCTTGGGGTAGCCAGTACTGTTGTCTTAAGTCTGTGAGAGTATCTAATGCCTCACCATGCAGAGTGCTGTATTTGTGTATGTGTAACACAGTTAGTTTTCTCACTATGTGGTGACGAGGAAGCAATATTGGATTTTTTGCTTACAGATCTATGTCAGCGTGCTGTAAGCGGCCTCCGCATCTGATTATGTTATAATTGTCGGTGTCTAACCAGAGAGCCAGATCACTCTGTAACTTCTTAGGAACATTGTCAAATTCTGTCCTGAATGTGTCTGTCTGAGCTCTTTTGACCCAGTACCTTAGGACACTAGGGAATTTATGCTTGATTCCTATTTTATTTAGAAAATCAAACACTTCTTGGGTGACACCTATTAGTTTGTTCAGTTCAGAGTACCGAGTAGGATCAATTACCAAAGTCCGAGGTAGTTCTGGGTTCCCAGTGGGAACAGTGTTATTGGTCACAATGACTTGTGGCTTGTTGTTTAGGCCACTGGTCGCTGATTAGCCACTGAGGTCCATTGAACCACATCTCTGCCTTTGTTAATTGTCATAGAGTCAGGCCTCGTGAGAGATAGTCAACTGGATTCTCTTTGGTGGGGTACATATCTCAGTTTACACCCTGCCGACAACTCTCGTATTTCCTTACCGCGGTTACGCACGTAAGGATACTTACTATTATTGTTTTTAACCCACTGTAGCACTGCCTCATTATCTGACCATACCACTGTTTCTTCAAAGTGGATGTTGCTTAAGGCCTTGATCAGATAATGAGCCAATCTTACACCTAGCAGTAAGGCTGTTAATTCCAGTTGTAGCAATGATCTTTTCTTTAAAGGTGCCACTCTGGCCTTTGATGTGAGCAAATTGGCTTGCCCATTTGAGTCCAGGTAAGCTACTGTGCCCTAAGCCTTTCCTGAGGCATCACAAAACACATGTAGCTTAATTGGTTCTTTTTCATTTATTACTGTGTTCCGAGGGAACTTGACAGACTCTAGGATACTTAAATCTTTCACTAGCCCTTGCCATTTTTCTTGTAAGGTAGGTGTTAGAAGATCATCCCAGTCTATCTTTTGTTGCCAACATTCCTGCATTATCAACTTTCCATTAATTAAGATTGGACTTAATAGTCTTAATGGGTCGAAGGGTTTGCTGACTTGTGAGAGTAATTTTCTCATTGTTAAGTTAGTGGTATCTGGCTCCACCGACTTGATTGTCAACTTATCTGTTGTCGTATTCCATTCGATGCCTAGTACTTTTGTCCTTTTGGGTACCTGGTAATCGGGAAATTCAGTTACAATCAGTTGATTTAATTTTGCATTGTTGGAGACCCACAACTGGAGAGGCATATTTGCTCCCATTATCGATCCTCGATTAGCCTCATGGTATATGTTCAACAGTGTACTCTCACTGCTGGTTGTTCCTTGAAAATTATCCACATACAAGTTATTGCTAATTTCTGTTTTGTTTAGGCTATTGGACTTCTTCAAGTGCGTATCTAAGG
The DNA here is from genome assembly GCA_020271785.1 of Procambarus virginalis. Classification (NCBI taxonomy): domain Eukaryota; kingdom Metazoa; phylum Arthropoda; class Malacostraca; order Decapoda; family Cambaridae; genus Procambarus; species Procambarus virginalis. Next base: position 61,444 of record WNGS01163250.1, on the reverse strand, counting down.
TAGCTTGAAGCAGAAACGGTGAAGAAGTGGCCTCAAGCAAAACAGACACAAACCTGTAAGTGATTAATTCACTGTTTGGATCGTTAGGATCCTTGATCCATAGGAACTTTGTGTAGTTCCGGTCTTCTTCTTGGAGACATACCTAAGGAAAGCCCTGCTGATGTCGGCTGTATATGCGAAAGTCCCAATACGGAACTTTAACAGCACGTCATACAGCCTTTGTGTTAGGCTAGGGCCAGTTTGAAGGCAGTCATTTAACGAAACACTACTCTGTCTTGTCTTAGCACTGCAATTAAATACTATCTATAGTGGGGTTGTAACAGAATTTTTTCAGTAAACGGTGGTGTGGCAGGTAGTGCCCTTCCTTTGGGTTATAATTTGTGGCAACTTCGACAAATTTGTCATCAAGTTGTTTCTGTATTATTTCATGGTACAATTTCAAGTTCTTGGGTTGTCTTTGTAAGCGCAACACCTGTGACCTTAATTGGTTTTGTGCCATAAAATGGTTGACGGGTAGCTGAGGGTGATTCAGCTTCCATGGTAACCTGACCCAGTATTGGATATCTCTGTAGATAACTGAGTCCAGGTATTGTTTGTAAGTCCAGACGTCATCTGGACTAGGTTGTTCAGGGACAATGCTGAGAGTTGCCAGGTCTCACAGCTTATGAACAGGGGGATCAAGCTCATCCTCGGACATGTCTCTGAATTGCAGAGGAGACTGTTCTCCTAGTCATGCAACCATTACTGGGTTGGCATGTTGGTGGTCTACAGGTGCGGGTTGCTTCAGTCATAATACTGGGCCTGTCAGCAAATAGCCACCTGCAGATGGTAACAAGTTCAACCTTGTTTTTCTTTCTTTCCTTTGATAAACTATGGTAGACATCTGATCCCATAAGGATTCCAATATTGGAGAGGTTGTCTGATGTGATTTTGTCAGCCAATTGGATCTTTTCGTCCAGGAATTTGGCTGTTGTCCCTAGACCATATACATACAGGTCTGTTGGGAATCTATCTACTACTAGAGCTTGTATCGTTCTGACATAACCTCCTAAACGTACTTTAGGTTGTACTACCTTGAAGACTCGGGCTCCTGAGTTAGTCAGGAATCCTCTTATGTCTATTCGTGTCTCTCGTACAGGTGTGAGTTTCAGGGCATATACCAACTCCTTTGAGATAAAAGTCATTTGGGATCCTTGGTCAAATAATCCATGTACAGTGACTTTGGACTCTCCATTTTTAATGATCAATTGAGCAGTGGGTAGAGCTGATTTATGATCAGACCTTGTTGAGAAGACACTTATGTCAGGTAACACAGTACAAAGCTGTACTGAAGTGGAAGTTCCTTCCTCCTCCTGTGATTTGGGAGACTTTGTACTTGAGTCTCAACAAAGTGCTGTATGGTGTTGACCCTTATGGCACCTATTACAGATGCGTAATTGAGTTGTACAGGTGTCGGGATTATGTGCCCTTCTACACCTGGTACATTTACGTAACTCCATAAGTCGTTTTATGCGTGTAGCACAATCAGGGTAAGCTTTGCAATGGTATATGGAATGTGGTTCTTCACAGAACACACATGGTTTCCAGACGTTAACAGCATCTTGGGGAGTCGCCGGTTTGGGGGTGACGCATTGACTGTAGGTTTGGATGGTCCAACTGCATATGTGTCTATACTGCCTTGTTTCCACTTTGGGGAGGGGGAAGTTGTTTTAGATTTGTTTGGAGTACTGTTTGTACTCTGTTGTTTACTATTAGAGGTAGATGAAAGTTTATATGTTGCTTTTCCATCTGGGTTATCTCCTTGTCTTTCTATGATGGAAGGCAAACCTTCGGGTATCGCCTTTACTGTCAGAGAAGATTTGTTATATAAGACAAACAACTTATCCAGTATGTCACTGGGTAATTTGCATTTCAAATGGACTTGGATTATCCAGTTGGATTCGTCCAAGTTGACCTTGTTCTTAAGTGCCTTGAGCAAGGACTCAAGCTCCAATCTAAAGGCTTGGAGTGAGTCAGTTATACTATCTGGAGGATTAATATCCAACAGGTTCTTGGTTAGAAGTCTGATAGTCCTTTCTGGCTTAGCATAATTATCCTTGAGGAGCTGTACGGCATTGTCATAACCGTCATCTGTAAAGGTTAGATTACAGACCACCTGTAACGCTTCATTCTTTAAGACACTTGCAAACATGGAAATTTTGTTGTCTTTGCTACATTGGCATTAGAATCCACAGAATCGACAAATTTGTTCCAGAAGTTGTCCCAACTCTTGTCCTTTGTACCAGAGAAAGTTGGGAGACTGAGTGATGATAATTTGACTTCTGGTTTTGTCTGGTTTTGGGAAGCTGTGTCTGCAATATTTGTGTAGCCCTTATGTATGGTTATTAAATTGTCAGTGTTGTAACTTTGTATGCATTTTATCTTCGTAATCTGCATTTTCTTGTAATACATCGTCCATTGACTCTTCATTGATATTGGTTGTTGCGAGGATATCCTGATATTTTATTATTTGTAAGAGCACATGCTGATATTTGGTCTGTAGGGAGGCGGTCGGCCGAGCGGATAGCACGCTGGACTTGTGATCCTGTGGTCCTGGGTGCGATCCCAGGCGCCAGTGAGAAACAATGGGCAGAGTTTCTTTCACCCTATGCCCCTGTTACCTAGCAGTAAAATAGGTACCTGGGTGTTAGTCAGCTGTCACGGGCTGCTTCCTGGGGGTGGAGGCCTGGTCGAGGACCAGGCCGCGGGGACACTAAAGCTCTGAAATCATCTCAAGATAACCTCAAGATAACCTGTGCAACCTTATAATGGCCTTCCAGTTCTACATAATTAACTGGAGTTTGATTACTTAAATCCTAACATTTTTTGATCTATTGGGTTAAGTGGCCCTTCATACCAGTAAGGGTCGCTTTTACATTTTTGGCAGTAGACATAATGGCGGTATTTGCTAGCCGTGTTGCAGATGTACTAATACTAAGCCTTGTTGGACTCTGAATTGGATTGTTTCTGGCACTTGGGTTAGTAGAGTCACTAGTTTCTGAACTAGAGCTGTTTATCATTTTAAAAAATAGACTATATAATCATACACACTATAATTTGAGTTGTAAGCTTGCATCAATGCTGGAATTTCCTCAAGTTAGCCCTTCATTATCACTCTTGGTTTGTACAGAGACACAGGTTGACACTCAAAGGTGAAATGATTATACTTAAATTATTACTATAGTTATGTTAATATTATGTAGACAACACAACTCGGGTTGTCATGAGTACTGCATAAAAATATGTATTTGCTAGGTTGTAATATATGTTCAACTCTAGACAAGTGTAAAATTCTTACCCTTACACCAGGTTAGCACAAAAAATTAGACTACGTTGCTGTTAAACACCAGCCTAAAAGGTCCTACCCTTGTGCAAGAATTAATTGTAAATAATATGGCATGCAGTAATTGCTACAGTGTCTACACTGAAAGTCTACAATGTGGATATGCAGCTGGTGCAACCTGGAGGGCCAGATTTCACACATAATAATGAGTTAGTATGTTATTTACTGTATTTTATGATTTATCATATAAATACATTGCCCAATGGCAATATGTCTTATGTTCCATTGTACGGAAAGCTAACAACCACTTTTTTTATTTTTTTTTATTTTTTTCTCTGCTTTTATGCGGATTTTATTGTGACTTCTACGTCTTGGAGAATGCATATCTGGCACTAATCTTATGAAGTTGGACCGAAATTGGTCAACACGTTAACCAACCACAGGTGACAGAAGTTGGGACTTTTATTTATTTTGTTGGTAGATTTAGTTACAGATTTTAAATTCTATTCTCTTTGTCTATTTAGGTTGTATTGAGGAATGAGGACCAAATGAGGGCCCACTTATATATATGGGCAATAAAGTTACTGGAATATGTTTGTTATAAGAACATAAGAATGAAGGTAACTGCAGCTGCCCATTCGAGGCAGGTCCTATTTACAACCACCCAATATCATTCATATATATGTCTAACCTATTGTTAGACAGTTAAGAGGCCCAGTATCTGTTTTACAGTTATCCCTAAGGTATCCCAATATTTTTTTTCCTTAACTTCATTTCAAAACATATTTTCCTACAACTTTCACATATTCGAGAATGAATGCCAAGCTATCTTAAATAAAACTTACAACATATATCATAGATTCGAAGTACTATATACATTGTCGAAAACTTTTTCTCAATGAACAGAATTATCAGCTTTGAGACACTGTCAAAAATTAAGTTTCTGACTGATTCTAACCATGTTTACATATTATGTGGAGTGTTCATAGTTCTAAGGTGTTCTTGTTGTCGTTTAATCGTAAAGCCATAACTTTTGGAGTTATAATTTTTGGGGGAATTAATTTTGCACATATTTGGATGGCAACATTGAAAAATGTTTTAGAGTAAACTATACTCTCAAACAATATTTAGCTACAAGAAACATAAAGGTTATATGCCATTCTGAGACCACAATGAATAAAATAACAATTGGTTACATATTAAGATTTTGACATCAAATTTGAAATTGTGATTTTTTTTATTTTTTTAACTTCTGTTCATAGTATGATGTTGATCCATTAGGAAAAATTGGAGCATTTACCACGAAGATACCCCCCCCTCCCCGTTCAGCTCACTGATGCCGTGAGGGGGGCTTGGTGGGCGGCTGCTGGAGTGTGATGCTCCTTGGGACAGTCTCTGTCCTTTTGTGGCCTTGCGCTCCTGCTGTCTTCTCAAATTGTACTGAACAACTTTTCATTTTCCTTCTGTTTCGTTTTTCTCCCCCCTCTTATCCTATCTGCTTGTAGTTTCCTGCCGACCTTTTGCTTGTTTTGGTTATTCCTTTGAACTTCTTCTATTTTGACGCCCGGGTGCTTGAGGAGGCATACTCTTGCACCTGTAGAACTGTAGTACCCAACATTGAGAGCGAGGGGAACCTTTTATTGTCACTCCTCCTTTCGTCACTGAACCCGATCTCGATTGACTGTCGGTTCTTAAGGTGGCGTTTGTGGGGCGTATACTCATGACGCACCCCTAGGAGGCCCCAGCATGATCGCCGATAGCTTCTTGTTGGGTGTCCTGCCTCTAATTGTGGCTCCATGGTGGGTGTGGGGGCACATTCGTGAATGAATGTTTCTTTTTCGTACCTAAGTTGTATTCTCTTCCTCCTTTACCTTCTCAGGCTCGTGGGGTGGGCAACCAAGCCCCCAAGTTGGTTCGTGTTGGAAGACTGGGCTCTGTAGCCTCCGCTGCAATGCGCCCCGATGTTGCTCCTCCTTTGGCCTCTCTGACTACTCCCCTCAGCTCCCCTCCCTCCTCTGTGGTTGGGTCGAGCCCCAAGCCCCCAGTGGTGACTACCTCGTCCCCTGGCACTGCTCAATCTCTAGTTGTGACTCCTGCGCCTTTTACCCCTCTCTCTCTGGGGTTTTCAACGCCGTCCTCGACACGGCTGCACTTGCTCGATTTCTTCCACTTTGATGCCTGTCAAGCCCGCTTCGTGGGCCAAATACTTTGATCTCCTCCCTCTTGATTCTGCGCCTCCTGACGATTTTTCCCTCCATCGACATCTTGTTGATTTTGTGGATGCCTCTGTTACCTTCAACCCCACTCGTCTCGGTACACGTGTGGTTGCTGCTTCTTCTCAGGATGCAGCTTCCCGCCTGGCTGCCTTTTCCTGCCTTGGCGAGACCCCTGTTCGGGTCTCAAAGAACGCTCAGTTGAATGCCAGTGTTGGCACTATTCTCCTCCCGCCCCATGTTGCAACCGGTGTTCGGAATCTGCAAAATTGCCACGATGATATTAGGCATATCCTCGAGGCCCAGGGCCATTCTGTCCTCCAGGTGGACACGTTAACTCGTCCCCCTAGTAGTCGTCGCCGGCAACCCCTTCGGGTTGTGAAGATTACCTTTGATAGTAGGACCCTTCCACCCCCTGTCATTCTTGCTGGTGCCAGGTGCTCTGTCCAGGAGTACATTCCTTTTCCTAGGCTCTGTAACAAGTGCTGGAGGTTTGGGCATGGTGCCCTCCGCTGCTCTGGGACTGTCTTTCTCTGTCCTTTGTGTGGGGGCAAAAGTCACTCTTAGTCGGAGTGCATTTCTCCCCAGGCTCGCTGCCTCACATGCGGTGAGGCCCACTCCTACCTTCTCCCGTGCATGTATCCATTACAAGCTTGAGGCAGCCGTCCTCAACTTGAAGCACCGGGAGCGTTTATTTTTTCCTGAGGCGAGGAGCCAAGTTCGCCGGCTCCCGCCTTATGCTAACGTCTCTTGTGCTCGCGTGTTGCGCTCTTCCTCTCCTCGTCATTCCCACCTTCCTCAGGCTCACAACCGTTTCCGGGCCTTGGACACTGATACGCCTACTGCCCCCTCCTCTGTCCTCTGTTCCTTTAAGTTCTGTCCCGCAGGGTCCCCCTCCTGGTCTTCTGTTTGAGGTTCCCCTTCTTTCTACCCAGTCTGTCATGTCTCCTGTGTCTTCTTCCTCCTCTCCCTCCGATCCTTCTTCCCGTCCTTCTCCTCCATCTATTGACTCTCCCCGCCGCCTGTCGGTGCGGGCTGATGTCCATCGCTCTCCTAACAGCCGCCGTGTGTGCTCTCGTTCAGCTTCTCCTGGTGAGACGCTGGAATCTGTTGCCTGGTACGTAGTTGCTGGGACACCGGTCTCTTTAAGTCAGAAGCGTAAGCCTGGCTCCTCTCCTTCCTCCTCCCCGGTGGGTAAGAAGACTTCGCTTTCTTTCTCGGCCCCCTAGTACTGGCTCTATTGCTCCTTCCCCGCCCATTTCAGTAATTGCGCCCCGGTTCCTGCTATGTAGGTTTCTTTGGCCCCTGCTTCCCTCTCGGTTGCTGCCCTTGCTGAGGTGTGATACCCTCTTTCTACTCCCCATCTTCCTGCTGCTGTCCTTGACTGCTCCTCTCCATTGTCTCCTCCTCTTCCTCCGGACTCTGCCCACCCACCTCTGGTCTGTTCTCCCGCTTCCTTCCCTCCATCTTTGCTCAGTTTACCCATGCCCCCTAACCCTGACTTTGCTGACCCTGTTCCCGACACTGATATTCTTTAACGTGCTATGTTACTCTTTCGCCTTTGTTTCTTCCTTGTTCTCTGTTGTTGTCCTTTCTCTTCTCGTCGATGTCTATTCTTCAATGGAACGTTCGAGATTATTACGCCAATTTCCTCGAACTCCAACTTCTGATTTCGACATTTTCGCCCCTTTGTGTCTGTCTCCAGGAACCGATGCTTGGTGCTCATCCTGGCCGCTTTCGTGGCTATTCCTTTCTCTTCCCCCCCCCATAGCTGTTGCTGTGGCTCCTAATTCTTCTGCTCTCTTGATTCACTCTGATGTTCCCTTAATCCCCTTACTTTTTCCTTCGCCTCTCCATTGTTCTGCTGCTCGTATCTTTGTGGGGAAATGGTACACAGTTTGTTCCATTTATCTCCCCCCGAGTGTTCCGCTTTCTCTTCCTGATCTGAAACACCTACTGGACTCCTTGCCGGAGCTGTGCTCCTGCTGGGTGATTTCAATTGTCGTCATTCTCTTTGGGGCGATGTTCTGACGAACACCCGAGGTCGCCTTCTTGAGCTGTTTACCCATTCTTCTTTCCTGTTTCTTCTGAATTCTGGTGAGCCCACGCATTTGGACTATCAGACTCGCACCCTTTCCTCTCTTGATCTTTCTCCTTGCTCGTCTTCTCTTTACTTGGATTTCACGTTGCAGATTCTTGAAGACCTCCATGGCAGTGACCATTTCCCCATCCTTGTTTCCTTTTTTCTCTTTTCGCCCTCCCCTCTCCTTCACTAGGTGGCAGTTTGCTAAAGCAGACTGGAACCTATTTACCCCGCAGTGCTGCTCTCTCTGACCTCTCCCTTCTGCCTCTCCTCGCGCTCTCCTCCTTTTTCATGACACTGTCTTTGACCCTGCCATCCGCTCTATTCCTCGCTCTTCTTCTCGGGGTCCACGGAAATGCGTTCCCTGGTGGAATGCAGACTGTGCTCGGGCTGTCCGCTGTAAGCGTGCAGCCTGGAAGAGGCACCGCAGTCGGCAGACGGCCGATTCTTTTCTTTTCTTTCGGAAAGCGAGTGTGGTGGTCCGTAGGGCCATCCGTATGGCTAAACGTGAATGTTGGGCTTCTTATGTCTCCACCATTACATCCGAAACTCCTCTGCCACAGATCTGGAAGCGTATCCGCAAGATAGAGGGTAAGTTCGTTCCCGAAGTTTCACCGGTCCTTCACCTCCGTGGTATTCTTGAGGCAGACCCGTTGCAAGTCGCTACCGAACTGGGTTCCCACTTTTCTTCTGTTAGCTCTGGTCTTCAACTTCCCCAATCTTTCCTTCTTCGGAAACCTGTCCTTCAATCTCGTCCTTTCGATTTCTACACTCGTCTTCGACTTCCCTATAACGATCTCTTCTCTCTCTCTGAACTTCGTTCTGCCCTGGCCCTCTACGGTTCTACGGCAGCGAGCTCCGATGGCATTCATTATGAGATGCTTCGCCATCTCCCTCTGTGCACGTCTCAGTATTTACTGAGACGTGCAAGGAGGACTGGCTCGATGCCGTTGTCCTCCCTGTTCGCAAACCAGGGTCTCTGGGAACATCCCCTAAGGACTTTCGCCCTATTGTCCTCACAAGTTGTGTCTGCAAACTCTTTTAACGTATGGTTAATGTTCGTCTGATGTGGTTCCTGGAAAACCATCACCTCCTCTCCCCTTCTCAATTTGGTTTCTGCAAGTGCCGCAGCACAACAGATGTCCTGGTGAACTTGGAGGTCTATATTCGTACTGCTTTTGCTACAAAGACCTCCGTTGTTGCCGTCCTTTTTGACCTGGAAAAGGCTTACGACACCACATGGCGTTATCATATTCTTTCCCAGCTTCATTCTTTTTGGCCTTCGTGGTCATCTCCCTCTCTTTCTCCGCAGCTTCCTCTCTCGTTGTTCCTTTCGGGTGAGGCTTGGTACCGTTCTCTCTGCCTCTTTTCAGTAATACGAAGGTATGCCCCAGGGTAGTGTTCTGAGCACTACTCTTCTTCTGGTTGCCCTCAATGATCTTCTTTCCTCTCTTCCTTCAGGCGTCTTCTCCGCTCTCTATGTCGATGACCTTACACTTTGCTGTCAGGGTGATGATTCGCCTCTCCTTCAACGCCGGCTTCAACTTGAGATTGATGCCGTGTCGTCTTGGGCCACCGATCATGGCTTCAAGTTCTCTTCTACTAAGACTTGTGCCATGACTTTTACTCGGAAATGGGTCATTCTTCGTCCCTCTTTGTCACTTTATGGTAATGCCCTTGAGTACAAAGATTCCGCGAAGCTTTTGGGGTTATTCTTTGACACTCGTTTGTCTTGGTCTCCCCATATCTCTTACCTCCGTGTTGAGTGCTCTAAGGCATTCAACACGGGTATTGCCCTCCTTCGGGTATTGTCGCATACTTCTTGGGGGGCGGATAGGCGCACTCTCCATGCTTTACATTCCTCTCTCGTCCTGTCTAAGCTCGATTATGGTTGCCCTGCTTACTCATCTGCTTCTCCTTCTACTCTTCGCCGTCTTGATGCTTTGCACCATACTGGGTTGCGCCTCAGTTCTGGTGCCCCTTTTGTGTGCGAATCTGAAAACTCTTTTAACGTATGGTTAATGTTCGTCTGATGTGGTTCCTGGAAAACCATCACCTCCTCTCCCCTTCTCAATTTGGTTTCTGCAAGTGCCGCAGCACAACAGATGTCCTGGTGAACTTGGAGGTCTATATTCGTACTGCTTTTGCTACAAAGACCTCCGTTGTTGCCGTCCTTTTTGACCTGGAAAAGGCTTACGACACCACATGGCGTTATCATATTCTTTCCCAGCTTCATTCTTTTTGGCCTTCGTGGTCATCTCCCTCTCTTTCTCCGCAGCTTCCTCTCTCGTTGTTCCTTTCGGGTGAGGCTTGGTACCGTTCTCTCTGCCTCTTTTCAGTAATACGAAGGTATGCCCCAGGGTAGTGTTCTGAGCACTACTCTTCTTCTGGTTGCCCTCAATGATCTTCTTTCCTCTCTTCCTTCAGGCGTCTTCTCCGCTCTCTATGTCGATGACCTTACACTTTGCTGTCAGGGTGATGATTCGCCTCTCCTTCAACGCCGGCTTCAACTTGAGATTGATGCCGTGTCGTCTTGGGCCACCGATCATGGCTTCAAGTTCTCTTCTACTAAGACTTGTGCCATGACTTTTACTCGGAAATGGGTCATTCTTCGTCCCTCTTTGTCACTTTATGGTAATGCCCTTGAGTACAAAGATTCCGCGAAGCTTTTGGGTTATTCTTTGACACTCGTTTGTCTTGGTCTCCCCATATCTCTTACCTCCGTGTTGAGTGCTCTAAGGCATTCAACACGGGTATTGCCCTCCTTCGGGTATTGTCGCATACTTCTTGGGGGGCGGATAGGCGCACTCTCCATGCTTTACATTCCTCTCTCGTCCTGTCTAAGCTCGATTATGGTTGCCCTGCTTACTCATCTGCTTCTCCTTCTACTCTTCGCCGTCTTGATGCTTTGCACCATACTGGGTTGCGCCTCAGTTCTGGTGCCCCTTTTGTGTGCGAATCTGAAAACTCTTTTAACGTATGGTTAATGTTCGTCTGATGTGGTTCCTGGAAAACCATCACCTCCTCTCCCCTTCTCAATTTGGTTTCAGCAAGTGCTGCAGCACAACAGATGTCCTGGTGAACTTGGAGGTCTATATTCGTACTGCTTTTGCTACAAAGACCTCCGTTGTTGCCGTCCTTTTTGACCTGGAAAAGGCTTACGACACCACATGGCGTTATCATATTCTTTCCCAGCTTCATTCTTTTGGCCTTCGTGGTCATCTCCCTCTCTTTCTCCGCAGCTTCCTCTCTCGTTGTTCCTTTCGGGTGAGGCTTGGTACCGCTCTCTCTGCCTCTTTTCAGTAATACGAAGGTATGCCCCAGGGTAGTGTTCTGAGCACTACTCTTCTTCTGGTTGCCCTCAATGATCTTCTTTCCTCTCTTCCTTCAGGGGTCTTCTCCGCTCTCTATGTCGATGACCTTACACTTTGCTGTCAGGGTGATGATTCGCCTCTCCTTCAACGCCGGCTTCAACTTGAGATTGATGCCGTGTCGTCTTGGGCCACCGATCATGGCTTCAAGTTCTCTTCTACTAAGACTTGTGCCATGACTTTTACTCGGAAATGGGTCATTCTTCGTCCCTCTTTGTCACTTTATGGTAATCCCCTTGAATACAAAGATTCCGCGAAGCTTTTGGGGTTATTCTTTGACACTCGTTTGTCTGGTCTCTCCCATATCTCTTACCTCCGTGTTGAGTGCTCTAAGGCATTCAACACGGGTATTGCCCTCCTTCGGGTATTGTCGCATACTTCTTGGGGGGCGGATAGGCGCACTCTCCATGCTTTACATTCCTCTCTCGTCCTGTCTAAGCTCGATTATGGTTGCCCTGCTTACTCATCTGCTTCTCCTTCTACTCTTCGCCGTCTTGATGCTTTGCACCATACTGGGTTGCGCCTCAGTTCTGGTGCCCCTTTCCTTCGACTTCCGTCCTGTGCTTGTATGTTGACACTGGCTTCCTGTCTCTCCAGGACCGCCGTGATCGCTACTGTCTTCGCTATCTTGATTGGTCCTTGCAGCTTCCTTCCTCTCGCCTTTAGTCGTGCTTCAACTTTTACCCCTCCTGCGGTCCCTGTTCCTCTTCACCACCTCCCTCTTTCTGTCCGGTTATCTCGCTTATATGATTCTCTTTCCGTTCGTATTTCTAATATTTCTTCTCGTGTTTTTCCTTCTTTACCCCCTTGGAGAGTCCCCCTTTCGCAGTTTTGTACATCCTTGACCCGCATTACTAAAGCTTTTACCCCTCTTACGGTTCTCAAATGCCTTTTCCTTGAGCACTTTTCTTCTCGGTCCCGCTCAGTTTCCGTCTTCACCGATGGGTCTAAGTCTGCAGATGGTGTTGGCTACTCTGTTGTTTTTCCTGATCGCACTTATATGTGTCGCTTACCTCCGGAGACTAGCATCTTCACAGCGGAGCTTTATGCTATTCTCTATGCTCTTCGTCTCCTGCTTTCTCGTTGTCAGTCTTCCTTTGTAGTTGTTGTTGATCTTGTAGTGCCCTCATGGCTCTCGGGTCCTTTAATCTGGTTTATTCAGTAGTTGTCGAGATCCAGCATTGGCTGTTTTTGTTCACAGTAAATTTAAGTCTGTTGACTTTTGTTGGGTTCCCAGCTATATTGGTGTCTCTTTGAATGAACGTGTGGATGCTGCCGCCAGGGAAGCTGTCCGCTCTTGTCCCATCTCTCGTAAAGTTATTCCTTATTACGACTTTTATCTGGTTATCCATTCCTCCATCCTTACCCGTTGGCAGGCTTGCTGGTCATCTGTTCCTGGTAACAAACTACGTACTCTTAAATGTTGTGTGTCCTCGTGGCCGTCCTTCTACTACCGTAACCGGCGATGGGAAATGGCTCTGGCGAGGTTGCGCATTGGCCATACTCACTTAACTTATGGTCACTTGATGCAGCTCCGCCCTGCTCTTTATTGTCTTAATTGCATTGTCCCTCTTACGGTCGTGCATATCCTTCTTGAATATCCTGACTTCCAGGACAAGCGTGTGTCTTGCTTTCCAACCGCCCCTTACAGTCGCCTGTCTCTCAATAGAATTCTTTGTGACTCGGATACTTTTTATATCTTTCGCCTTATGCGTTTTTGTTCCCGTATTGGCATCCTTGGTGATATTTAGCGCCCTCTGATTATTCTGTACATTTGATGGTGCTACATAACCTTCGCAGTTTGGTGCCTCCTTTTGAAAATTACTTACTTACCATGAAGGTATTACTAAAAATAATTGTGATTGAGAAAATTTCGGTGCACTGTCACCTGGGCCTCTTAAGCTTATACTCATACTGTTAGTTGTTACAACTACCTGTCTGTTCTCATACAGTTAGTTGTTACAACTACCTGTCTGTTCTCATGCTGTTAGTTGTTACAACTACCTGTCTGTTCTCATACTGTTAGTTGTTACAACTACCAGTCTGTTCTCATACTGTTAGTTGTTACAACTACCTGTCTCTTCTCATACTGTTAGTTGTTACAACTACCTGTCTGTTCTCATGCTGTTAGTTGTTACAACTACCTGTCTGTTCTCATGCTGTTAGTTGTTACAACTACCTGTCTGTTCTCATACTGTTAGTTGTCACAACTACCTGTCTGTTCTCATGCTGTTAGTTGTTACAACTACCTGTCTGTTCTCATGCTGTTAGTTGTTACAACTACCAGTCTGTTCTCATACTGTTAGTTGTCACAACTACCTGTCTGTTCTCATGCTGTTAGTTGTTACAACTACCTGTCTGTTCTCATACTGTTAGTTGTCACAACTAAGTCTGTTCTCATGCTGTTAGTTGTCACAACTAAGTCTGTTCTCATACTGTTAGTTGTCACAACTAAGTTTGTTCCCATACTGTTCAGTGCAACAACTTAGCATATATAGAGAGTTTCTGTAGTACAGTTGGTTCGTTCTCGACTCAAAATCGTGAATACCGGGTTCGAATCAAGTTCATCACATTTCCTGTCACCGATAACCTCTGTCATCTAGCAGTAAGTAGGTACCCAGTTGTTAGTTAGCTAAATGAGAGGTTGAATACAGGGAGAGGCATGTGATTAGCAGTTTATATGACTGGGGCATGGATCACCTAATACCTCAATACACAAGTATCACCCTAGGGGAGGCCAAGGGTCTCAGTTGGACACCAGTTGGGTGTCTCTGAGATCCTCTGCACTGGGTATTCCGCAGTTTTTCATAAAACTATTTTCTTCTGCTTCTGTGATCTAATACACTGGCTGTCGTAATAGCCAGCAAAGTGAAAAGAGACGAATCAACATTTCTCAGGGTTCTGCAATGAAATATCCTCACAATGTTCATCAGTTTTATTCAGGTCAAGGAAAAATCTTGTAACAAGAGTTGGGAGGGTGACCAAAGTTTTGTTGGTAGATAAATACAAAGATTTCATTCCCTCTGTGTGAGATACTAGATGAGGTCGCCCACATGTTTAATGTGCTGACAGTTTTGTTACAATAGTTGGGAGTCAAGATTAACCATCAGGAAGTTGTTTTGGGAAGCACCCAAACACTAAGGTCTGTACGTTGCATATTCCGTTATTGAGGTTCCGGGATTTATGCATATTATAAAGAACATAATTTACAGATAAATAACGATGACCACATCAATTGGTTCGGCATGTGCAGATTTACTGTAAAACATTGCAAATCTGCTTCCCTGGTTACGACTGTTTATAAGCAACCAAGTGGTATAAAAGGCAATCCTAGCACATTCCTCAGGAATACTGTGATATAGAAATGTTTCCAACACAACAGCCACCTCGGGACAAAAATGAGTCATCATGAAAACTTGTTTGAGTACACCAAAATTGGCAATAAAGCTCCTCGTGTTGGTAGACATCATGCTAATGGATTGGCTGTTCATGTTCACACGTTCTTAAGGTAGATATGTTTAACAGCACTAATGTCGTTAGCTCAAATAAACAATTGTCACAAGAAAGTGATAACGCAGCACTTATAAATAATGATCGTTCGAGGCGANCATCACAGTCCTAACGTCGGTGTTGCATCACGGACCTAACGTGAGTGTTGTATCACGGTGCTAACGTGAGTGTTGCTTCATGGTCCTAACGTGAGTGTTTCATCACGTTAAACGTGAGATTTGCATCCGGTCCTAACGTGAGGATTGCATCACGGTTCTAACGTGAGTGTTGCATCACTGTCCTAAAGTGAGTGTTTAATCACGTCCTGACGTGATTATTGCATCACGGTTCTAACGTGAGTGTTGCATTACGGACCTAATATGAGTGTTGTATCACGGTGCTAACGTGAGTGATGCATCACAGTCCTAACGTCAGTGTTGCATCACGGACCTAACGTGAGTGTTGTATCACGGTGCTAACGTGAGTGTTGCATCACGATCCTAACGTGAGTGTTGCTTCATGGTCCTAACGTGAGTGTTTCATCACGTTAAACGTGAGATTTGCATCACGGTCCTAACGTGAGGATTGAATCACGGTTCTAACGTGAATCCTGCATCACGGACCTAACATGAGTGTTGCATCACGATCCTAACGTGAGTGTTGCATCATGGTCCTAACGTGAGTGTTGCATCACGGTCCTAACGTGAGTGTTGCATCACGGTCCTAACATGAGTGATGCATCACCGTCCTAACGTGAGTGTTGCATCAATGTCCTAACGTGAGTGATGCATCACGGTCCTAACGTGAGTGTTGCGTCACGATCCTTACTTGAGTTTTGCATCATGGTACTAACGTGAGTATTACATCACGATCCTAACGTGAGTGTTGCATCACGGTCCTAACGTGAGTGTTGCATCACGGTCATAACGTGAGTGTTGCATCACGGTCCTAACGTGAGTGATGCATCACAGTCCTAACGTCAGTGTTGCATCACGGGCCTAACGTGAGTGTTGCAACACGGTTCTAACGTGCGTGATGCATCACTGTCCTATCGTGAGTGTTGCATCATGGTCCTAACGTGAGTGTTGCATCATGGTCCAAACCTGAGTATTGCATCACGGTGTTAACGTGAGTGTTGCATCACGGTCCTAACATGAGTGCTGCATCACCGTCCTAACGTGAGTGTTGCATCAACGTCCTAAAGTGAGTGATGCATCACGGTCCTAACGTGAGTGTTGCATCACGGACCGAACGTGAGTGTTGCATCACGATCCTAACGTGAGTTTTGCATCACGGTACTAACGTGAGTGATGCATCACAGTCCTAACGTCAGTGTTGCATCACGGACCTAACGTGAGTGTTGTATCACGGTGCTAACGTGAGTGTTGCATCACGATCCTAACGTGAGTGTTGCTTCATGGTCCTAACGTGAGTGTTTCATCACGTTAAACGTGAGATTTGCATCACGGTCCTAACGTGAGGATTGCATCACGGTTCTAACGTGAGTGTTGCATCACTGTCCTAAAGTGAGTGTTTAATAACGTCCTGACGTGATTATTGCATCACGGTTCTAACGTGAGTGTTGCATTACGGACCTAATATGAGTGTTGTATCACGGTGCTAACGTGACTGTTGCATCACGGTCCTAACGTGAGGATTGAATCACGGTTCTAACGTGAATCTCGCATCACGAACCTAACATGAGTGTTGCACCACGATCCTATCGTGAGTATTGCATCACAGTCCTAACGTGACTATTGCATCACGGTCCTAACGTGAGTATTGCATCATGCTCCTAACGTGAGTATTGCATCACGGTCCTAACGTGAGTGATGCATCACGGTCCTAACGTGAGTGATGCGTCACGGTCCTAACGTGAGTGTTGCGTCACGGATCTAATGTGAATGTTGCATCACGGTCCTAATGTGAGTGTTGCGTCACGGTCCTAACGTGAGTGTTGCATTACGTTCCTAACCTGAGTGTTGCAACACGGTTCTAACGTGCGTGATGCATCACACTCCTATCGTGAGTGTTGCATCATGGTCCTAACGTGAGTTTTGGATCACGGTCCAATCGTGAGTTTTGCATCACTGTCCTAACGTGAGTGTTGCGTCGCAGTCCTAACAAGATTGTTGCATCACGGTCCTAATGTGTGTGTTACATCATCGTCCTAACGTGAGTGTTGCAACACGGTCCTAACATGAGTGTAGCATCACGGTCCTAATGTGAGTTTTGCTTCACGGTCGTAACGTGAGTTTTGCATCACGGTCCTAACGTGAGTGTTGCTTCACGGTCCTAACGTAAGTGTTGCTTCACGGACCTAACATGAGTGTTGCATCACGATCCTATCGTGAGTATTGCATCACGGTCCTGACGTGAGTGTTGCATCATTTTCCTAACCTGAGTATTGCATCACGGTATTAACTTGAGTGTTACATCACGGTCCTAACATGAGTGTTGCATCACCGTCCTAACGTGAGTGTTGCATCAACGTCCTAACGTGAGTGATGCATCACAGTCCTAACGTGAGTGTTGCATCACGGAACGAACGTGAGTGTTGCATCACGGTCCTAACGTGCGTGTTGCATCACGGTTCTAACGTGAGTGTTGCATCACGGTCCTAACTTGAGTGATTTATCATGCTCCGAACGTGAGTGTTGCATCACGGTCCTAACATGAGTGATGCATCACTGTCCTAACAAAAGTGTTGCATCACGGTCCTAACGTGAGTGTTGCATCACCGACCTAACGTGAGTGTTGCATCACGGTCCTAACGTGAGTTTTGCATCATGGTCCTAACGTGAGTTTTGCATCACAGTCCTAACGTAAGTGTTGCATCACGTACCTAACGTAAGTATTGCATGATGCTCCTAACGTGAGTATTGCATCACGGCCCTAAGGTGAGTATTCCATCACAATACTAACGGGAGTGTGGCCTCACGGACCTAACATGACTGTTGTTGGAAATTTCCAACACTAATCATCCATTATTATATTATGATAAATTAATATTAACTTACATTTGCAGTAGCTCTTAACACCACTAACCATAGTGTTATATAAATTAATCTGAGCATATTGCTGATAATATTACTCCTGATAATGTAACTCAAGAGTTATTAATTAAAATTATTCAGTAACAGTTTTTTATTCTGTTACGTTCGAATGCTCTGGAGAAGTATAAATATTATCTCCATTTCTCGCTAGAGATTATTTATCGAGAATATTATAATTACTAATTCCCTATAATTTCAACCCAGTTCATATTATCGCATTTTCATCCATAATTGCGCGGGAAAGAATAGTTTGTGTTTAATAATTTCCGTGGTGAATGCGAGAGCGGGGAGAGGGAGACGCCATTACGCCATTACGACATCAACAAGACACGCACGCGAGACAACGTGGTGGAACACGTGGCATTAATTGAGAATTCTTGTCGATAAGAATTACGTCGACACTCAATTAATATGTGGAATTTACTTGCCAGTGTTCTCTAGTGCCTCAATAGTGAACCCAGCGTCTACAATTACCATCCGGACCGTGAATAAGTGTGCACAGCAGTGAACACTGAGTCCAGCAGACGCTCCTCTCGGCAAACCTTAGCACTCGGTTACGCTCACAGGTTTCTTTCTTGTAGATGCATCTAGTAATTTAGAGCCTTAGTGAGTAGTTTGTCGTTAGGAAGAGAGATTAAATATAATCAAACGTTAGTAATATTTATTACTCAGTTCAGCTTCATGAATATATGAGCACAATTTTGTAGCCTAGTCAATTGCTACTTTATATTTCTTGTATTACAGCGTGTATTTGAGACGCCAACAAGATTGTCATCCATCGTGTTATTTACCTCGAGTCATTTATCTATGGGGATTCTGTGATTACGAGGACGAGTGATGAACTGGCGTTAGAAATCGTCTTACAGCTAAGACCCATTTTTTCTTATAAATTTATTCAATTTAATTATTGCTTCTATAATATGAGCTTAAATGAATAATTTTGATTACCATATATTTACATATGTTGTAGTTAGATTTACCATAATTCCATGCATAATGAACTAGTGACGAACCACACTGGTTCCTAGATATATATGAATTTCTAGAATAACCCCCCAATGTTGATATTTGAGGCTTTGACTTTAATTAATAATTACAGTCTTCATTATTTTCAAGTGAATATCCATTGAATGTTTTTCCATAGACACTGGTTCTCTGGTGTCATTCTAATGATCAATTTTATTTGTTTTCCCTCTTTTCTCAAAAGCGGGTGGTCCTTCGATTAATTTTAATATAACAATTAAACAATTTATTTTTCTGAGTTCAAGCCCCAGATACCCAACATTTTGGTCTCTTCGAACCGGATACCAATTAATATTTAACTATATCGGTTCTCGAGCACCAAAACAACATTTTGGTCTCTTCGAACCGGATGCCAATTAATATTTCACTATATCGGTTCTCAAGCACCAAAACAACATTTTGGTCCTCTTCGAACCGGATAAATATCATTTAATATTAACCATTTCAGTTCTCAGACCAGAACAACATTTTGGTCTTATCGAACTGGATACATACCAATTACCATTAAACTGTATCCGTTCTCAGAAATCAAAACAACATTTTGGTCTCTTAGAACTGGATACAACCCAAGAAATTCTTACAATTAGTCCTGTACTAATGAGTAGTACATACATTATACATTTTGTGCTGACCCTAGCAAGGGTGGGATTCAACATTACAGTAACTCTGATTAGAGTGTACCCATATCAATTATTTGTGTATTCATTATTTTTGTGTGTGGTTTTGAGTGTTGCTGTATGATCACCATTACATCTAATGGTGATAATGATGGGCTAGCCGGACGAAAGTTAATGGTGACATGCAGACACCACTCAAAATCTTTAGCTATATACTTGTTAGGTAGGGACATTTAACCTCAAAGTGAGGTAGAGTTTAATTTAGCCAGAACTCAGGCTATACTCAATATTAATTATCAACTAATGAACAAATTTCCCAGCTTCATTAGTAATATTCAATCAAGTCCTATGAAATTTGGACTTAAAGCTAACATGGCTACTCCTGAGCAATTAAGGAGAACCTATATTGGCCTCAAAGGCCATTTAACTAGACTAATTAATAAGTCTGATGATTTGTCCAAGGCAACTCCCATTGATTACTATCTACTAAAATCATCAGTGAGAGTAGCTAATCTTAAGTTTGATCAAGTTAAATCAGCAAGTCAGTCTTATCTTAACTCACTGAATGCTACTGAAACTGATCTAGAGGAATTAGATCAAATTGTAACAAATATTTCACAACACGAAGATGAGACTCAAGATAAATTTGATGTACTATCCAGTATAGTAAACCATCAACCCAATACAAATTCTACTATGTCTCAATCCAGTAATCAATTACCTGAGGTTCGTCTACCTACTTTAGACTTACCTACATTTGCAGGGCTGGATGAAGAAAATTGGGACACATTTTGGACTTCATTTGAAGTTCATATCCATAACAGGTCTTATCTTGACCCAATTTCTAAATTTTCATACCTGATTAGTCTTCTCAAAGGGGAAGCTAAAAAGGTTATAAATAACTTAGCTCTCACTGAGAGTAATTATGAGGAAGCTATCAAACTGCTGAAGTTGAATTATTGCAATCAGGAGTTAAGTATAGCTAACCTTTATTACCAATTGCTAGATCTGAATGCACCAAGTAACAGACCAGACTCACTTCAAAGCTTCAGGCTAGAAGCAGAGTCTCTAGTGAAGGCCTTAGGTACTAAAGTTGATGTACCAGCTTCAGAATGGTCAATCAAGTTACTTTTGCAGAGGAAATTACCTCAAATTATCTTAGCAGAAATATGTTCACATTATAAAACTGAGTTTCTCACTCTCGAGCAAATATTCGAGGGGCTGAGAATAACAGTTAACAGGTTGAAGACTCATGATAAGATTAAACCTGAGTCTAAATTACCTAACATTGACATCTCAGTCAAACCTAAATTGACTTTGAATAAATCCAATAAATCTAAGCCTAAGACTACTCCATCCACTGGAAAGGGAGTAGTAGTGTAGGTACTTATACTGTATCTCCCTCTGACACTGCAACTGATGTGTCTACTAAAAGGACAAATTCAGTCAGAGAGAGAAGGTGCTTGTTCTGCGATCAAGAACATCTCACCTACAAATGTACGGTTTATCCTAACTTTAACACCAGGATTAAAAAACTTCAAGAATTACACAGATGCACCAAGTGCATGGGTTCTCATGAACCCAGTAAATGTGTTGTGCAGCTACGGTTATGCAGTAGATGCCACAAAGGTGTACATCATTATGCCTTATGTAGAACAATTTCTACCCAATCTGTGACACCTGGGAAGAATTCTATGGATTCTACCACGGTACAATATTGCAAAGTACATCAGGAAATAAGTGTACTTGCTACTGAGGCAGGCAATAATACCACTCTGCCTACAGCTCAACTTAAGCTAATAGACAAGAAATCTAGAGTCAACACTAGAGGTCTCTTTGATCAGGGATCACAGAAAACCTTTATCACGCAACAATTAGTGGAGCAGTTAAAATTAAAACCTGCCAAAAGTGTGAGACTGAACATTTCTGGGTTCTTGACTAATAGTGGACCTCGTGAATACCAAGTAGTCAAGGTATTAGTGAGACTTGGATCTTCTACTAGTCCAATACAAGCGGTAGTAGTTGATAAACTGCCTTCAGACCTGCAGGTCACAGGACTAGCTCGCACTGCGAGATATCTTAAACGAAACCGCATGAGGCTAGCAGATTACAAAATAAATTCTGACTGCCTCACAGATGTTGGTATACTTATAGGCGCTGACCATTATTATAATTTATAACTGGATGCACCAGACAACACGGAATGAATTTGTTGTCATCTGCTGGAGGCAAGTTGCTTACTGGACCGGTGCTTTTCCAACAAAGGGCAGCGTCAACCAACAAACAAGATAACAATGCAATAGTGGCGTGACTAGGCTTGGAACAGTCACCCCTACAGTTCAGAGAAATATCTGAAGATATTGAGTCTGATCCACCTGTACATCGTTTGTGGGATCTAGACACTTTAGGTATTGTCCCTGAACAACCAAGTCCTGATGATATGTGGACTTACCAGCAATATCTGGATACAGTTGTCTATAAAGACAAACAATACTGGGTGAGATTGCCATGGAAGTTGAATCATCCACAACTTCCAGTTAATTATTTCATGGCAGCCTCTCAATTACAGTCACAATTAATACGGCTGAAAAAACAGCCAGATAAATTAAATATGTACCATCAATTAATTCAGCAACAACTCAACAGTAAATTTATTGAAGTTGTTGATAATGATGACCGGAAAACAGGTCACTATTTACCCCATCACGCTGTGTTGAAAGATTCATTGACAACACCAATACGTATTGTTTTCAACTGTAGTGCCAAAGTGAAGGCAAGCAGCGTGTCTTTGAATGAATGTCTCCAAACGGGACCTAGCCTAACACAAAGGCTACATGATGTACTGTTACGATTCCGTACTGGTATTTTTGCTTATACTGCTGATATCAGTAAAGCTTTCCTTAGAGTAGGATTGCAGAGGAGGATCGTAATTACACACCAAATTTCTCTGGATTAAAGATCCCCAGGCTCCTGACAGTGAGGTCATAACCTATCGGTTTGCCTCGGTGCTTTTCGGAGCGACTTCCTCGCCGTTTCTACTACTGCAAGCCACATTAGATACACATTTGAAGAAGTCAAATAGCCCTTATAAGGCAGAGATCAGTGACAACTTGTATGTCGATAATTTCCAGGGAACAACTAATGATAAATCTAAATTGGTAGAAATTTACCATGAGGCTAACCGTGAGTTAATAGGAGCCAATATGCCACTACAATCATGGGCCTCAAACAATAAATCATTAAACCAGATAATCGAGAAAGAATTTCCAGGTTATCAGGTGCCTAATCAATTAAAAGTTCTGGGTGTGGAATGGAACACTGGTACTGACGAGATGAATATCAAGTCAGTACAAACAATAATTCATCCCTTACCATGAGAAAATTCTCTCATATGTCAGTCAACCATTTGACCCCTTAGGCTTACTTAGTCCTATATTAATAAGGGGCAAACTCCTAATGCAGGAATGCTGGCAGAAACATATGGGATGGGATGATCCGTGCCAATTGAGTTGCAGAGAAATGGCANGGGAGTGTGGCCTCACGGACCTAACATGACTGTTGCATCACGATCCTATCGTGAGTATTGCATTACGGTCCTAACGTGAGTGTTGCATCACGGTCCTAACGTGAGTGTTGCATCACGGTCCTAACGTGAGTGTTGCATCACGGTCCAAGCGAGAGTGATGCGTCACGGTCCTAATGTGAGTGTTGCATCACGGACCTAACGTCAGTGTTGCATCATGGTCCTAACGTGAGTGTTGCATCATGGTCCTAACGTGAGTGTTGCATCATGGTCCTAACGTGAGTATTGCATCACGGTCCTAACGTGAGTGTTGTATCACGGACCGAACTGAGTGTTGCATCACGATCCAACGTGAGTTTTGCATCACGGTACTATCGGGAGTGTTACATCACGATCCTAACGTGAGTGTTGCACGACGATCCTAAAGTGAGTGTTGCATGACGGTCCTAACGTGAGTGATTCATCACAGTCCTAACGTCAGTGTTGCATCACGGACCTAACGTGAGTGTTGTATCACGGACCGAACGTGAGTGTTGCATCACGGTTCTAACGTGAGTCTTGCATCACGGTACCTAACATGAGTGTTGCATCACGATCCTAACGTGAGTGTTGCATCATGGTCCTAACGTGAGTATTGCATCACGGTATTAACGTGAGTGTTACATCACGGTCCTAACAAGAGTGTTGCATCACGGTCCTAACGTGAGTGTTGCATCACCGACCTAACGTGAGTGTTGCATCACGGTCCTAACGTGAGTTTTGCATCATGGTCCTAACGTGAGTTTTGCATCACAGTCCTAACGTGAGTGTTGCATCACGTACCTAACGTGAGTATTGCATCATGCTCCTAACGTGAGTATTGCATCGCGGCCCTAAGGTGAGTATTCCATCACAATACTAACGGGAGTGTGGCCTCACGGACCTAACATGACTGTTGCATCACGATCCTATCGTGAGTATTGCATTACGGTCCTAACGTGAGTGTTGCATCACGGTCCTAACGTGAGTGTTGCATCACGGTCCTAACGTGAGTGTTGCATCACGGTCCAAGCGAGAGTGATGCGTCACGGTCCTAATGTGAGTGTTGCATCACGGACCTAACGTGAGTGTTGCATCATGGTCCTAACGTGAGTGTTGCATCATGGTCCTAACGTGAGTGTTGCATCATGGTCCTAACGTGAGTATTGCATCACGGTCCTAACGTGAGTGTTGTATCACGGACCGAACGTGAGTGTTGCATCACGATCCTAACGTGAGTTTTGCATCACGGTACTATCGGGAGTGTTACATCACGATCCTAACGTGAGTGTTGCACGACGATCCTAACGTGAGTGTTGCATGACGGTCCTAACGTGAGTGATTCATCACAGTCCTAACGTCAGTGTTGCATCACGGACCTAACGTGAGTGTTGTATCACGGACCGAACGTGAGTGTTGCATCACGATCCTAACGTGAGTTTTGCATCACGGTACTATCGGGAGTGTTACATCACGATCCTAACGTGAGTGTTGCATGACGGTTCTAACGTCAGTGTTGCATCACGGACCTAACGTGCGTGTTGTATCACGGTGCTAACGTGAGTGTTGCATCACGATCCTAACGTGAGTGTTGCTTCATGGTCCTAACGTGAGTATTGCATCACGGTCCTAACGTGAGTGTTGCATCACGTTAAACGTGAGATTTGCATCACGGTCCTAACGTGAGGATTGCATCACGGTTCTAACGTGAGTCTTGCATCACGGACCTAACATGAGTGTTGCATCACGATCCTAACGTGAGTGTTGCATCATGGTCCTAACGTGAGTATTGCATCACGGTATTAACGTGAGTGTTGCATCACGGTCCCAACATGAGTGTTGCATCACGGTCCTAACGTGAGTGTTGCATCACCGTCCTAACGTGAGTGATGCATCACGGTCCTAACGTGAGTGATGCATCACCGACCTAACGTGAGTGTTGAATCACGGTCCTAACGTGAGTTTTGCATCATGGTCCTAACGTGAGTTTTGCATCACAGTAATAACGTGAGTGTTGCATCACGTGCCTAACGTGAGTATTGCATCATGCTCCTAACGTGAGTATTGCATCACGGCCGTAAGGTGAGTATTGCATCACAATACTAACGGGAGTGTGGCTTCACGGACCAAACATGACTGTTGCATCACGATCGCATCGTGAGTATTGCATTACGGTCCTAACGTGAGTGTTGCATCACGGTCCTAACGTGAGCATTGCATTACGGTCCTAACGTGAGTATTGCATCACGGTATTAACGTGAGTGTTGCATCACGGTCCTAACATAAGTGTTGCATCACGGTCCTAACGTGGGTGTTGCATCACCGTCCTAACGTGAGTGATGCATCACGGTCCTAACGTGAGTGTTGCATCACGGTCCTAACTTGAGTTTTGCATCACGGTCCTAACGTGAGTTTTGCATCACAGTCCTTACGTGAGTGTTGCATCACGGTTCTGACGTGAGTATTGCATCACAGTCCTAACATGAGTGTTGCATCACGGTCCTAACGTGAGTGTTGCATCATGGTCCTAACGTGCGTATTGCAACACAGTCCTAACGTGAGTGTTGCATCACGGTCCTAACTTGATTGTTTTATCATGGTCCTAACGTGAGTGTTGCATGACGGTCCTAACGTGAGTGTTGCGTCACGGTCCTAACGTGAGTGTTGCATCACGGTTCAAGCGTGAGTGATGCATCACGGTCCTAATGTGAGTGTTGCATCACGGACCTAACGTGAGTGCTGCATTATGGTCCTAACGTGAGTGTTGCATCATGGTCCTAACGAGAGTGTTGCATCATGGTCCTAACGTGAGTATTGCATCACGGTCCTAACGTGAGTGTTGCATCACGGTAAACGTGAGTTTCGCATCACGGCCCTAACCTGAGGGTTGCATCACGGTTCTAACGTGAATCTCTCATCACGAACTTAACATGAGTGTTGCATCACGATCCTATCGTGAGTATTGCATCACAGTCCTAACTTGATTATTGCATCATGGTCCTAACGTGAGTATTGCATCATGCTCCTAACGTGAGTATTGCATCATGGTCGTAACGTGAGTGTTGCATCATGGTCCTAACGTGAGTGATGCATCACGGTCCAAACGTGAGTGATGCGTCACGGTCCTAACGTGAGTGTTGCGTCACGGATCTAACGTGAATGTTGCATCACGGTCCTAATGTGAGTGTTGCATCACGGTCCTAACGTGAGTGTTGCATCACGGTCCTAACCTGAGTGTTGCAACACGGTTCTAACGTGCGTGTTGCGTCACAGTCCTAACAAGATTGTTGCATCACGATCCTAACGTGAGTGTTGCATCACAGTCATAACGTTTGTGTTGCATCACGTACCTAACTTAAGTGTTGCATCACGGTCCTAACGAAAGTGTTGCAACACAGTCCTAACGTGAGTTTTGCATCACGGTCTTAACGTGTGTTGCTTCACGGTCCTAACGTAAGTGTTGCTTCACGGACCTAACATGAGTGTTGCATCACGATCCTATCGTGAGTATTGCATTACGGTCCAAACGTGAGTGTTGCATCACGGTCCTAACGTGAGTGTTGCATCATGGTCCTAACCTGAGTATTGCATCACGGTATTAACGTGAGTGTTGCATCACGGTCCTAACATGAGTGTTGCATCACCGTCCTAACGTGAGTGTTGCATCAACGTCCTAACGTGAGTGATGCATCACGGTCCTAACGTGAGTGATGCATCACCGACCTAACGTGAGTGTTGCATCATGGTCCTAACGTGAGTTTTGCATCATGGTCCTAACTTGAGTTTTGCATCACAGTCATAACGTGAGTGTTGCATCACGTACCTAACGTGAGTATTGCATCACAGTACTAACGGGAGTGTGGCTTCACGGACCTAACATGACTGTTGCATCACGATCCTATCATGAGTATTGCATCACGGTCCTAACGTGAGTGTTGCATCACGGTGCTAACTTGAGTGTTTAATCATAGTCCGAACGTGAGTGTTGCATGACGAACCTAACGTGAGTGTTGCATCAACGTCCTAACGTGAGTGATGCATCACGGTCCTAACGTGAGTGTTGCGTCACGATCCTTACGTGAGTTTTGCATCATGGTACTAACGGGAGTGTTACATCAGGATCCTAACGTGAGTGTTGCATCACGGTCCTAACGTGAGTGTTGCATCACGGTCCTAACGTGAGTGTTGCATCACGGTCCTAACGTGAGTGATGCATCACAGTCCTAACGTCAGTGTTGCATCACGGACCTCACGTGAGTGTTGTATCACGGTGCTAACGTGAGCGTTGCATCACGACCCTAACGTGATTGTTGCTTCAAGGTCCTAACGTGAGTATTGCATCACGGTCCTAACGTGAGTGTTGCATCACGTTAAACGTGAGATTTGCATCACGGTCCTAACGTGAGGATTGCATCACGGTTTTAACGTGAGTCTTGCATCACGGACCTAACATGAGTGTTGCATCACGATCCTAACGTGAGTGTTGCATCATGGTCCTAACGTGAGTATTGCATCACGGTATTAACGTGAGTGTTGCATCACGGTCCTAACATGAGTGTTGCATCACGGTCCTAACGTGAGTGTTGCATCACCGTCCTAACGTGAGTGATGCATCACGGTCCTAACGTGAGTGATGCATCACCGACCTAACGTGAGTGTTGCATCACGGTCCTAACGTGAGTTTTGCATCATGGTCCTAACGTGAGTTTTGCATCACACTCATAACGTGAGTGTTGCATCACGTACCTAACGTGAGTATTGCATCATGCTCCTAACGTGAGTATTGCATCACGGCCCTAAGGTGAGTATTGCATCACAATACTAACGGGAGTGTGGCTTCACGGACCTAACATGCCTGTTGCATCACGATCCCACCGTGAGTATTGCGTTACGGTCCTAACGTGAGTGTTGCATCACGGTCCTAACGTGAGTGTTGCATCATGGTCTTAACGTGAGTATTGCATCACGGTACTAGCGAGAGTGTTTTATCATGGTCCTAATATGTATGTTGCATCACGGTTCTAACATGAGTGTTGCATCACTGTCCTAACCTGAGTGTTACATCATGGGTCTAACGTGAGTGTTGCACCACCGTCCACCGAAGTGTTGCAATACGGTTCTAATGGGAGTGTTGCATCACGTTCCTAACGTGATTGTTGCATTAAGGTCCTAACGTGAGTGTCGCATCACGGGTCTAACATGAGTGTTGCATCACTGTCCTAAAGTGAGTGTTTAATCACGTCCTGACGTGATTATTGCATCACGGACCTAACGTGACTGTTGCATTACAGACCTAACATGAGTGTTGTATCACGGTGCTAACGTGACTGTTGCATCAACGTCCTAACGTGAGTGATGCATCACAGTCCTAACGTGAGTGATGCATCACAGTCCTAACGTGAGTGTTGCATCACGGAACGAACGTGAGTGTTGCATCACGATCCTAACGTGAGTTTTGCTTCACGGTCCTAACGTGAGTTTTGCATCACGGTCCTAACGTGAGTGTTGCATCACGGTCCTAACGTGAGTATTGCATCACAGTACTAACGGGAGTGTGGCTTCACGGACCTAACATGACTGTTGCATCACGATTCTATCATGAGTATTGCATCACGGTCCTAACGTGAGTGTTGCATCACGGTCCTAATTTGAGTGTTTAATCATGGTCCGAACGTGAGTGTTGCATGACGGTCCGAACGTGAGTGTTGCATGACAGTCCTAAAGTGAGTGTTGCATCACGGTCCTAACTTGAGTGTTGCTTCACGGTCCTAACATGAGTGATGCATCACCGTCCTAACGTGAGTGTTGCATCAACGTCCTAACGTGAGTGATGCATCACGGTCCTAACGTGAGTGTTGCGTCACGATCCTTACTTGAGTTTTGCATCATGGTACTAACGGGAGTGTTACATCACGATCCTAACGTGAGTGTTGCATCACGGCCCTAACGTGAGTGTTGCATCACGGTCCTAACGTGAGTGTTGCATCACGGTCCTAACGTGAGTGATACATCACAGTCCTAACGTGCGTGTTGCAACACGGTTCTAACGTGCGTGATGCATCAATGTCCTATCGTGAGTGTTGCATCATGGTCCTAACGTGAGTGTTGAATGATGGTCCAAACCTGAGTATTGCATCACGGTGTTAACGTGAGTGTTGCATCACGGTCCTAACATGAGTGCTGCATCACCGTCCTAAAGTGAGTGATGCATCACGGTCCTAACGTGAGTGTTGCATCACGGACCGAACGTGAGTGTTGCATCACGATCCTAACGTGAGTTTTGCATCACGGTACTATCGGGAGTGTTTCATCACAATTCTAACGTGAGTGTTGCACGACGGTCCTAACGTGAGTGTTGCATGACGGTCCTAACGTGAGTGTTGCATCACGGTCCTAACGTAGTGATGCATCACAGTCCTAACGTCAGTGTTGCATC
>WNGS01163250.1:0-23942 GCA_020271785.1 Procambarus virginalis | reverse complement strand
CGGACCTAACATGAGTGTTGCATCACGATCCTAACGTGAGTGTTGCATCATGGTCAAACGTGAGTATTGCATCACGGTATAACGTGAGTGTTGCATCACGGTCCTAACAAGAGTGTTGATCACGGTCCTAACGTGAGTGTTGCATCACATCCTAACGTGAGTGATGCCACGGTCCTAACGGAGTAATGCATCACCGACCTAAACGTGAGTGTTGCATCACGGTCCTACGTGAGTTTTGCATCTAGTCCTAACGTGAGTTTTGCATCATAGTCTAACGTGAGTTTTGCATCACAGTCCTAACGTGAGTGTTGCATCACGTACCTAACGTGAGTATTGCATCATGCTCCTAACGTGAGTATTGCTTCACGGTACTAGCGGGAGTGTTACATCACGATCCTATTGTGAGTATTGCATCACGGTCCTAACGTGAGTGGTGCATCACGGTCCTAACTTGAGTGTTTTATCATGGTCCTAACGTGAGTTATATGACGGTCCTAACGTGAGTGTTGCATCACGGTCCTAACGTAAGTGTTGCATCACGGTCCAAGCGTGAGTGATGCATCACGGTCCTAATGTGAGTGTTGCATCACGGACCTAACGTGAGTGTTGCATCATGGTCCTAACGTGAGTGTTGCATCAAGGTTCTAACGTGAGTATGCATCACGGTCCTAACGTGAGTGTTGCATCACGGTAAACGTGAGTTTCGCATCACGGTCCTAACGTGAATCTCGCATCACGAACATAACATGAGTGTTGCATCACGATCCTATCGTGAGTATTGCATCACAGTCATAACGTGAGTATTGCATCACGGTCCTAACGTGAGTGTTGCATCATGGTCCAAACGTGAGTATTGCATCACGGTACTAGCGGGAGTGTTACATCACGATCCTATTGTGAGTATTGCATCACGGTCCTAACGTGAGTGTTGCATCACGGTCCTAACGTGAGTGTTTTATCATGGTCCTAACGTGAGTGTTGCATGACGGTCCTAACGTGAGTGTTGCATCACGGTCCTAACGTGAGTGTTGCATCACGGTCCAAGCGTAAGTGATGCATCACGGTCCTAATGTGAGTGTTGCATCACGGACCTAACGTGAGTGTTGCATTATGGTCCTAACGTGAGTGTTGCATCATGGTCCTAACGTGAGTGTTGCATCATGGTCCTAACGTGAGTATTGCATCACGGTCCTAACGTGAGTGTTGCATCACGGTAAACGTGAGTTTCGCATCACGGTCCTATCGTGAATCTCGCATCACGAACTTAACATGAGTGTTGCATCACGATCCTTTCGTGAGTATTGCATCACAGTCCTAACGTGAGTATTGCATCACGGTCCTAATGTGAGTATTGCATCATGCTCCTAACGTGAGTATTGCATCACGGTCGTAACGTGAGTGTTGCATCATGGTCCTAACGTGAGTGATGCATCACGGTCCTAACGTGAGTGATGCGTCACGGTCCTAACGTGAGTGTTGCGTCACGGATCTAACGTGAATGTTGCATCACGGTCCTAATGTGAGTGTTGCATCACGGTCTTAACCTGAGTGTTGCAACACGGTTCAAAGGTGCGTGATGCATCACTGTCCTATCGTGAGTGTTGCATCATGGTCCTAACGTGGGTATTGCATCACAGTCCTAACGTGAGTGTTGCATCACGGTCCTAACGTGAGTGTTGCGTCACAGTCCTAACAAGATTGTTGCATCACGATCCAAAAGTGAGTGTTGCATCACAGTCATAACGTTTGTGTTGCATCATGTACCTAACTTGAGTGTTGCATCACGGTGCTAACGAGAGTGTTGCAACACAGTCCTAACGTGAGTGTTGCATCACGGTCCTAAGGTGAGTGTTGCATCATGGTCCTAACGAGAGTGTTGCTTCACATACCTAACTTGAGTATTGCATCACGGTCCTTATGTGTGTGTTACATCATGGTCCTAACGTGAGTGTTGCATCACGGTCCTAACATGAGTGTAGCATCACGGTCCTAATGTGAGTTTTGCATCACGGTCCTAACGTGAGTTTTGCATCACGGTCTTAACGTGAGTATTGCTTCACGGTCCTAACGTAAGTGTTGCTTCACGGACCTAACATGAGTGTTGCATCACGATCCTATCGTGAGTATTGCAACACGGTCCTAACGTGAGTGTTGCATCACGGTCCTAACGTGAGTGTTGCATCATGGTCCTAACCTGAGTATTGCATCACGGTATTAACGTGAGTGTTGCATCACGGTCCTAACATGAGTGTTGCATCACCGTCCTAACGTGAGTGTTGCATCAGCGTCCTAACGTGAGTGATGCATCACAGTCCTAACGTGAGTGTTGCATCACGGAACGAACGTGAGTGTTGCATCACGATCCTAACGTGAGTTTTGCATCACGGTCCTAACGTGAGTTTTGCATCACGGTCCTAACGTGAGTGTTGCATCACGGTCCTAACGTGAGTATTGCATCACAGTACTAACGGGAGTGTGGCTTCACGGACCTAACATGACTGTTGCATCACGATCCTATCATGAGTATTGCATCATGGTCCGAACGTGAGTGTTGCATGACGGTCCTAACGTGAGTGTTTCATCACGGTCCTAACGTGAGTGTTGCATCACGGTCCTAACATGAGTGATGCATCACCGTCCTAACGTGAGTGTTGCATCAACGTCCTAACGTGAGTGATGCATCACGGTCCTAACGTGAGTGTTGCGTCACGATCCTTACGTGAGTTTTGCATCATGGTACTAACGGGAGTGTTACATCACGATCCTAACGTGAGTGTTGCATCACGGTCCTAACGTGAGTGTTGCATCACGGTCCTAACGTAAGTGTTTCATCACGGTCCTAACGTGAGTGATGCATCTCAGTCATAACGTCAGTGTTGCATCACGGTCCTAACGTGAGTGTTGCATCACGGTCCTAACGTGAGTGTTTCATCACGGTCCTAACGTGAGTGATTCATCACAGTCCTAACGTCAGTGTTGCATCACGGACGTAACGTGAGTGTTGTATCACGGTGCTAGCGTGAGTGTTGCATCACGATTCTAATGTGAGTGTTGCTTCATGGTCCTAACGTGAGTATTGCATCACGGTCCTAACGTGAGTGTTGCATCACGTTAAACGTGAGATTTGCATCACGGTCCTAACGTGAGGATTGCATCACGGTACTAACGTGAGTCTTCCATCACGGACCTAACATGAGTGTTGCATCACGATCCTAACGTGAGTGTTGCATCATGGTCCTAACGTGAGTATTGCATCACGGTATTAACGTGAGTGTTGCATCACGGTCCTAACATGAGTGTTGCATCACGGTCCTAACGTGAGTGTTGCATCACCGTCCTAACGTGAGTGATGCATCACGGTCCTAACGTGAGTGATGCATCACCGACCTAACGTGAGTGTTGCATCACGGTCCTAACGTGAGTTTTGCATCATGGTCCTAACGTGAGTTTTGCATCACAGTCATAACGTGAGTGTTGCATCACGTACCTAACGTGAGTATTGCATCATGCTCCTAACGTGAGTATTGCATCACGGCCCTAAGGTGAGTATTGCATCACAATACTAACGGGAGTGTGGCTTCACGGACCTAACATGACTGTTGCATCACGATCCCATCGTGAGTATTGCATTACGGTCCTAACGTGAGTGTTGCATCATGGTCCTAACGTGAGTATTGCATCACGGTACTAGCGAGAGTGTTTTATCATGGTCCTAATATGTGTGTTGCATCACGGTTCTAACATGAGTGGTGCATCACTGTCCTAACCTGAGTTTTACATCGTGGGTCTAACGTGAGTGTTGCACCACCGTCCTAAAGTAAGTGTTGCATCACGTTCCTAACGTGATTGTTGCATCACGGTCCTAATATGAGTGTTGCATCACTGTTCTAACGTGAGTGCTAAATCACGGTCCTAACCTGAGTGTTGCATTATGGTTCTAACCGAAGTGTTGCAATACGGTTCTAATGGGAGTGTTGCATCACGTTCCTAACGTGATTGTTGCATTAAGGTCCTAACGTGAGTGTTGCATCACGGGTCTAACGTGAGTGTTGCATCACTGTCCTAAAGTGAGTGTTTAATCACGTCCTGACGTGATTATTGCATCACGGTTCTAACGTGAGTGTTGCATTACGGACCTAATATGAGTGTTGTATCACGGTGCTAACGTGACTGTTGCATCACGGTCCTAACGTGAGGTTTGAATCACGGTTCTAACGTGAGTCTTGCATCACGGACCTAACATGAGTGTTGCATCACGATCCTATCGTGAGTGTTGCATCATGGTCCTAACGTGAGTGTTGCATCATGGTTCTAAGCTAAGTGTTGCAATACGGTTCTAATGGGAGTGTTGCATCACGTTCCTAACGTGATTGTTGCATTAAGGTCCTAACGTGAGTGTTGCATCACGGGTCTAACGTGAGTGTTGCATCACTGTCATAAAGTGAGTGTTTAATCATGTCCTGACGTGATTATTGCATCACGGTCCTAAAGTGAGTGTTGCATTACGAACCTAATATGAGTGTTGTATCACGGTGCTAACGTGACTGTTGCATCAACGTCCTAACGTGAGTGATGCATCAGAGTCCTAACGTGAGTGTTGCAACACGGAACGAACGTGAGTGTTGCATCACGATTCTAACGTGAGTTTTGCATCACGGTCCTAACGTGAGTGTTGCATCACGGTCCTAACGTGAGTATTGCATCACAGTACTAACGGGAGTGTGGCTTCACGGACCTAACATGACTGTTGCATCACGATCGTATCATGAGTATTGCATCATGGTCCTAAAGTGAGTGTTGCATCACGGTCCTAACTTGAGTGTTTAATCATGGTCCGAACGTGAGTGTTGCATGACGGTCCTAACGTGAGTGTTGCATCACGGTCCTAACGTGAGTGTTGCATCACGGTCCTAACATGAGTGATGCATCACCGTCCTAACGTGAGTGTTGCATCAACGTCCTAACATGAGTGATGCATCACGGTCCTAACGTGAGTGTTGCGTCACGATCCTTACTTGAGTTTTGCATCATGGTACTAACGGGAGTGTTACATCACGATCCTAACGTGAGTGTTGCATCACGGCCCTAACGGGAGTGTTACATCACGATCCTAACGTGAGTGTTGCATCACGGCCCTAACGTGAGTGTTGCATCACGGTCCTAACGTGCGTGTTGCAACACGGTTCTAACGTGCGTGATGCATCACTGTCCTATCGTGAGTGTTGCATCATGGTCCTAACGTGAGTGTTGAATCATGGTCCAAACCTGAGTATTGCATCACGGTGTTAACGTGAGTGTTGCATCACGGTCCTAACATGAGTGCTGCATCACCGTCCTAACGTGAGTGTTGCATCAACGTCCTAAAGTGAGTGATGCATCACGGTCCTAACGTGAGTGTTGCATCACGGACCGAACGTGAGTGTTGCATCACGATCCTAACGTGAGTTTTTCATCACGGTACTATCGGGAGTGTTACATCACGATCCTAACGTGAGTGTTGCACGACGGTCCAAACGTGAGTGTTGCATGCCGGTTCTAACGTGAGTGTTGCATCAAGGTCCTAACGTGAGTGATGCATCACAGTCCTAACGTCAGTGTTGCATCACGGACCTAACGTGAGTGTTGTATCACGGTGCTAACGTGAGTGTTGCATCACGATCCTAACGTGAGTGTTGCTTCATGGTCCTAACATAAGAATTGCATCACGGTCCTAACGTGAGTGTTTCATCACGTTAAACGTGAGATTTGCATCACGGTCCTAACGTGAGGATTGCATCACGGTTCTAACGTGAGTCTTGCATCACGGACCTAACATGAGTGTTGCATCACGATCCTAACGTGAGTGTTGCATCATGGTCCTAACGTGAGTATTGCATCACGGTATTAACGTGAGTGTTGCATCACGGTCCTAACATGAGTGTTGCATCACGGTCCTAACGTGAGTGCTGCATCACCGTCCTAACGTAAGTGATGCATCACGGTCCTAACGTGAGTGATGCATCACCGACCTAACGTGAGTGTTGCATCACGGTCCTAACGTGAGTTTTGCATCATGGTCCTAACGTGAGTTTTGCATCATGGTCCTAACGTGAGTTTTGCATCACAGTCATAACGTGAGTGTTGCATCACGTACCTAACGTGAGTATTGCATCATGCTCCTAACGTGAGTATTGCATCACGGCCCTAAGGTGAGTATTGCATCACAATACTAACGGGAGTGTGGCTTCACGGACCTAACATGACTGTTGCATCACGATCCCATCGTGAGTATTGCATTACGGTCCTAACGTGAGTGTTGCATCACGGTCCTAACGTGAGTGTTGCATCATGGTCCTAACGTGAGTATTGCATCACGGTACTAGCGAGAGTGTTTTATCATGGTCCTAATATGTGTGTTGCATCACGGTTCTAACATGAGTGGTCCATCACTGTCCTAACCTGAGTGTTACATCGTGGGTCTAACGTGAGTGTTGCACCACCGTCCTAAAGTAAGTGTTGCATCACGTTCCTAACGTGATTGTTGCATCACGGTCCTAATATGAGTGTTGCATCACTGTTCTAACGTGAGTGCTAAATCACGGTCCTAACCTGAGTGTTGCTTCACGGTTCTAACATGAGTGTTGCATCACTGTCCTAACCTGAGTGTTACATCATGGGTCTAACGTGAGTGTTGCACCACCGTCCTAAAGTAAGTGCTGCTTCACGTTCCTAACGTGATTGTTGCATCACGGTCCTAATATGAGTGTTGCATCACTGTTCTAACGTGAGTGCTAAATCACGGTCCTAACCAGAGTGTTGCATCATGGTTCTAACCGAAGTGTTGCAATACGGTTCTAATGGGAGTGTTGCATCACGATCCTAACGTGATTGTTGCATTAAGGTCCTAACGTGAGTGTTGCATCACGGGTCTAACGTGAGTGTTGCATCACTGTCCTAAAGTGAGTGTTTAATCACGTCCTGACGTGATTATTGCATCACGGTTCTAACGTGAGTGTTGCATTACGGACCTAATATGAGTGTTGTATCACGGTGCTAACGTGACTGTTGCATCAAGGTCCTAACGTGAGGATTGCATCACGGTTCTAACGTGAGTCTTGCATCACGGACCTAACATGAGTGTTGCATCACGATCCTAACGTGAGTGTTGCATCATGGTCCTAACGTGAGTATTGCATCACGGTATTAACGTGAGTGTTCCATCACGGTCCTAACATGAGTGTTGCATCACGGTCCTAACGTGAGTGTTGCATCACCGTCCTAACGTGAGTGATGCATCACGGTCCTAACGTGAGTGATGCATCACCGACCTAACGTGAGTGTTGCATCACGGTCCTAACGTGAGTTTTGCATCATGGTCCTAACGTGAGTTTTGCATCATGGTCCTAACGTGAGTTTTGCATCATGGTCCTAACGTGAGTTTTGCATCACAGTCATAACGTGAGTGTTGCATCACGTACCTAACGTGAGTATTGCATCATGCTCCTAACGTGAGTATTGCATCACGGCCGTAAGGTGAGTATTGCATCACAATACTAACGGGAGTGTGGCTTCACGGACCAAACATGACTGTTGCATCACGATCGCATCGTGAGTATTGCATTACGGTCCTAACGTGAGTGTTGCATCATGGTCCTAACGTGAGTATTGCATCACGGTACTAGCGAGAGTGTTTTATCATGGTCCTAATATGTGTGTTGCTTCACGGTTCTAACATGAGTGTTGCATCACTGTCCTAACCTGAGTGTTACATCATGGGTCTAACGTGAGTGTTGCACCACCGTCCTAAAGTAAGTGTTGCTTCACGTTCCTAACGTGATTGTTGCATCACGGTCCTAATATGAGTGTTGCATCACTGTTCTAACGTGAGTGCTAAATCACGGTCCTAACCTGAGTGTTGCATCATGGTTCTAACCGAAGTGTTGCAATACGGTTCTAATGGGAGTGTTGCATCACGTTCCTAACGTGATTGTTGCATTAAGGTCCTAACGTGAGTGTTGCATCACGGGTCTAACGTGAGTGTTGCATCACTGTCCTAAAGTGAGTGTTTAATCACGTCCTGACGTGATTATTGCATCACGGTTCTAACGTGAGTGTTGCATTACGGACCTAATATGAGTGTTGTATCACGGTGCTAACGTGACTGTTGCATCAAGGTCCTAACGTGAGGATTGAATCACGGTCCAAGCGAGAGTGATGCGTCACGGTCCTAATGTGAGTGTTGCATCACGGACCTAACGTGAGTGTTGCATCATGGTCCTAACGTGAGTGTTGCATCATGGTCCTAACGTGAGTGTTGCATCATGGTCCTAACGTGAGTATTGCATCACGGTCCTAACGTGAGTGTTGTATCACGGACCGAACGTGAGTGTTGCATCACGATCCTAACGTGAGTTTTGCATCACGGTACTATCGGGAGTGTTACATCATGATCCTAACGTGAGTGTTGCACGACGATCCTAACGTGAGTGTTGCATGACGGTCCTAACGTGAGTGATTCATCACAGTCCTAACGTCAGTGTTGCATCACGGACCTAACGTGAGTGTTGTATCACGGACCGAACGTGAGTGTTGCATCACGATCCTAACGTGAGTTTTGCATCACGGTACTATCGGGAGTGTTACATCACGATCCTAACGTGAGTGTTGCATGACGGTTCTAACGTCAGTGTTGCATCACGGACCTAACGTGCGTGTTGTATCACGGTGCTAACGTGAGTGTTGCATCACGATCCTAACGTGAGTGTTGCTTCATGGTCCTAACGTGAGTATTGCATCACGGTCCTAACGTGAGTGTTGCATCACGTTAAACGTGAGATTTGCATCACGGTCCTAACGTGAGGATTGCATCACGGTTCTAACGTGAGTCTTGCATCACGGACCTAACATGAGTGTTGCATCACGATCCTAACGTGAGTGTTGCATCATGGTCCTAACGTGAGTATTGCATCACGGTATTAACGTGAGTGTTGCATCACGGTCCCAACATGAGTGTTGCATCACGGTCCTAACGTGAGTGTTGCATCACCGTCCTAACGTGAGTGATGCATCACGGTCCTAACGTGAGTGATGCATCACCGACCTAACGTGAGTGTTGAATCACGGTCCTAACGTGAGTTTTGCATCATGGTCCTAACATGAGTTTTGCATCACAGTAATAACGTGAGTGTTGCATCACGTGCCTAACGTGAGTATTGCATCATGCTCCTAACGTGAATATTGCATCACGGCCCTAAGGTAAGTATTGCATCACAATACTAACGGGAGTGTGGCTTCACGGACCTAACATGACTGTTGCATCACGATCCCATCGTGAGTATTGCATTACGGTCCTAACGTGAGTGTTGCATCACGGTCCTAACGTGAGCATTGCATTACGGTCCTAACGTGAGTATTGCATCACGGTATTAACGTGAGTGTTGCATCACGGTCCTAACATAAGTGTTGCATCACGGTCCTAACGTGGGTGTTGCATCACCGTCCTAACGTGAGTGATGCATCACGGTCCTAACGTGGGTTGCATCACGGTCCTAACTTGAGTTTTGCATCACGGTCCTAACGTGAGTTTTGCATCACAGTCCTTACGTGAGTGTTGCATCACGGTTCTAACGTGAGTATTGCATCACAGTCCTAACATGAGTGTTGCATCACGGTCCTAACGTGAGTGTTGCATCATGGTCCTAACGTGCGTATTGCAACACAGTCCTAACGTGAGTGTTGCATCACGGTCCTAACTTGATTGTTTTATCATGGTCCTAACGTGAGTGTTGCATGACGGTCCTAACGTGAGTGTTGCGTCACGGTCCTAACGTGAGTGTTGCATCACGGTCCAAGCGTGAGTGATGCATCACGGTCCTAATGTGAGTGTTGCATCACGGACCTAACGTGAGTGCTGCATTATGGTCCTAACGTGAGTGTTGCATATGGTCCTAACGAGAGTGTTGCATCATGGTCCTAACGTGAGTATTGCATCACGGTCCTAACGTGAGTGTTGCATCACGGTAAACGTGAGTTTCGCATCACGGCCCCTAACGTGAGTGAGGGTTGCATCACGGTTCTAACGTGAATCTCTCATCACGAACTTAACATGAGTGTTGCATCACGATCCTATCGTGAGTATTGCATCACAGTCCTAACTTGAGTATTGCATCATGGTCCTAACGTGAGTATTGCATCATGCTCCTAACGTGAGTATTGCATCACGGTCGTAACGTGAGTGTTGCATCATGGTCCTAACGTGAGTGATGCATCACGGTCCAAACGTGAGTGATGCGTCACGGTCCTAACGTGAGTGTTGCGTCACGGATCTAACGTGAATGTTGCATCACGGTCCTAATGTGAGTGTTGCATCACGGTCCTAACGTGAGTGTTGCATCACGGTCCTAACCTGAGTGTTGCAACACGGTTCTAACGTGCGTGTTGCGTCACAGTCCTAACAAGATTGTTGCATCACGATCCTAACGTGAGTGTTGCATCACAGTCATAACGTTTGTGTTGCATCACGTACCTAACTTAAGTGTGGCATCACGGTCCTAACGAAAGTGTTGCAACACAGTCCTAACGTGAGTTTTGCATCACGGTCTTAACGTGTGTGTTGCTTCACGGTCCTAACGTAAGTGTTGCTTCACGGACCTAACATGAGTGTTGCATCACGATCCTATCGTGAGTATTGCATTACGGTCCAAACGTGAGTGTTGCATCACGGTCCTAACGTGAGTGTTGCATCATGGTCCTAACCTGAGTATTGCATCACGGTATTAACGTGAGTGTTGCATCACGGTCCTAACATGAGTGTTGCATCACCGTCCTAACGTGAGTGTTGCATCAACGTCCTAACGTGNGTGTTGTGCACTGTTGTGAAACTTTGCATTAAAATGCTTGTGTGCTTTGCAAAATTAAAGTAATTACAGTGAATTCTTAAATAACATATACAGTGCAGTAAGTGATATATTCTGAGGAACATTTAAGTGATAAGTTTAAATTTATTCAGTAAAAATGGCAAATATACCTCAGTTTCCTGCATTTGATCCTGACTGTGACCAGACAAACCTGTCACAGAGGTGGGTCAAATGGCTTAAAAGGTTTGAAAATTTGTTGATAGTTTCTGACATCAAAAGTGCTGAAAGAAAGCGTGCCTTTCTGCTTCACTATGCAGGTGATAGAGTTTGTGACATCTTTGATACACTGAAAGATACTGGTGGTGCCAAAGATTATGACACTGCCAAGGCCAAATTAACTGAGCATTTCAAACCAAGGCAAAATACTGCTATGGAAATTATGCATTTCAGGAGAGCAAAACAACTCTCTAATGAAACTGTTGATCAATACCATACACGTCTGCAGGGTTTAGCAGCCCACTGTGAGTTTGCTGATGTTGACAAAGAAATCAAACAGCAAATAATTGAAACATGCACATCTACACGTCTTCGTCGAAGAGCTCTAGAACTTGTGATGATGAAAGTTCTCTTAACAAGATACTGGATATGGCTCGTCGAATGGAAGATGCTGCACGTGATGCTCGTGCCATGGAGTGCAGTGCCAACAACGGTTCTGCCACTGTTACTAACAGTCATGAAGTATGTAAGGTTCAGGGAGTACACCATGATCATAGAAGATATCATGCCAAACCTAACATTAAATTGAGCCGAGAACCACATCACAACTGGAGTCATGGAACAAGACTCAAGCAGTCACAACGACTCACATCAGAGGTTGTCAATAATAAATGTTACAATTGTGGAGGAGACTACCCACACCAAGATAATGTTTGTCCTGCACAAGGTAAGAAGTGCTATGAGTGTAGAAAACTAGGTCATTTTGGTGCTATGTGTCGTTCCGCACTAAAGAAACCACAATCAATAAATAAAAGCAATGTACGAGGATCAAGTCATAGGAGTCGAGGTGGCAAACACAATATTGCACCTCAAATCAAGAATGTTAATAATATACAAGACAACATTTCATTACAACCAGTCTCAGATGACAGTGAATGTGATTATATTTATGGAGTACAATCAATCACAAATGGAATGATCTTCCAAACAACCCAGAGACTATAGTATACATTGCTGGCATTTGTCTCAAAATTCTCATTGACACTGGATCAAACATTGACACCATTGCTGAGTGCCACTATGAAAAATTTAAAAAACAGTTCCCAAAGCTTGAAAACTATAATGGCAAAGCCACTGCCTATGCTTCAAAGGTAGCCTTACCAGTGATTGGAACTTTCACTGCAGAGATTAAGTCAAAGAATGCAATGCTCATTACTACATTCCATGTTGTTAGGAATGCAAAGGAGTCTTTACTCAGTTACAAGACTTCAACCAAATTGGGGCTACTTCAGCTTTCTAATGCTGTAGCAGTGGAATCTGCAAACAATGTTGATGCTATTGTTGCTGAATTTTCTGATCGGTTTAAATCCATAGGTTGTTATACTGATAGCAAGGTACATCTGCATATCAACCCAGATGTAATTCCAGTTGCCCAACCACATCGCCGACAACCATTCCATACTCGCAAGAAAGTCGATGCCGAACTGGATAGGCTGATAGAACTAGATATCATTGAACCGGTAACAGGCCCAACACCATGGGTAAGCCCAATTGTCACTCCACCAAAGCCGAAGAATCCAGATGAGATACGCATTTGTGTAGACATGCGTGTTCCCAACAAGGCAATAATGCGTGAACGCCATCCTACACCCACTGTAGATGATATGATATACCGCTTGAATGGTGCAACTGTATTCAGCAAGTTAGATTTAAACAAGGGCTATCATCAGCTTGAACTTGATGAGAGAGTCGATTCATCACAACGTTTACGACACATCGAGGTCTGTATAGGTACAAGCGCCTGAGTTTTGGTATTAACAGTGCTGCTGAAGTATTCCAGCACATCATCAGCCAGGTATTGCAAGATATACCTAATGCTGACAACATGTCTGATGACATCATTGTTTATGGCCGTACCCAAGCTGAACACGACAAAGTCTTCGTGCAACATTGCAACGCTTACGAGAAAAGAATTTGACGCTAAGCCGAGCAAAGTGTGAGTTCAATCAACATAAAATTGAATTCTTTGGACATGTACTTAGTGACAAAGGTCTGTCTCCAGATCCTAAGAAAGTTGCAGATATCAAGAATGCTGCACCTCCTTCAACATCCACTGAAGTACATAGTTTTCTGGGAATGGCAAACTACTGTTCTCGCTTCATTCCAGATTTTGCTACCATTACGAAGCCTCTACGTGAGCTCCTGAAGAAAAATGCATCATGGTACTGGAGCGATGTCGAGCAAAATGCATTTGATGCTGTGAAAGATGCACTAGTAGAAAATGCGACTGCTGCATACTTTGATCCATCAATGGACACTGAGTTAACGGTGGATGCTAGTCCTGTTGGTTTAGGTGCTGTGTTAGCCCAACACAAACCTGGTCAACCAGATTCAAGAGTAGTAATTGCCTATGCCAGCCGTTCTCTCACAGATGTTGAGCAACGATACAGTCAGACAGAGAAGGAAGCTCTTGCTCTTGTATGGGGCTGTGAACACTTCAATGTGTATCTGCTTGGTGCACCCTTTACCACGATAGTCACTGACCACAAACCGTTGGAGACCATCTTCAATAATCCAAAGTCCAAACCACCAGCTCGCATTGAGAGATGGGCTCTTCGTCTGCAACCATACAACTTTACGGTGAAATACAAGCCGGGTGCAGGCAATCCCGCTGATTACATCAGTCGACATCCTGCCAACAGTTTCACCATCACCAAGCATCAGCAAGTTGCCGAGGAATATGTACACTCTGTAACCTGTGATGCAGTCCCTAAGGCTCTCACTCTTGACGAAATCCGTACTGCAACCCTAGAGGACCCAACTCTGCAAGCAACAGTGGATGCATTGACTAAGAAAAAGTTTCCACGCATCCCACCCTCAGGAGTTGACCAAGATGCATTCAAAGCACTTGAACGCATCCAGACAGAATTAAGTGTTACGCAACAACGCGACACCGTGCTGCGAGGTACTCGTATCGTCATTCCAGCTGTTCTCCAGCAACGTGCTCTGAAGCTTGCACATCAAGGACACCAAGGTCTTGTAAGGACCAAACAGCTGCTACGAGAAAAGGTGTGGTTTCCTGGCATTGATCGTCAAGCTAAGGACATGCATGATGCCTGTGTCCCTTGCCAAGCTGCAGTGGATACTTCAAGACCAACACCTCTACAACCTTCACCACTACCTGCTGCACCATGGATGGAAGTATCGATGGATTTCTGTGGACCGCTACCAACTGGAGAGTACTTGATGGTAGTCATTGATGATCACTCACGTTATCCAGAAGTAGAAATCATCACTTCCACATCTGCAAAGGCTGTCATCCCGAAACTCGACAAGATCTTTTCAAACTTTGGCATTCCTGAAGTTGTCAAGACGGACAATGGACCGCCATTTAATGGACAAGACTTTGTCAACTTTGCTGAGCATATTGGATTCAAACACCGCCGTGTGATGCCACTACATCCACAAGCAAATGGAGAAGTCGAGAGATTCATGCAACCTCTCATGAAAGCGGTACGCTGTGCTCATGCCGAAGGACGATCCTGGAAACAAGCTATGTATGCTTTTCTCAGGAACTACCGTGCAACACCGCATGGAACACTGGGCAAGTCGCCTGGCGAACTTTTATTTGGACGTCCTATGAGAATCGCACTACCTGTCATGCCAGCCAAGGTAACGGATAAACGTCTCGCTCAGAAGGATGCACTAGCCAAGGGCAAAATGAAAATTGCTCATGATCAACGTGCAAAGGAACAATTCATAAAGGTTGGAGATACTGTTCTCGTTAAAAAGAAAAAAGAGGGAAAGCTAGATATGCCGTATGATACAAAACCATATAAAGTGATTAGTGTAAAAGGAACTATGGTAACAGCGAGTAATAGAGATCATAGTATAACACGTAATATGGCTTATTTCAAAGTGATTCCAAATAGTGTAGAAAATGATGAAGTGCAAAGTCGTGCAAAAGAAAAAGAAAAAATGAGTTATAACTCGATAAACAATTCATCGAGGGATGTTTTTGTATTTAAGGACTCTCGTCCAAAACGTCATGTTAAACGCCCTACACGATATGATGATTAATTGTGTTCCTATGTAATGCAAAGTATTTACTTGTTATGCTGAACAAAATTTAATATTGTTTGAATAATGCAGATCTCTCATTCAATATTTTGTAACTTTGTATTACAGTTTCTTTCATGTTTGTTTAACAT
The DNA here is from genome assembly GCA_020271785.1 of Procambarus virginalis. Lineage (NCBI taxonomy): Eukaryota > Metazoa > Arthropoda > Malacostraca > Decapoda > Cambaridae > Procambarus > Procambarus virginalis. Next base: position 8,680 of record WNGS01163250.1, on the reverse strand, counting down.
TGCATATGTATTTTTAACATTGAAATCCTTTGTGGTAAAGATTGTTTAAATTCTTTGTGTGTTTAATTAATGTTAAATGTATGCAATATCTCTTGACATGTTAATAACTTACTTTGTGTCAATAACTTTGCTTTGTGCTACAAGCATGGTAGACATCCTGTATTCATTCTTTTTAAAGAAAAGGAGGGATGTCATGTTCACAGAAAATGGTACCATCCGTTTTCTATGTGCGGCGGCTGGACGCCACTAGACTAGAGGAGGTAAACAAAAGCATTCAGGACGCTACCAGCTTGGGAGCTACTCTATCATGTAATTATTTAAGTATTAAAGTCAGTAACCAGGAATGACTTTACATCAACCTTACAACCAAGACTATCTCAGCTATATACAGACACCACAGATGTGGAGGCAGATGCTGAAGGGGAAGAACGTGAGTGATTTTAGTAGTGATAATGAGGGGACAGCGATGTCTGATGACTTTGATGACTCTTCGACTGAGAAGAGTAGCGAGGGGAGTGAGGATGAGGCAGCGGATGAGGGCCGCCCCAAGCCACCCTTATTGAACAAGGATTATCATCTTTATATGGACAATTACTAAAAACTCTGTCCATCTCACTGAATTGCTAAGGGAAAATGGTGTGTACACTTGTGGAACACTGAGATTGCAGCGTGGCGCCCCAAAAGATCTGCAACAACTTGCAAAAAGTAAATTCGCTGTTGATGAAACTATTTTTAGGCGCAAGGACAACACTTTCGTTATCCTATGGAAAGACAAAAGAGTGGTGTCATTGATCACAAACTGTCATAATGCTGACACACAAGAAGTACAAAGAAGGAAGAGAGTGAAGAAACGTGACGGATCATCAACAGTTTAGATTGTAAGAGTGAACAAACCAGCAGCCATTTGCGACTACAACACCAACATGAAAGGTGTTGATCACTTCGAACAAATGGTCAAATATTACAGGTTCACCAGGAAATCACATAAGTGGACTAAGAAGATCACATTTTATTACAGTACAAACACTTTGTATTCATCATTGTGAAGTTATTACTTCTTCATACTTTGCTGTGGGTACTTCTATATACATTCCGGTTCTTAGTGTTCAGATTGGTATGTCTACATAGTGCATCTTATTGCGAGTATTTTGATACCAAAATGAACAATGTAGCACAAAAACTTCCATTGGAAAAATATTTTTGTTTGCCGGGTGTATTGGGTGTAGCGGGTGTGGAAATGGGTGTTTGGGCGGGTGAGGCATCGACGTGTTTGGGGGTGTTTGGGGATGAGGCGCCCCCATGTGACCCACTTTTATGGATATGTCTGTGTAGGCAATGTTATTGCGATGACAGTGTTACCAAATAAAACCATATGCAACAAGTTTGGACTTGATAAACACAGAGTAGAAACATATGGGGAGAGTTTAGCAGAGTTTAGCGTTAGCGCCAAACAAAGGACGCAATTCGTTGGTTGGTGGTGGCGTAATGTTAGCTTTGGTGAAATATTATGCATATGCTCTTATAGAACATTTCATTAACTACACAGTGATACCAAAATAAAACACGTACATCGAAAATGAAGGTCACAAACATGAGGAGAGTATAAACTTTTTAGTTGTGGTTGAGCTCCTGTGCAGCTGGGCGCCCTGGAGCGGGTAACCCTAAGCCAACTTCCCACATTCCTGCGGGTGAGGCGACACCACTATTTATTGTTTATATTCATATGTCCGTGTAGGGAATTTTATTGCGGTCACAATGATGCCAAAATAAACCACGAAAAACAATTATGGGGTTGGCAAACATAAAAACATCTTAAACAATGATGCCGGGTTTGACACTCACGGCTAACGAACGCCAAATTTTCTTATTTTGTGTGGTTCTCATGTTGGATTTGGTGACAATTTATGTATATATTCCTCTAGAGCATTCTCTCGCGAACACAATGATACCAAATTTAAATAAATACTTCGAAAATTAAGCTCACCACCGTGAAAAGATTATAAACATGTTTGTGCTGACGCGCAGTAGGCCTACACGCCTGGGCTCAATTGGGGGTCAAGGTCAGCCTACTCCCAAGAACGCGAAAGTGTTAACGTGAGAGTTGCATCACGGTCTTAACGTGAGTGTTGCGTCACGGTCCAAACGTGAGAGTTGCATCACTGTCTTAACGTGAGTGTTGCGTCACGGTCCAAACGTGTGTGTTGCTTCACGGTCCAAACGTGAGAGTTGCATCACGGTCCTAACGTGAGTGTTGCATCACGGTAAACGTGAGTGTTGCATCACGGTCCTAACGTGAGTATTGCATCACGGTCCAAACGTGAGTGTTACATCACGGTCCGAATATAAGTGTTGCAACACAATACAAATTTAAGTGTTGCTTCACGGTCCTAACGTGAGTGTTGTATCACGGTCCTATCCTGAGTGTTGCAACACAGTCCTACCGTGTGTGTTGCACCACGGTCCTAAGGAAAGTGTTGCTTCACGGACTTAACGTGAGCGTTGAATCACAGTCCCAGCGTGAGTGTTGCATCATGGTCCTAACCCTGAGTGTTGCGTCACGGTCCTAACTTGAGTGTTTTATCATGGTCCTAATATGTGTGTTGCATTACGGTTCTAACATGAGTGTTGCATCACTGTCCTAACCTGAGTGTTACATCATGGGTTTAACGTGAATGTTGCACCACCGTCCTAAAGTAAGTGTTGCATCACGGTCCTAACGTGATTGTTGCATCACGGTTCTAATATGAGTGTTGCATCACTGTTCTAACGTGAATGCTAAATCACGGTCCTAACGTGAGTGTTGCATCATGGTTCTAACTTAAGTGTTGCAATACGGTTCTAATGGGAGTGTTGCATCACGTTCCTAACGTGATTGTTGCATTAAGGTCCTAACGTGAGTGTTGCATCACGGGTCTAACGTGAGTGTTGCATCACTGTCCTAAAGTGAGTGTTTAATCACGGTCCTAACGTGATTATTGCATCACGGTCCTAACGTGAGTGTTGCATTACGGACCTAATATGAGTGTTGAATCACGGTTCTAACGTGACTGTTGCATCACGGTTCTAACCTGAGTGACACTTCACGGATCTAACGTGAGTGTTGCATCACGGTCCTAATGGTGAGTGTTGCATCACGGTCCTAACGTGAGTGTTGCTTCACGGTCCTAAGGAAAGTGTTGCATCACCGTCCTAACGTGAGTGATGCATCATAGTCCTAACGTGAGTATTGCATCACAGTACTAACGTGAGTGTTCCATCACGATCCTATCGTGAGTATTGCATCACGGTCCTAACGTGAGTGTTGCATCACGGTCCTAACGTGAGTTTTGCATCACCGTCCTAACGTGAGTGATGCATCACGGTCCTAACGTGAGTGATGCATCACGGTCCTAACATGAGTGTAGCATCACGGTCCTAATGTGAGTTTTGCATCACGGTCCTAAAGTGAGATTTGCATCACGGTCCTAACGTGTGTTTTGCTTCACGGTCCTAACGTAAGTGTTGCTTCACGGACCTAACATGAGTGTTGCATCACGATCCTATCGTGAGTATTGCATCACGGTCCTAACGTGAGTGTTGCATCACGGTCCTAACGTGAGTGTTGCATCATGGTCCTAACGTGAGTATTGCATCACGGTATTTACGTGAGTGTTGCATCACGATCCTAACATGAGTGTTGCATCACCGTCCTAACGTGAGTGTTGCATCACCTTCCTAACGTAAGTGATGCATCACGGTCCTAACGTGAGTGTTGCATCACGGACCTAACGTGAGTGTTGCATCACGATCATAACGTGAGTTTTGCATCACAGTCCTAACGTGAGTTTTGCATCACGGTCCTAACGTGAGTGTTGCATCATGGTCCTAACGTGAGTATTGCATCACAGTACTAACGGGAGTGTGGCTTCATGGACCTAACATGACTGTTGCATCACAATCCTATCGTGAGTATTGCATCACGTTCCTAACGTGAGTGTTGCATCACGGTCCTAACTTGAGTGTTTTATCATGGTCCGAACGTGAGTGTTGCATGTCGGTCCTAACGTGAGTGTTGCATCACGGTCCTAACGTGAGTGTTGCATCACGGTCCTAACTTGAGTGAAGCATCACGGTCCTAACGTGAGTATTGCATCACGGTCCTAACGTGAGTTTTGCATCACGGTCCTAACGTGAGTGTTGCATCACGGTCCTAACGTGAGTATTGCATCATGCTCCTAACGTGAGTATTGCATCACGGTCCTAACGTGAGTATTGCATCACGGTACTAACGGGAGTGTTACATCACGATCCTAACGTGAGTGTTGCATGACGGTCCTAACGTGAGTGTTGCATCACGATCCTAACGTGAGTGTTGCATCACGGTCCTAACGTGAGTGATGCATCACAGTCCTAACGTCAGTGTTGCATCACGGACCTAACGTGAGTGTTGTATCACAGTCCAAACGTGAGTGTTGCATCACGATCCTAACGTGAGTGTTGCTTCATGGTCCTAACGTGAGTATTGCATCACGGTCCTAACGTGAGTGTTGCATCACGTTAAACGTGAGATTTACATCACGGTCCTAACGTGAGGATTGCATCACGGTTCTAACGTGAGTCTTGCATCACGGACCTAACATGAGTGTTGCATCGCGATCCTAACGTGAGTGTTGCATCATGGTCCTAACGAGAGTATTGCATCACGGTATTAACGTGAGTGTTGCATCACGGTCCTAACAAGAGTGTTGCATCACGGTCCTAACGTGAGTGTTGCATCACCGTCCTAACGTGAGTGGTGCATCACGGTCCTAACGTGAGTGATGCATCACCGACCTAACGTGAGTGTTGCATCACGGTCCTAACGTGAGTTTTGCATCATGGTCCTAACGTGAGTTTTGCATCACAGTCCTAACGTGAGTGTTGCGTCACGTACCTAACGTGAGTATTGCATCATGCTCCTAACGTGAGTATTGCATCACGGCCCAAAGGTGAGTATTGCATCACAATACTAACGGGAGTGTGGCTTCACGGACCTAACATGACTGTTGCATCACGATCCTATCGTGAGTATTGCTGTACGGTCCTAACGTGAGTGTTGCATCAAGGTCCTCACGTGAGTGTTGCATCATGGTCCTAACGTGAGTATTGCATCACGGTACTAGCGGGAGTGTTACATCACGATCCTATTGTGAGTATTGCATCACGGTCCTAACGTGAGTGTTGCATCACTGTCCTAACTTGAGTGTTTTATCATGGTCCTAATGAGAGTGTTGCATAACGGTCCTAACGTGAGTGTTGCATCACGGTCCTAACATGAGTGTTGCATCACGGTCCAAACGTGAGTGATGCATCACGTCCTAATGTGAGTGTTGCATCACGGACCTAACGTGAGTGTTGCATCATCGTCCTAACGTGAGTGTTGCATCATGGTCCTAACGTGAGTGTTGTATCATGGACCTAACGTGAGTATTGCATCACGGTCCTAACGTGAGTGTTGCATCACGGTAAAAGTGAGTTTCGCATCAGGGTCCTAACGTGAGGGTTGCATCACGGTTGTAACGTGAATCTCGCATCACGAACCTAACATGAGTGTTGCATCACGATCCTATCGTGAGTATTGCATCACAGTCCTAACGTGAGTATTGCATCACGGTCCTAACGTGAGTATTGCATCATGCTCCTAACGTGAGTATTGCATCACGGTCCTAACGTGAGTGTTCCATCACGGTCCTAACGTGAGTGATGCATCACGGTCCTAACGTGAGTGATGCGTCACGGTCCTAACGTGAGTGTTGCATCACGGATCTAACGTGAATGTTGCATCACGGTCCTAATGTGAGTGTTGCATCACGGTCCTATCGTGAGTGTTGCATCACGGTCCTAACCTGAGTGTTGCAACACGGTTCTAACGTTCGTGATGCATCACTGTCCTATCGTGAGTGTTGCATCATGGTCCTAACGTGAGTATTGCATCACGGTCCTAACGTGAGTGTTGCATCACGGTACTAACGTGAGTGTTGCGTCACAGTCCTAACAAGATTGTTGCATGACGATCCTAACGTGAGTGTTGCATCACAGTCATAACGTTTGTGTTGCATCACGTACCAAACTTGAGTGTTGCATCACGGTCCTAACGAGTGTGTTGCAACACAGTCCTAACGTGAGTGTTGCATCACGGTCCTAACGTGAGTGTTGCATCATGGTCCTAACGAGAGTGTTGCTTCACATACCTAACTTGAGTATTGCATCACGGTCCTAATGTGTGTGTTACATCATGGTCCTAACGTGAGTGTTGCATCACAGTCCTAACATGAGTGTAGCATCACGGTCCTAATGTGAGTTTTTCATCTTGGTCCTAACGTGAGTTTTGCATCACGGTCCTAACGTGAGTGTTGTTTCACAGTCCTAATGTAAGTGTTGCTTCACGGACCTAACATGAGTGTTGCATCACGATCCTATCGTGAGTATTGTGTCACGGTCCTAACGTGAGTGTTGCATCACGGTCCTAACGTGAGAGTTTCATCATGGTCCTAACGTGAGTATTGCATCACGGTACAAGCGGGAGTGTTACATCACGATCCTATTGTGAGTATTGCATCACGGACCTAACGTGAGTGTTGCATCACGGTCCTATCTTGAGTGTTTATTCATAGTCCTAACGTGAGTGTTGCATGACGGTCCTAACGTGAGTGTTGCATCACGGTCCTAACGTGAGTGTTGCATCACGGTCCAAACGTGAGTGATGCATCACGGTCCTAATGTGAGTGTTGCATCACGGACCTAACGTGAGTGTTGCATCATGGTCCTAACGTGAGTGTTGCATCATGGTCCTAACGTGAGTGTTGTATCATGGTCCTAACGTGAGTATTGCACACGGTCCTAACGTGAGTGTTTCATCACGGTAGACGTGAGTTTCGCATCACGGTCCTAACGTGAGGGTTGCATCACGGTTCTAACGTGAATCTCGCATCACGAACCTAACATGAGTGTTGCATCACGATCCTATCGTGAGTATTGCATCACAGTCCCAACGTGAGTGTTGCATCACGGTCCTAACGTGAGTGATGCATCACGGTCCTAACGTGAGTGATGCGTCACGGTCCTAACGTGAGTGTTGCGTCACGGATCTAACGTGAATGTTTCATCACGGTCCTAATGTGAGTGTTGCATCACGGTCCTAACGTGAGTGTTGCATCACGGTTCTAACCTGAGTGTTGCAACACGGTTCTAACGTGCGTGATGCATCACTGTCCTATCGTGAGTGTTGCATCATGGTCCTAACGTGAGTGTTGCATCATGGTCCAAACCTGAGTATTGCATCACGGTGTTAACGTGAGTGTTGCATCACGGTCCTAACATGAGTGTTGCATCACCGTCCTAACGTGAGTGTTGCATCAACGTCTTAAAGTGAGTGATGCATCACGGTCCTAACGTGAGTGTTGCATGACGGTCCTAACGTGAATGTTGCATCACGGTCCTAACGTGAATGATGCATCACAGTCCTAACGTCAGTGTTGCATCACGGACCTAACGTGAGTGTTGTATCACGGTGCTAACTTGAGTGTTGCATCACGATCCTAACGTGAGTGTTGCTTCATGGTCCTAACGTGAGTGTTGCTTCATGGTCCTAACGTGAGTATAGCATCACGGTCCTAACATGAGTGTTGCATCACGTTAAACGTGAGATTTGCATCGCGGTCCTAACGTGAAGATTGAATCACGGTTCTAACGTGAGTCTTGCATCACGGACCTTACATGAGTGTTGCATCACGATCCTAACGTGAGTGTTGCATCATGGTCCTAACGTGAGTATTGCATCACGGTATTAACGTGAGTGTTGCATCACGGTCCTAACAAGAGTGTTGCATCACGGTCCTAACGTGAGTGTTGCATTACCATCCTAACGTGAGTGATGCATCACGGTCCTAACGTGAGTAATGCATCACCGACCTAACGTGAGTGTTGCATCACGGTCCTAACGTGAGTTTTGCATCATAGTCCTAACGTGAGTTTTGCATCATAGTCCTAACGTGAGTTTTGCATCACAGTCCTAACGTGAGTGTTGCATCACGTACCTAACGTGAGTATTGCATCATGCTCCTAACGTGAGTATTGCTTCACGGTACTAGCGGGAGTGTTACATCACGATCCTATTGTGAGTATTGCATCACGGTCCTAACGTGAGTGGTGCATCACGGTCCTAACTTGAGTGTTTTATCATGGTCCTAACGTGAGTGTTATATGACGGTCCTAACGTGAGTGTTGCATCACGGTCCTAACGTAAGTGTTGCATCACGGTCCAAGCGTGAGTGATGCATCACGGTCCTAATGTGAGTGTTGCATCACGGACCTAACGTGAGTGTTGCATCATGGTCCTAACGTGAGTGTTGCATCAAGGTTCTAACGTGAGTATTGCATCACGGTCCTAACGTGAGTGTTGCATCACGGTAAACGTGAGTTTCGCATCACGGTCCTAACGTGAATCTCGCATCACGAACATAACATGAGTGTTGCATCACGATCCTATCGTGAGTATTGCATCACAGTCATAACGTGAGTATTGCATCACGGTCCTAACGTGAGTGTTGCATCATGGTCCAAACGCGAGTATTTGCATCACGGTCCTAACGGAGTGTTGCATCACGATCCTAACGTGAGTATTGCTCACGGTCCTAACGTGAGTGTTGCATCACGGTCCTAA
>WNGS01163249.1:42804-64540 GCA_020271785.1 Procambarus virginalis | reverse complement strand
TAAACACTAGTGGGTGGTGCTTAGAACACTAGTGGGTGGTGCTTAGAACACTAGTGGGTGGTGCTTAGAACACTAGTGGGTGTGCTTATAACACTAGTGGGTGGTGCTTAGAACACTATTGGGTGATGCTTATAACACTAGTGGGTGGTGCTTATAACACTAGTGGGTGGTGCTTATAACACTAGTGGGTGGTGCTTATAACACTAGTGGGTGGTGCTTATAACACTAGTGGTGTGGCGCTTAGAACACTAGTGGGTGTTGCTTAGAACACTAGTGGGTGGTGCTTAGAACACTAGTGGGTGGTGCTTATAACACTAGTGGGTGGAGCTTAGAACACTAGTGGGTAGAGCTTAGAACACTAGTGGGTGATGCTTATAACACTAGTGGGTGGTGCTTATAACACTAGTGGGTGGTGCTTATAACACTAGTGGGTGATGCTTAGAACACTAGTGGGTGGTGCTTATAACACTAGTGGGTGGTGCTTATAACACTAGTGGGTGTTGCTTATACCCTACACTAGTGGGTGGTGCTTATAACACTAGTGGGTGGTGCTTATAACACTAGTGGGTGGTGCTTAGAACACTAGTGGGTGGTGCTTAGAACACTAGTGGGTGATGCTTATAACACTAGTGGGGTGCTTATAACACTAGTGGTGATGCTTATAACACTAGTGGGTGGTGCTTATAACACTAGTGGGTGATGCTTATAACACTAGTGGGTGATGCTTAGAACACTAGTGGGTGGTGCTTATAACACTAGTGGGTGGTGCTTATAACACTAGTGGGTGGTGCTTATAACACTAGTGGGTGTGCTTAGAACACTAGTGGGTGGTGCTTAGAACACTAGTGGGTGGTGCTTATAACACTAGTGGGTGCTTATAACACTAGTGGGTGGTGCTTATAACACTAGTGGGTGATGCTTAGAACACTAGTGGGTGGTGCTTAAAACACTAGTGGGTGGTGCTTATAACACTAGTGGGTGATGCTTATAAACACTAGTGGGTGGTGCTTATAACACTAGTGGGTGATGCTTATAAACACTAGTGGGTGGTGCTTATAACACTAGTGGTGGTGCTTATAACACTAGTGGGTGGTGCTTATAACACTAGTGGGTGGTGCTTAAAACACTAGTGGGTGGTGCTTATAACACTAGGGGTGGTGCTTATAACACTAGTGGGTGGTGCTTATAACACTAGTGGGTGGATGCTTATAACACTAGTGGGTGGTGCTTATAACACTAGTGGGTGATGCTTAAAAACTAGTGGGTGGTGCTTAAAACACTAGTGGGTGGTGCTTAGAACACTAGTGGGTGATGCTTAGAAACTAGTGGGTGGTGCTTAGAACACTAGGGGGTGGTGCTTATAACACTAGTGGGTGGTGCTTATAACGCTAGTGGGTGGCGCTTATAACACTAGTGGGAGATGCTTAGAACACTAGTGGGTGGTGCTTAGAACACTAGTAGGTGGTGCTTATAACACTAGTGGGTGGTGCTTAGAACACTAGTGGGTGGTGCTTAGATCACTAGTGGGAGGTGCTTATAACACTAGTGGGTGGTGCTTAGAACACTAGTGGGTGGTGCTTATAACACTAGTGGGTGGTGCTTATAACACTAGTGGGTGGTGCTTAGAACACTAGTGGGTGGTGCTTAGAACACTAGTGGGTGATGCTTATTACACTAGTGGGTGGTGCTTAAAACACTAGTGGGTGGTGCTTATAACACTAGTGGGTGGTGCTTATAACACTAGTGGGTGGTGCTTAGAACACTAGTGGGTGGTTCTTATAACACTAGTGGGTGGTGCTTATAACACTAGTGGGTGGTGCTTATAACACTAGTGGGTGGTGCTTATAACACTAGTGGGTGGTGCTTAGAACACTAGTGGGTGGTGCTTAGAACACTAGTGGGTGATGCTTATAACACTAGTGGGTGGTGCTTAGAACACTAGTGGGTGGTGCTTATAACACTAGTGGGTGGTGCTTTTAACACTAGTGGGTGGCGCTTATAACACTAGTGGGTGATGCTTATAACACTAGTGGGAGATGCTTAGAACACTAGTGGGTGGTGCTTAGAACACTAGTGGGTGGTGCTTATAACACTAGTGGGTGATGCTTATAACACTAGTGGGTGGTGGTGCTTATAACACTAGTGGGTGATGCTTATAACACTAGTGGGTGATGCTTATAACACTAGTGGGTGATGCTTGGAACACTAGTGGGTGATGCTTAGAACACTAGTGGGTGATGCTTATAACACTAGTGGGTGATGCTTATAACACTATTGGGTGATGCTTATAACACTAGTGGGTGATGCTTAGAACACTAGTGGGTGGTGCTTATAACACTAGTGGGTGATGCTTATAACACTAGTGGGTGGTGCTTATAACACTAGTGGGTGGTGCTTAGAACACTAGTGGGTGGTTCTTAGAACACTAGTGGGTGGTGCTTATAACACTAGTGGGTGGTGCTTAGAACACTAGTGGGTGGTGCTTATAACACTAGTGGGTGGTGCTTATAACACTAGTGGGTGGTGCTTAGAACACTAGTGGGTGGTGCTTAGAACACTAGTGGGTGATGCTTATTACACTAGTGGGTGGTGCTTAAAACACTAGTGGGTGGTGCTTATAACACTAGTGGGTGGTGCTTATAACACTAGTGGGTGGTGCTTAGAACACTAGTGGGTGGTGCTTATAACACTAGTGGGTGGTGCTTATAACACTAGTGGGTGGTGCTTATAACACTAGTGGGTGGTGCTTATAACACTAGTGGGTGGTGCTTAGAACACTAGTGGGTGGTGCTTATAACACTAGTGGGTGGTGCTTATAACACTAGTGGGTTGTACTTATAACACTATTGGGTGATGCTTATAACACTAGTGTGTGATGCTTATAACACTAGTGGGTGGTGCTTATAACACTAGTGGGTGGTGCTTATAACACTAGTGGGTGGTGCTTATAACACTAGTGGGTGGTGCTTATAACACTAGTGGGTGATGCTTAGAACACTAGTGGGTGGTGCTTATAACACTAGTGGGTAGTGCTTATAACACTAGTGGGTGGTGCTTATAACACTAGTGGGTGGTGCTTATAACACTAGTGGGTGGTGCTTATAACACTAGTGGGTGGTGCTTATAACACTAGTGGGTGGTGCTTATAACACTAGTGGGTGGTGCTTATAACACTAGTGGGTGGTGCTTATAACACTAGTGGGTGGTGCTTATAACACTAGTGGGTGGTGCTTATAACACTAGTGGGTGGTGCTTATAACACTAGTGGGTGGTGCTTATAACACTAGTGGGTGGTGCTTATAACACTAGTGGGTGATGCTTAGAACACTAGTGGGTGGTGCTTATAACACTAGTGGGTAGTGCTTATAACACTAGTGGGTGGTGCTTATAACACTAGTGGGTGGTGCTTATAACACTAGTGGGTGGTGCTTATAACACTAGTGGGTGGTGCTTATAACACTAGTGGGTGGTGCTTATAACACTAGTGGGTGATGCTTAGAACACTAGTGGGTGGTGCTTAGAACACTAGTGGGTGATGCTTATAACACTAGTGGGTGATGCTTATAACACTAGTGGGTGGTGCTTATAACACTAGTGGGTGGTGCTTATAACACTAGTGGGTGGTGCTTATAACACTAGTGGGTGGTGCTTAGAACACTAGTGGGTGGTGCTTAGAACACTAGTGGGTGGTGCTTAGAGCACTAGTGGGTGGTGCTTAGAGCACTAGTGGGTGGTGCTTAGAACACTAGTGGGTGGTGCTTAGAGCACTAGTGGGTGATGCTTATAACACAAGTGGGTGATGCTTATAACACTAGTGGGTGATGCTTATAACACTAGTGGGAGTGCTTAGAACACTAGTGGGTGGTGCTTAGAACACTAGTGGGTGATGCTTAGAAACTAGTGGGTGGTGCTTAGAACACTAGGGGGTGGTGCTTATAACACTAGTGGGTGGTGCTTATAACACTAGTGGGTGGCGCTTATAACACTAGTGGGTGATGCTTATAACACTAGTGGGTGATGCTTAGAACACTAGTGGGTGGTGCTTAGAACACTAGTAGGTGGTGCTTATAACACTAGTGGGTGGTGCTTAGAACACTAGTGGGTGGTGCTTAGAACACTAGTGGGAGGTGCTTATAACACTAGTGGGTGGTGCTTAGAACACTAGTGGGTGGTGCTTATAACACTAGTGGGTGGTGCTTATAACACTAGTGGGTGGTGCTTAGAACACTAGTGGGTGGTGCTTAAAACACTAGTGGGTGATGCTTATTACACTAGTGGGTGGTGCTTAAAACACTAGTGGGTGGTGCTTATAACACTAGTGGGTGGTGCTTATAACACTAGTGGGTGGTGCTTATAACACTAGTGGGTGGTGCTTAGAACGCTAGTGGGTGGTGCTTAGAACACTAGTGGGTGATGCTTATAACACTAGTGGGTGGTGCTCAGAACACTAGTGGGTGGTGCTTATAACACTAGTGGGTGGTGCTTATAACGCTAGTGGGTGGCGCTTATAACACTAGTGGGTGATGCTTATAACACTAGTGGGTGATGCTTAGAACACTAGTGGGTGGTGCTTAGAACACTAGTGGGTGGTGCTTATAACACTAGTGGGTGATGCTTATAACACTAGTGGGTGGTGCTTATAACACTAGTGGGTGATGCTTATAACACTAGTGGGTGATGCTTATAACACTAGTGGGTGATGCTTAGAACACTAGTGGGTGGTGCTTAGAACACTAGTGGGTGGTGCTTATAACACTAGTGGGTGGTGCTTATAACACTATTGGGTGATGCTTATAACACTAGTGGGTGATGCTTAGAACACTAGTGGGTGGTGCTTATAACACTAGTGGGTGATGCTTATAACACTAGTGGGTGGTGCTTATAACACTAGTGGGTGGTGCTTAGAACACTAGTGGGTGGTGCTTAGAACACTAGTGGGTGGTGCTTATAACACTAGTGGGTGGTGCTTAGAACACTAGTGGGTGGTGCTTATAACACTAGTGGGTGGTGCTTATAACACTAGTGGGTGGTGCTTAGAACACTAGTGGGTGGTGCTTAGAACACTAGTGGGTGGTGCTTATAACACTAGTGGGTGGTGCTTAAACACTAGTGGGTGGTGCTTATAACACTAGTGGGTGGTGCTTATAACACTAGTGGGTGGTGCTTATAACACTAGTGGGTGGTGCTTAGAACACTAGTGGGTGGTGCTTATAACACTAGTGGGTGGTGCTTATAACACTAGTGGGTGGTGCTTATAACACTAGTGGGTGGTGCTTATAACACTAGTGGGTGGTGCTTAGAACACTAGTGGGTGGTGCTTATAACACTAGTGGGTGGTGCTTATAAACACTAGTGGGTTGTGCTTATAACACTAGTGGGTGATGCTTATACACTAGTGGGTGATGCTTATAACACTAGTGGGTGGTGCTTATAACACTAGTGGGTGGTGCTTATAACACTAGTGGGTGGTGCTATAACACTAGTGGGTGTGCTTATAACACTAGTGGGTGATGCTTAGAACACTAGTGGGTGGTGCTTATAACACTAGTGGGTGGTGCTTATAACACTAGTGGGTGGTGCTTATAACACTAGTGGGTGGTGCTTATAACACTAGTGGGTGGTGCTTATAACACTAGTGGGTTGCTTATAACACTAGTGGGTGGTGCTTATAACACTAGTGGGTGATGCTTATAACACTAGTGGGTGGTGCTTATAACACTAGTGGGTGATGCTTATAACACTAGTGGGTGGTGCTTATAACACTAGTGGGTGGTGCTTATAACACTAGTGGGTGGTGCTTATAACACTAGTGGGTGGTGCTTATAACACTAGTGGGTGTGCTTAGAACACTAGTGGGTGGTGCTTATAACACTAGTGGGTGGTGCTTATAACACTAGTGGGTGGTGCTTATAACACTAGTGGGTGGTGCTTAGAACACTAGTGGGTGGTGCTTATAACACTAGTGGGTGTGCTTATAACACTAGTGGGTGGTGCTTATAACACTAGTGGGTGTGCTTATAACACTAGTGGGTGGTGCTTATAACACTAGTGGGTGATGCTTATAACACTAGTGGGTGATGCTTAGAACACTAGTGGTGGTGCTTATAACACTAGTGGGTGGTGCTTATACACTAGTGGGTGGTGCTTAGAACACTAGTGGGTGGTGCTTAGAACACTAGGGTGGTGCTTAGAACACTAGTGGGTGGTGCTTATAACACTAGTGGGTGGTGCTTATAACACTAGTGGGTGGTGCTTAGAACACTAGTGGGTGGTGCTTATAACACTAGTGGGTGGTGCTTATAACACTAGTGGGTGGTGCTTATAACACTAGTGGGTGATGCTTATAACACTAGTGGGTGATGCTTAGAACACTAGTGGGTGGTGCTTAGACACTAGTGGGTGGTGCTTATAACACTAGTGGGTGGTGCTTATAACACTAGGGGTGGTGCTTATAACACTAGTGGGTGGTGCTTATAACACTAGTGGGTGGTGCTTATAACACTAGTGGGTGTGCTTAGAACACTAGTGGGTGATGCTTAGAACACTAGTGGGTGGTGCTTATAACACTAGTGGGTGTGCTTATAACACTAGTGGGTGGTGCTTATAACACTAGTGGGTGGTGCTTATAACACTAGTGGGTGGTGCTTAGAACACTAGTGGGTGGTGCTTATAACACTAGTGGGTGTGCTTATAACACTAGTGGGTGGTGCTTATAACACTAGTGGGTGGTGCTTAGAACACTAGTGGGTGGTGCTTAGAACACTAGTGGGGGTGCTTATAACACTAGTGGGTGGTGCTTAGAACACTAGTGGGTGGTGCTTATAACACTAGTGGGTGGTGCTTATAACACTAGTGGGTGGTGCTTAGAACACTAGTGGGTGGTGCTTAGAACACTAGTGGGTGATGCTTAGAACACTAGTGGGTGGGCTTATAACACTAGTGGGTGGTGCTTAGAACACTAGTGGGTGGTGCTTATAACACTAGTGGGTGGTGCTTATAACACTAGTGGGTGGTGCTTAAACACTAGTGTGGTGCTTATAACACTAGTGGGTGGTGCTTAAACACTAGTGGGTGGTGCTTAGAACACTAGGGTGGTGCTTATAACACTAGTGGGTGGTGCTTATAACACTAGTGGGTGGTGCTTATAACACTAGTGGGTGGTGCTTATAACACTAGTGGGTGGTGCTTATAACACTAGTGGGTGGTGCTTATAACACTAGTGGGTGGTGCTTATAACACTAGTGGTGGTGCTTATAACACTAGTGGGTGGTGTTTATAACACTATGGGTGGTTGCTTATAACACTAGTGGGTGGTGCTTATAACACTAGTGGGTGGTGCTTATAACACTAGTGTGGTGCTTATAACACTAGTGGGTGGTGCTTATAACACTAGTGGGGGTGCTTATAACACTAGTGGGTGGTGCTTATAACACTAGTGGGTGGTGCTTATAACACTAGTGGGTGATGCTTATAACACTAGTGGGTGGTGCTTATACACTAGTGGGTGATGCTTATAACACTAGTGGTGATGCTTATAACACTAGTGGGTGGTGCTTATAACACTAGTGGGTGGTGCTTATAACACAGTGGGTGGTGCTTATAACACTAGTGGGTGGTGCTTATAACACTAGTGGGTGTGCTTATAACACTAGTGGGTGGTGCTTATAACACTAGTGGGTGGTGCTTATAACACTAGTGGGTGGTGCTTATAACACTAGTGGGTGGTGCTTATAACACTAGTGGGTGGTGCTTAGAGCACTAGTGGGTGGTGCTTATAACACTAGTGGGTGGTGCTTATAACACTAGTGGGTCTGCTTATAACACTAGTGGGTGGTGCTTATAACACTAGTGGGTGGTGCTTATAACACTAGTGGGTGGTGCTTATAACACTAGTGGGTGGTGCTTATAACACTAGTGGGTGGTGCTTATAACACTAGTGGGTGATGCTTATGACACTAGTGGGTGGTGCTTAGAGCACTAGTGGGTGGTGCTTATAACACTAGTGGGTGGTGCTTGGAACACAAGTGGGTGGTGCTTAGAGCACTTGTGGGTGTTCGAAAACACCAACCTAAATAGGGAATCAAAACTGAGCCAAACACAGAAACTATTTGGTTAGAATTAAACAAAAAAAGTAAATCTTATAATAGGAGTTATATACAGACTACCAAACTTAGACAGAATGAAGCAAAGCATCTATGGGATGAAATATCTAGAGCTTCTAGGTCAAGCAGTTTCCTGTCATGAGTGACTTTAATTTTAGTGGAAAAACTGGCTTACCGAACAGGGAATAGTGAAGCAGAAGATTTTCTAGAATTGACGATTGCTTCGTTAAGCAACACATTAAGGAACCAACGCGGGAAAATATTTTAGACTTAATGTTAACTAACAGGGAAACACAAATTATTGACATCGAAATAGGGAGTGAGCTAGGGAACAGTGATCGCAAAGAAATGAGATTTAACATAGAATGGAATAGATTTGTAGGAGGAATAATGTAAAGTGTTAGATTTTCGAAAAGCTGATTCTAATGGCCTAAGGAATTTTTGGGTGAAATTGACTGGAAAGTCCTGGGCATGGGGGGCGGTCTTGGGGCGAGACGTGAATCCAGCGATGGGTAATATAAACAGGGATTTCGGTGTGGATTCAAACATAACTTATTTAAAAAATATTCTAAGCAAAGCACTGAAACGTAGTATACCAGACAAATTGAATAGATCGAATACTAATGACCCGAAATAGATAACAAAGGATCTGAAGAACTTTGTAGGTAGAAAGAGAGCGTGGTACAAAAGAACTAAGAATGGGGAAGTCAGTTTAGAGCAAGAATTCGTCCAACTGGTTAGAAATGTTAAATAAGAGATAAGGAGGGCAAAAAGAAACTATGAAGTTCGCGTAGCAGGGAAGCAAAGACGACAAATCCTAAAGTTTTTCAGTTATATTGAACAAATATTAGGGAAAGGATAGGTCCATTAGTAATTATCACTTACGAGGTTCCGGAGCGATTGCTCCACCTTTCCTAATGGTTTTGGGCGTTCCGTGGGAGCCCGCGGTAATACTGAAAAGTGTACACTCTTTTCAACTCTGTCACCTGAATTCTCGTCTTAGGTTCTTCAATTTTGTATGAATGGGTTCGCAATAGAATGCCCTAAAGGACTAAAAGCATATACACTCCAAAAGATCGGGTTACCACCCGCAGCAAACAGAGAAAGTGAGAGCGAGTTACCCAGCGGGCAAGAGTGATAAAATGTGTATACTCTTTTCACTTTGGTCACCTCAATTTTGGTCCTAGGTCTTTCATTTTGGTATCACTGTGTTCGTAATAGAATTCCCAACAGGAGAATATGCATATAATGTCAAAACCGTGGCGCGCTCCATCCGCCGACGTGATGAATGCAGGCCACTATTACCCAGAATAGTGCAGGGCGGTGTGCCTGGCTTTACATTAGAGAGAGCAGTAATGCTGAAAAGTGTATATTTTGTCATCTTAATTCTCGTCCTAGGTTTTTCAATTTGATATCAATGTGTTCACAACAGGATTCTCAACGCGATTAAATACATATGAAGTTCGAAAGCCCAGCGTACCACCCGCACAAAACAGAGAAAGTGAGAGCATGTTACCCCAGAGCGCAAAAGAGCAATGAAATGTGTATACTCTTTTTCACTTGGTCACCGCAATTCTCGTACTAGGTCTTTCATTTTGGTATCGTTGGGTTCGCAATAGAATTCCCTACAGGAGTATATGCATATATAAATCCCAAAAACCCGGCGTACCACCCACAGCAAATAGAGAAAGTGACAGCGCGTTACCCCCGTGAGCACTCATCAAGAACAATAAAATGTGTTTACTCTTTCAACTTTGTTATCTCAATTCTTCTCCTAGGTCTTTCATTTAGGTATCAATGCATTTGCAATGAAATTCCCTACAGGATTATAGGCATATAATGTCCAAAACTGCGGCGCGCCTCTCCCGCATCCAAGACGAAAGCAGACCAAATTTTAACGCCATACTTCATTAGTGGGCGAAAAACTAAGACAAGTCAGATAACTGATAACGACGAAGAGATAAATAGGATTTTTAATTAATATTTTATCTCTATTTATTAATGAGGACCTTATTATGCCTGCATCCAAACAAATCTGTGTTGATGGGGAAAAGGACAGGTTGGCTGGTTTAGCAGTTATTAGGGAGGATGTTATTATACAAATAGTAAAACTCAAGCCAAACAAATCCCCAGGGCCGGACGAAGTGTTTGCCAGGGTGCTTAAAGAATGCAAAGAGGAGCTTTATGAGCCGTTGTCTAACATATTTAATAATTTATTGGAGTCAGGCAGAGTACCTGAGTCGTGGAAGGTTGCTAATGTGATACCAATTTTCAAGAGAGGAGGTAGATTACTTGCGTCAAACTATTGGCCAATTAGCCAATAGCCAACTATGTTTGTTTCCTTTGACCAAACTAAATTCCAAAGGGTAACGAAGGACACTACAGCCGAATTGAAAGCAAAGGTCAACAAATTGATTGAAATTGTGAATGCCAAGAAATGCGGACTCAACCTGCCAAAGATTATTGGGGAATATAAACCTGGATATGCGTATGGAAATGTCAAGACACATAAGCCTGGAATCCCACTTCGGCCAATCATAGGCCAGATACCCACACCCACGTACAGGCTGGCGAAACGACTAAACGGCTTACAGACTCCTTATGTCCCTTGCGCCTTCAGCCTGAAGTCCCCGAAGGAATTTGTTGACTTACTGCGGGGAACACGGGCCACAGGGATAAGAGCCTCGTTGGACGTAGAATCACTGTTTACCAACGTATCTGGGGATGAAACAATCGGGATGATAGTGGACCGAATGTATCGTGATCCGGCCTGTACTCCTCTTGACATACCAGAAAATATTCTAAGGAAACTACTCCAAGCTTGTACTCAGGAGGCACCCTTCTTGAGCCCGGATGGGCACATGTATAAGCAAGTAGATGGGATCCCCATGGGTTCTCCCCTAGGTGTCCTGTTTGCGAACTTCTACATGGGTACTATCGAGAAAAAAGTCTTAGTCGAATTAAACTTGAAACCGGCCATATACTGCAGGTATGTTGACGACATTTTTACACAGGTACCTGATGTCAGACATCTGCCAGAGCTGAAAGAGGCGTTTGAGCATAATTCTGTGTTGCGTTTCACTTACAAGATGGAGAAGGATGGGAAGCTGCCCTTTCTAGATGTAACAGTCATGGAAAGGAGCGGAGGTTTCCACACTGCAGTCTACACTAAGGAAACAAACATAGGAATGTGCCTAAATGCCAACAGTGACTGCCCAGACAGGTACAAGAGGAGTGTTGTTAACGCTTATGTCGACCGTGCTCTCAGCCACAGCTCAGAATGGAAGCAAGTCGACGAAGAACTCTGTAGGGTAAGGCAGGTCCTAGTCAACAACGGCTTCTCCAATGGTTTCATTGAAGACATCATAAGAAGGAAAGTGAAACGCCATGCAACCTCTGAAGAGACAACTAATACAACACCTATACCCCCTATTAGACTATTTTACAGGAACTTCTTCTCCACAGCTCATAAAACGGAGGAAAGGGTCCTGAAAGATATTGTTAATAGAAATGTTATCCCTACAGACAAAAATCAGAAGATACAACTAACGATTTACTATAAAACCAAAAAAATGGCCAGCCTACTCATGAGAAACTCTCCAGACACGGAGCAGAACGCTCTAAAAGAGACAAACGTCGTCTATGCCTTCAAATGCCCTCTTGGGGACTGTAAGCCTCAAAAAACTCAGTATATAGGCAAGACAACAACATCTCTTTCCAGGTGTTTAACGATGCATAAGCAACAGGGCTCCTTTAAGGAACACATATTCTCTTCCCACAACCAAACCATCACCAGAGAAATCTTAGCAAACAACACAGAAATCATTGATAGATACAGCGACAGCAGGCGGCTTGACATCTGCGAGGCACTACACATCAAGAAGTCAACACCAGCAATCAACAGCCAATTAACGCGCAACTATATTCTACCCACTTCAAGACTCCGCTCCAATATAGAAACATCAAGAAATATGGGCCAATAGGCCTTCTGCAGTTCTATCTTTACCCATCTTCTGCAAATCTATACCCATTGTTCCATGTTCTGTGTTTTTCACCCCACTATTGTATTACATCACCTCACCCAAATGCAGGTATAAGAGCCAATGCTGTTTCAGTCATAAGTTGTGTGTGGATAAACTAAAGTCTTTGAAAATGTAATAAGTTTTACGAAATGCGCTCAAGTGTCGCGTCAGACTAGAAATAAAAATGAATTTTGGAGAATTGATTTTTCATTTACCATCACCAGTAAAAAGAAACATAAGGAAAATCGAGAAAATTCGTGTTAGAATTATTAATCTTACTTTTTCGGTCATATTTAATAATATATATATATATATATATATATATATATATATATATATATATATATATATATATATATATATATATATATATATATATATATATATATGTGTATTAATTTTAAGTGTTAACCTCTAGAAGAGGTAGGATTGCAGAATTTTATTATTGCAGAAGAACCCTAGTGATTGCAGAATTTTACCCTAGGCTACTCCATTAGTACTTGTTCAGCATTATGAGCAACCCAAGTACAAGCCCCACAAGGCTTAACCAGCTAGCCAGTATGGATACTGCTGGCAATGAGAAAACTGTCACACTTCTAGTACTACAATTTCTGGACTTACCTCAACCTGATCAGACTGCTCACTCATTACAATCCTTCAGCATGGAGTTTGAGTCACTATTAAGAACGTTCAGTCCTAAGGTTGATATGACCACTAGTGAGTGGATGACCAAAGTAGTCCTTCAACGAAAATTGTCCAGCGAAATATTAGATGATTTATACACACATCAACATAACACCATCCTGACAGTACAGGACATTATTGAATGTTTGCATTTCATCATAGATAAACGACGTGCAAATGAGGAAGTTAAAGCCTCTTGCGAGCCTTCAGAAATAGAAAATAATAGTCAATTAAAGGGTAAAACAACTACCCCCAAATAAACATCAGTTAATCACTCTCACACCAAGTTGGAGAAAATCTGGTGTTCAGCAGAATCGTCCAAGCCTACTGTTACTAGTTCACCCAAACCGGTAACTTCTAAGCGTGCAGTAGGCTGGGGAAAATGCATATTCTGCAAAAAGAAACATTCAACATACTATTGTGCTAATTATCCAGACAGAGACACTCGTATTAAGCGACTCCAGGAATTATGGAGATGTTTAAGGTGTCTCAAGTCACACAACATAGACTATTGTGAGACCCAATTCAACACATGCAGCAAGTGTAGAAGAAGTAAACACCATACAGCACTGCAAACATAGGAAATTAACGTATTCAAGACCCAAGGTGGAAGATAGCATTCCCACCACAATACAGTTTTGCAGGTACGAACAAAACTTAGTGTCCAATCGGCAGAGTCCAAAAGTAATACGACTCTGCCTACTGCACACATTACCATCCAGAATAAGAGGACCAAGGGCCATACCTGTGGGTTGTTTGACCAAGGATCCCAAAGAACATCTGTCACTAAAAATTTGGCAGATTAACTACAATTAAGGCCTGTAGCCCAGACTACTATCAATATCTCAGGGTTTCTAACAGATGCAGGACCTCAAGTCTACCAGGTGGTACAACCATCAGTACGTTTAGGCAGGTACGTCTGTCAAGTACAAGCTATTGTGGTGGACAAAATACCAGCAGACCTACAAGTACAAGGTCTGAGAGCAAAAGCCAAATTCCTGAGAAATAGAGGAATAAAATTTGGCAGATAATATTAAGTCTGATCGCCTCACCGACATCGGTATCCTTGTAGGTACAGACTACTACCATCGTTTAATCGGTAGCCCTACTAAACATCAGGGTATAACCATGCTAAATTCTGCAGGAGGCAAATTACTCTCTGGCCCAGTATTAAGCCTGAGGAGACCTATGCCTGCAGATAAAAAATACCAGTAGAAATCTAAATGTGTCAGCTGATAATATATTTCTCCAGTAGCATTATACTAAGGAGATTACAGCTGACTATAACAACAGAGGTTATTGTTAATATCATCACTTAAAGCTGAAAATGAGTTCATGAGGCTTCAGTGGCAAATCGGTGAACAGTAGCCTAAACAGCTACAAGTCACAGCGACCAATGTCACTGAACCCACTGCAGTCTCAGAACCATAGTTCACTTTAATGATGGACTTTTCAATCCTCTGAATCAATTAACTAAATTAAACCCCAATAAATCTGACGACTGATTTAGATACATTTATTATTTAATCAAGATGTATTCCATGGGCCTCAGTGTTTATTTATCAGTGACCAGTTACCTGAACAAGCTTCATGTTATATCTAATGTCACTGATCTCACTGCAGTCCCTGAATCATACTTGACTGTAGTACTTGATCACATTCAGTCCTCTGGGTTGATATGTAATTAGGCTAGAATTTTAGCCTCCCAAGAGTTAACAGGGAAATGAAATCGCATAAGACTTCTAACCCCTGCAACTCCAGTATGGGACATCCGTCCTGTACGAACAGATGCACTAATGTGCGATTACTAACTACTAACATCCAATTAATCTAATAATTCGAAGGAGGAGTATTGGTGTTTGCCTGTTCTAAATAGGACTTCGACCCATGAGCAGTCCCTGGGAAACTATGTCGGAAAACCCGACAACATTTACTAATATTGAATACAATAGGCAGATAATATTGCTGCTGTGTTGTATACACAAGTTAACCCATAGAAAATGTAGCTTGTAGTGGAGTTTTCCATCAATAGAAAACGGGATATCATTGCCACATATCGTTATAAATTCACCAGCTATTCTTTTGGGAATTATTCTTAAATACAGTAGTCTTTGGACTTATAATATAATAAAAACATCTCATTTGAATTAACCTAATTATCAGTATCAAAATAGAGTAAATGTGACCCTTCTATCACTTATTGAAATCTGGACGAAGAGAGCCAGGAGCGTCAGTGGTGGGAGGTCAGCCATTGTTAAGAACATAGTGGCTGGAGCAAGTTCGGCTCCTATAAATTCTTCTTTGGACGAAGTGTTATGGAGATCAAATTAGTGCTTCTTCCATCATCAACAAACAGTCAACATCTAAACAAGTGAAGTATCTCATCGAAACCCGTTTATCTAATCATTTCTGGCCAGTTAATGTTAAGCAAATATAGGGCGAACGGTTAGGACACTAGACAAGCCACTAAACACAGGTAATTAGTCTTTGGTCCTTATCTAATAATATATAAATGTTTCATCTGATATAGCTGTCATATATTAGGATTCCGGCTTACAGCTAGTGCCCTTTGACAGGAACAAGAAGAGGTAGCAAGAATTAATCTTGGTACATTAGTTACTTAGGTGATGGAAGCTAGCCTCTCACGAGGATAATTTGGTATCTACATTCTAGTTATACCTGGTGGACTAAGCCTACCANTGGGTGGTGCTTATAACACTAGTGGGTGATGCTTATAACACTAGTGGGTGGTGCTTAGAACACTAGTGGTGGTGATGCTTATAACACTAGTGGGTGGTGCTTGGAACACTAGTGGGTGGTGCTTATAACACTAGTGGGTGATGCTTAGAACACTAGTGGGTGGTGCTTATAACACAAGTGGGTGGTGCTTATAACACTAGTGGGTGATGCTTAGAACACTAGTGGGTGATGCTTAGAACACTAGTGGGTGGTGCTTAGAACACTAGTGGGTGGTGCTTATAACACTAGTGGGTGATGCTTAGAACACTAGTGGTGGTGCTTGGAACACTAGTGGGTGGTGCTTGGAACACTAGTGGGTAGAGCTTAGAACACTAGTGGGTGATGCTTAAACACTAGTGGGTGGTGCTTAGAACACTAGTGGGTGGTGCTTGAACACTAGTGGGTGGTGCTTTAACACTAGTGGGGTGCTTAGAACACTAGTGGGTGGTGCTTATAACACTAGTGGGTGTGCTTATAACACTAGTGGGTGGTGCTTATAACACTAGTGGGTGGTGCTTAGAACACTAGTGGGAGGTGCTTAGAACACTAGTGGGTAGAGCTTAGAACACTAGTGGGTGATGCTTAGAACACTAGTGGGTGGTGCTTATAACACTAGTGGGTGGTGCTTATAACACTAGTGGGTGGTGCTTAGAACACTAGTGGTGGTGCTTAGAACACTAGTGGGTAGTGCTTAGAACACTAGTGGGTGGTGCTTAGAACACTAGTGGGTGGTGCTTATAACACTAGTGGGTGGTGCTTATAACACTAGTGGGTGGTGCTTATAACACTAGTGGGTGGTGCTTATAACACTAGTGGGTGGTGCTTATAACACTAGTGGGTGGTGCTTAGAACACTAGTGGGAGGTGCTTAGAACACTAGTGGGTAGAGCTTAGAACACTAGTGGGTGATGCTTAGAACACTAGTAGGTTGTGCTTATAACACTAGTGGGTGGTGCTTATAACACTAGTGGGTGGTGCTTATAACACTAGTGGGTGGTGCTTATAACACTAGTGGTGGTGCTTATAACACTAGTGGGTGGTGCTTATAACACTAGTGGGTGGTGCTTATAACACTAGTGGGTGGTGCTTAGAACACTAGTGGGTGGTGCTTATAACACTAGTGGGTGGTGCTTATAACACTAGTGGGTGGTGCTTAGAACACTAGTGGGTGGTGCTTATAACACTAGTGGGTGGTGCTTATAACACTAGTGGGTGGTGCTTATAACACTAGTGGGTGGTGCTTATAACACTAGTGGGTGGTGCTTATAACACTAGTGGGTGGTGCTTATAACACTAGTGGGTGATGCTTATAACACTAATGGGTGGTGCTTAGAACACTAGTGGGTGATGCTTATAACACTAGTGGGTGATGCTTATAACACTAGTGGGTGGTGCTTGGAACACTAGTGGGTGGTGCTTATAACACTAGTGGGTGATGCTTAGAACACTAGTGGGTGGTGCTTATAACACTAGTGGGTGGTGCTTATAACACTAGTGGGTGATGCCTAGAACACTAGTGGGTGATGCTTAGAACACTAGTGGGTGGTGCTTAGAACACTAGTGGGTGGTGCTTATAACACTAGTGGGTGATGCTTAGAACACTAGTGGGTGGTGCTTGGAACACTAGTGGGTGGTGCTTGGAACACTAGTGGGTAGAGCTTAGAACACTAGTGGGTGATGCTTAGAACACTAGTGGGTGGTGCTTAGAACACTAGTGGGTGGTGCTTATAACACTAGTGGGTGGTGCTTGGAACACTAGTGGGTGGTGCTTGGAACACTAGTGGGTAGAGCTTAGAACACTAGTGGGTAGAGCTTAGAACACTGAAGGGTGGTGCTTATAACACTAGTGGGTGGTGCTTATAACACTAGTGGGTGGTGCTTATAACACTAGTGGGTGATGCTTAGAACACTAGTGGGTGGTGCTTATAACACTAGTGGGTGGTGCTTATAACACTAGTGGGTGATGCTTAGAACACTAGTGGGTAGAGCTTAGAACACTAGTGGGTAGAGCTTAGAACACTAGAGGGTGGTGCTTATAACACTAGTGGGTGGTGCTTATAACACTAGTGGGTGGTGCTTATAACACTAGTGGGTGATGCTTAGAACACTAGTGGGTGGTGCTTATAACAATAGTGGGTGGTGCTTATAACACTAGTGGGTGGTGCTTATAACACTAGTGGGTGGTGCTTCTAACACTAGTGGGTGGTGTTTAGAACTCTAGTGGGTGATGCTTAGAACACTAGTGGGTAGAGCTTAGAACACTAGTGGGTAGAGCTTAGAACACTAGAGGGTGGTGCTTATAACACTAGTGGGTGGTGCTTATAACACTAGTGGGTGGTGCTTAGAACACTAGTGGGTAGAGCTTAGAACACTAGTGGGTGATGCATATAACACTAGTTGGTGATGCTTAGAACACTAGTGGGTAGAGCTTAGAACACTAGGTGGTAGAGCTTAGAACACTAGTGGGTGGTGCTTATAACACTAGTGGGTGGTGCTTATAACACTAGTGGGTGGTGCTTAGAACACTAGTGGGTGGTGCTTAGAACACTAGTGGGTGTTGCTTAGAACACTAGTGGGTGATGCTTAGAACACTAGTGGGTAGAGCTTAGAACACTAGTGGGTGATGCTTAGAACACTAGTGGGTGATGCTTATAACACTAGTGGGTAGAGCTTAGAACACTAGTGGGTGGTGCTTATAACACTAGTGGGTGGTGCTTATAACACTAGTGGGTGATGCTTATAACACTAGTGGGTGGTGCTTAGAACACTAGTGGGTGGTGCTTAGAACACTAGTGGGTGGTGCTTAGAACACTAGTGGGTGGTGCTTATAACACTAGTGGGTGGTGCTTAGAACACTAGTGGGTGATGCTTGTAACACTAGTGGGTGGTGCTTATAACACTAGTGGGTGGGGCTTATAACACTAGTGGGTGGTGCTTATAACACTAGTGGGTGGTGCTTAGAACACTAGTGGGTGGCGCTTAGAACACTAGTGGGTGTTGCTTAGAACACTAGTGGGTGGTGCTTAGAACACTAGTGGGTGAGCTTAGAACACTAGTGGGTAGAGCTTAGAACACTAGTGGGTGAGCTTAGAACACTAGTGGGTGATGCTTATAACACTAGTGGGTGGTGCTTATAACACTAGTGGGTGGTGCTTGTAACACTAGTGGGTGATGCTTAGAACACTAGTGGGTGGTGCTTATAACACTAGTGGGTGATGCTTATAACACTAGTGGGTGTTGCTTATATACACTAGTGGGTGGTGCTTATAACACAGTAGGTGGTGCTTATAACACTAGTGGGTGGTGCTTAGAACACTAGTGGGTGATGCTTAGAACACTAGTGGGTGATGCTTAAAACACTAGTGGGTGGTGCTTATAACACTAGTGGGTGATGCTTATAACACTAGTGGGTGGTGCTTATAACACTAGTGGGTGATGCTTATAACACTAGTGGAAGATGCTTAGAACACTAGTGGGTGGTGCTTATAACACTAGTGGGTGATGCTTAGAAAACTAGTGGGTGGTGCTTATAACACTAGTGGGTGATGCTTAGAAAACTAGTGGGTGGTGCTTAGAACACTAGTGGGTGGTGCTTATAACACTAGTGGGTGATGCTTATAACACTAGTGGGTGATGCTTAGAACACTAGTGGGTGGTGCTTATAACACTAGTGGGTGGTGCTTATAACACTAGTGGGTGATGCTTAGAACACTAGTGGGTAGAGCTTAGAACACTAGTGGGTAGAGCTTAGAACACTAGAGGGTGGTGCTTATAACACTAGTGGGTGGTGCTTATAACACTAGTGGGTGGTGCTTATAACACTAGTGGGTGATGCTTAGAACACTAGTGGGTGGTGCTTATAACAATAGTGGGTTGTGCTTATAACACTAGTGGGTGGTGCTTATAACACTAGTGGGTGGTGCTTCTAACACTAGTGGGTGGTGTTTAGAACTCTAGTGGGTGATGCTTAGAACACTAGTGGGTAGAGCTTAGAACACTAGTGGGTAGAGCTTAGAACACTAGAGGGTGGTGCTTATAACACTAGTGGGTGGTGCTTATAACACTAGTGGGTGGTGCTTAGAACACTAGTGGGTAGAGCTTAGAACACTAGTGGGTGATGCATATAACACTAGTTGGTGATGCTTAGAACACTAGTGGGTAGAGCTTAGAACACTAGTGGTAGAGCTTAGAACACTAGTGGGTGGTGCTTATAACACTAGTGGGTGGTGCTTATAACACTAGTGGGTGGTGCTTAGAACACTAGTGGGTGGTGCTTAGAACACTAGTGGGTGTTGCTTAGAACACTAGTGGGTGATGCTTAGAACACTAGTGGGTAGAGCTTAGAACACTAGTGGGTGATGCTTAGAACACTAGTGGGTGATGCAAATAACACTAGTGGGTAGAGCTTAGAACACTAGTGGGTGGTGCTTATAACACTAGTGGGTGGTGCTTATAACACTAGTGGGTGATGCTTATAACACTAGTGGGTGGTGCTTAGAACACTAGTGGGTGGTGCTTAGAACACTAGTGGGTGGTGCTTAGAACACTAGTGGGTGGTGCTTATAACACTAGTGGGTGGTGCTTAGAACACTAGTGAGTGATGCTTGTAACACTAGTGGGTGGTGCTTATAACACTAGTGGATGGTGCTTATAACACTAGTGGGTGGTGCTTATAACACTAGTGGGTGGTGCTTAGAACACTAGTGGGTGGCGCTTAGAACACTAGTGGGTGTTGCTTAGAACACTAGTGGGAGGTGCTTAGAACACTAGTGGGTAGAGCTTAGAACACTAGTGGGTAGAGCTTAGAACACTAGTGGGTAGAGCTTAGAACACTAGTGGGTGATGCTTATAACACTAGCGGGTGGTGCTTATAACACTAGTGGGTGGTGCTTGTAACACTAGTGGGTGATGTTTAGAAAACTAGTGTATGGTGCTTATAATACTAGTGGGTGATGCTTATAACACTAGTGGGTGTTGCTTATACCCTATACACTAGTGGGTGGTGCTTATAACACCCGTAGTGGTGCTTATAACACTAGTGGGTGGTGCTTATAACACTAGTGGGTGATGCTTAGAACACTAGTGGGTGATGCTTAAAACACTAGTGGGTGGTGCTTATAACACTAGTGGGTGATGCTTATAACACTAGTGGGTGGTGCTTATAACACTAGTGGTGATGCTTATAACACTAGTGGGTGATGCTTAGAACACTAGTGGGTGGTGCTTATAACACTAGTGGGTGATGCTTATAAACTAGTGGGTGGTGCTTATAACACTAGTGGGTGATGCTTAGAAACTAGTGGGTGGTGCTTAGAACACTAGTGGGTGGTGCTTATAACACTAGTGGGTGATGCTTATAACACTAGTGGGTGGTGCTTAAACACTAGTGGGTGATGCTTAGAACACTAGTGGGTGGTGCTTAGAACACTAGGGGGTGGTGCTTATAACACTAGTGGGTGATGCTTATAACACTAGTGGGTGGTGCTTATAACACTAGTGGGTGTGCTTATAACACTAGTGGGTGGTGCTTATAACACTAGTGGGTGGTGCTTATAACACTAGTGGGTGATGCTTATAACACTAGTGGGAGATGCTTAGAACACTAGTGGGTGGTGCTTAGAACACTAGTGGGTGATGCTTAGAAACTAGTGGGTGGTGCTTAGAACACTAGGGGGTGGTGCTTATAACACTAGTGGGTGGTGCTTATAACACTAGTGGGTGGTGCTTATAACACTAGTGGGTGATGCTTATAACACTAGTGGGTGATGCTTAGAACACTAGTGGGTGGTGCTTAGAACACTAGTGGGTGGTGCTTATAACACTAGTGGGTGGTGCTTAGAACACTAGTGGGTGGTGCTTAGAACACTAGTGGGTGGTGCTTATAACACTAGTGGGTGGTGCTTAGAACACTAGTGGGTGGTGCTTATAACACTAGTGGGTGGTGCTTATAACACTAGTGGGTGGTGCTTAGAACACTAGTGGGTGGTGCTTAGAACACTAGTGGGTGATGCTTATTACACTAGTGGGTGGTGCTTAAAACACTAGTGGGTGGTGCTTATAACACTAGTGGGTGGTGCTTATAACATTAGTGGGTGGTGCTTAGAACACTAGTGGGTGGTGCTTATAACACTAGTGGGTGGTGCTTATAACACTAGTGGGTGGTGCTTATAACACTAGTGGGTGGTGCTTA